>JAMBLF010000158.1:0-389774 GCA_030578115.1 Leucoptera coffeella
TGAAATTGTGTTTGTAAGTAAATTATTATATTGAAAACTACTATTATTTTAGAATAGTTTAGATTCCTCTAATATAGAAAGGCAGTGTTTTTAGTGCCTGAATGAATGGTAACATATCTTTAGTCAATGTTTTCTTATTTTTTAATATGTATTTGAGATTGTTTCTACTATATGTTTACATATTTAATTATAATTAATATTTTAATAACTATGGATTACAAAATTTAAAAATGTTAGCAAGAGACATACATGTTCCTATTTAACTTATTTAGTCACTCAAATGATGGCAAGGGCGATCATTACCCCCTAAAAATATGGAAAAATATGGGACTGGTCTGGGACTTGAGTAGAATGCTAAGTACCTGCCTTTCATCCCAACACTTTGTAGGAAGTTACTAAGAAACTAACGATTAATTGAATCTGATCGTCGACAGGCTAACAACCTGTTAACTATGTACCATATATTTTCCTATCATTGGAATTGAGTAATATTAACATGATATAATATTTTCAGGGAGTTGAAAATTAGAACTGAAGAATGAGTTAAATTTCTCAAACTGTTCTTACTCACAAAATTTAACTGATACTACATCAAATCCTGTTTAGAAGTAAAAACACATGATTCTCAGCAGGGCATGAGCCTATAAAGTTTAATTTGAGTTCAAGATTTGATCTTACATGTAAGTAAGCATTATACCAGAAGCTTGTAATTTAGTTCAATGTTTTCTATACAACCTTAAGCCGGGGGTATTAAGCATCCAGGGTGACCAGCATCATTGATAACCGGTCAGGACACTCAGTACTCAGCCTAATAAATAGTGAATCTATGAATGTAAAGCAGAAACTTGCTTTTATTATTATGTCCAAAGTGTTAAATAGCAATCCCTAAGAGGTTTTCCTTAACAAAACCAACAGAACAGTCAGCGTCACTTAACTTTGACCATAAAACAAAAACTAGTGTTTCAACATAGCTTAGACACAAATAGCACTATTCTATAAAAGATCTTTAGAACTAATAGTATTTTCTGAAATATGTATGTATAGTTTTACAACTTAATAACACCACAGTTCTACAGCGAGAGAAAAAGTCACGAGGAAACTACCCTATTGGTTTCAATGGTGCCTAAAGTTAATATAATATGATAGTGTTTGCCTATGTCATGAAACACTACTTACATTTGATTAGGCTGGGATTACAGGTTCCCATTTCACACGAAAATAAAATTGGTATGTTCTTCATCATCCCTGTAGTGGGTACAACAAACAAACGCATTCACAACCATTAACCCTTGCACCCCGCAAGTCAGAGGTTCAGGTTTTTATCTCCGCAATTGCAAAGGTAGTAATTCTATGTGGGTAATTTTTCAGTTTATAAAACGTGATGGCCATTTGCACCAAATATTTTAAAAGACAAAAACAAAAAAGACAAACGCATTCACGACCATTAACCCTTGCGGGGTAGTCAGAGGTTCAGGTGTCCATCTCCGCAATTCCGAAGGTAGTAATTCTATGGCCACCTCAAACCCACGTGTTGACCAGATAGTCAGTACTCAATGTGACAGGTGGTAAGCCATGTCGCCATTTATAAGCATTAACTACTAGGAGATTTACCTCACGATGTTTTCCCTCACCGTAGTATTCGACGTATTTCGTAAATGTATTTTTATTACGAAAATGTACATAGAAATTCATAAAACTTAATTTCCATTGGTACAGTCAGCACCAAAAGTCGATGAACAGAATCAACTTAACAAAACACCTGTTCACAATAAAATGCCATAAGTTATAGTCGCAACTAGGAAACAAAATAGCCTGTACACCACAGGTATTGTATTGTGAACAGGTGTTTTGTTAAGTTGATTCTGTTCATCGACTTTTGGTGTTGACTGTACATGCTCAAGCGGGAATTGAACTCTGTACCCTCGATACAGAGTCAAGCCCCGAACAACAGAGCTACGTCGAATTATTTTAAATTGTACATAATAACTTAAATCTAGATGCATGATATTCAATCATGAAGTAAACTACGTCGGGGTGGTCATAGATTGATTAAAAAACCATTAATTAAAAAATCTATGATAAACATCGTGAGGAAACCTGGTTATTTCTCGAAAAATCAAATAGTTACATATCTTAACACTTATTTTACATGATTTATCACTCGTTTCATTGACTACGGATTATCAAGAAAAATAGGTTTTGGAGTGTCCATAAGTAGTATTTAAATTTAAAAAAACGCATTTACGACCATTAACCTTTGCGGGGTAGTCAGAGGTTCAGGTTTCCATCTCCGCAATTGCGAAGGTAGTAATTCTATGGCCAACTTAAACCCACGTGTTGACCAGATAGTCAGTACTCAATGTGACAGGTGATCACCCATGTCGCCATTTACAAGCACAATAATAATTCAAATAAAATACACCTTTATTTCTTTTATACCACCAAACGCCATTGTGTTGTTACACTCCATTATCGAAAGAGTGGATATCTGCTCTTCCGGTGACTAATGACTAGCAAATGGCACGAACCCCGCCAGTACCTTATACTCGTCGCACGTCCTGTTACAGATATTGTATAACTATAAACTATTAACATAACATACTGACGACTCTTACTTGACGACCTCCGTGGCGCGATCGGTTAGCCGCCGGAACGCTAATCGTGGGGTCCTTGGTTCGATTCCCGGTGGAGGCAGAGTTAAGAATTACGCTTTTCTACTGCTTTCCAGTCTGGTCGTTGATTATATATGCTATATATGTATTTATCTATGTAATATAATATGTATATATTTCTTAAATATACGTTGACTAGTACCCTTGACACAAGTCTTAAATGAACTTACAAAGGGGCTAGTTCAATTGGTGTCATAATGTCCAAATATTATTATTATTATAATATAAGAAAACACTGCATCGACATTATCGATCCCGGAATATTCAGAGGTGCCCATCTCTTTGTTGCGAATTGCGCAGCAGTTCCTTTACATAGTTTGTGCATCCAATTTTCAATCTTCGTGATTGCGAAGTATGTAGTTTATTTTCCTATGTAGTTATGTAGTTTCACCACATAATAAGCATTAATCGTGAAAGGTGGTCCATATTGCTGTTCAAAAGCCCGATTGCCTTTAATCACACAGTTTTCTCGTCGTTAAAGTGATGAGTGATATTGTATACGGTTATAATAGACATCACAATTATTTAAAATCCTTTTAAGTCAAAAAGTGGCAATAACAAATCCTTTAGAGAGTGTAAAAAGAATCTTATTCCTCTGCCTCTATATAAATGTCGATATATTTCGAGCGACAAAAAAGTATTTATTTTTAATAAAACTACATAACATTTTACCATGAAAAATTACATACTGTCTCCGCCGTGAAATACGGCGATTTATAATAACAAATCCTTGATCTCTGCCTAACGTGTATACACTTATGTTATTTATGCATAGACCGGACATTACTAATAAGGTAAAAGTGAGAGTAGCCTGAGAATAGTATAAATACCGCCTTACATCGCATTTTCTTCCCGTTATAATGGCTTTAGCTACATAACATAATCATAGACGTGTCGTTAGGATTACCAAGACTAATACTTGTGCGTAATGTTCCAAACTGCGATTCTCCTAAAAGTTAGATCTACATAATACTCGTATATAAACTGGTGGCAAACAAAACTTTTCGTTACTCATTTTTTAAACATTAAGTATTAATGTTTAATTTGTCTTCCAAATAAAACAAGAAAAGTACGCAGGGCCATATCACCAAACATTTATTTCCCCACTCCAGTGTTTTTTAAAACATACAAATTAATCAATATCCATAAGGCGGCTGTTATATGAAGCATTTGCATAAAGGTCATCGTCTCGTGTATTTGTCAGTACCTACAGTTGAAGAAGAACATTGACCTATTCTATAAGAAACTTAGTTGATGACGAGACGTGATACTCGTATTATGTTAATCGCTACATAATCGAAGAGATGTATAACGATGTACGAATTAATGAATTATCGAGAAACCCTATGGAAAAATATAAATAAAAAACGTTTTACTTGTTAACTGGAGCATGACACAGTACTATGTCCCATGACTGCTACTTACAATCTTTTGTCACAATTGATAGAAATAAAATTAATTTAATAAAATGAAATAAATAAAAATCAATTTAAAAAAAAATTTAAGTGATAGACTACTACCACTTAGAAGACTACACTACTCCGACTTGCCACTCATATTTTTTTCCTGTACTGAGCAACAATAAGTAAATTAAATTACTCTTCACTTTCGTTAATAATTATTTAAATAATTAATTATTCAATTAATTTAAATAATTATTTAATGCTCGGAATTATTTACAATATGTCTTTATTAAAAATTCGCTTATTTAAATTAGACGGTCTTGACTATAGTATATTCGTGATTCCACCTCATAAATTGCTTAAATTTAAAACTATTTATGGTTCGCGGCCTCATTCCAGTCGAGAATATTAGGCTTATCAAAAATGTTTTTTTTTCTGCTACTAAACTGGTTTGTAATATTTTTAATTCTATAGCTTTTAATCTGTTGAGGATAGTCCAAATACCACCTTAGTTTTAACCAATATTATAGAAAGATCACGAAACACGCCGCGTCGAGAGTTTGTTGTTTGCAAAATTTATTCGCTCATCGAAACCAGAGGTACTGACCACATAGTAGTTATGTAATTGTTATCTCAGTGTTTGTGTGATCTAATAGTGTACTTGTGCTACATTCGGCTACTTATATTATCATTCATTGTTTCAAATTTGTATGGACAAAGTTATAAAAATAGAAATGAAACGAGTAACCAGATACTATTTACGGTCAATGAAATCATCGATATCTTTTGATAGGAGCATCCTTTTCAATTCCCTGATAACTGTCCCTCCCGGGCCAGTGCAGTAAGCAATGAACCTATTTATAATAAAACGGACTTGGTACATGCTCATAGTCACGTGGCATTCACCCAACGCGACCCAACCAATGTTTTATTAGGCATTGTGTTACGATAAACATCGCGCGTGTTTTTTGTGTTAGAGAAAAAAAACCGGGTAGAGCTTACGGTTTACTGACTATATTTTTTATTAAAAGTGTATAATATATTTTATCCTTTTTAACGTGTGATTTTTTAAAGAAACTGATATGTTAATATCTCTAGTTTCTATGGTTTTATCCGGTTTTTACTCTGTTACGAGATAAGCTTTCAAGAAGCTTCAGGATTGTTCTTTGGTGTTTTCAGTGGTGGTCGTGTTAACCGGAAGGATGCGGCGAAGTGTGTGTGTTACTGTCATTATACTATTAAGTAACATGTGGATAGCTCATGCTGAACTTTTCACAGCTGTTGCCGATGTGGAATATCTATTAGAGACACACAAGAGGATCATTGATGATCTGGATGTGTATTTGAAAAAGGAGGAACACAGACTACTGAATTTAAACAGGTAAATAAAAGTATTGTTTTGTTATTATGTGTAAAGCCTTCATTGACAACTGCACGTTAACATTTATTTAGCAAACAAGAAATTGAAATGATATTTATGAAATTAAAACTAGTTAAAATAGTTTATTTGTAAATTAAATACTGCACGTTATATGATTGTGTGTAATTATAGCGTGTTATAAGTATTCTCTAATGGTATTAAAGCATTGGAAATATTAAAATAAACTTATCAAAAAATATATATTAAAAAAAATTGTGCACTTTTTGGAACGTAAATATGGGTTTAGAAACAGAGTATCTATTTTTGCCCATCGATGCTATGAGCATTATTGCTTCCAAAGTTGTTAAAACATTACTGATTTCACGGACGTATATCTTAATGTCCTTATGTGAGTTTCATTTGCTTTGCGAAATAGAAATCCGAGAAATGTTTGAAATAGAACATCCTTGAACATTAGAGTAAAGTTTTCTTATAAAAAATAGCAGTTTATCCTCTTTACTTAGTTCTCTGGTTTTTGATGGAAGTGTAAACTATATATATCTTAAAATCTGAGGACGATTATAGACTAAACATGTGGTACGTTGACTAACCGGCTATCTGCCTAAAACCATGGTCAAAGAACCGAAGAGTTAACGATCAAGTGTCGTATACCTTTTATCAATCTTGGTAGTTTTTTTAGCCAATAGAATATTCAATTCGATAGTAATGAATCAAAATCAATATTGTTATGTATCATTCAAGCCTATGAACCCTAAAAAATACAAACTTGATAGTAAATGTTAAATATGTATGATATTGTTATCATAAACGTTCCATTTAATTATTATATTATACTACAATATTTGTAAACTAAAGCAGAATTTAACTATCTATCACAGTTTTAAAAGCCCTATGTTATTGTGAACATAAATTGGCCAAATGTGACTGAATCATTGTGGCAATGGACAACGTGATGAGCGTGTGAATAAAAAAGAAAGCAAGCTATAATTTGGCACTGTCTACCGGAAGAGGTCACTAAAAGTACTTTAAAAACTCATCACGATCATCTCTGGTGGGTTGTTTTAGTGTATCGTTTGTCCATGTATAATAATGGGATTTGGAGTTTAACATTAAAAATTATTTATTTGCGTGTAATCATTATAAACTTTAAAACACAATCGTTTGCTGTTGCATATTAGAGAAGTTTTAGTTACTATATATTATAAATATATAGTAATTATTTTGTTGCTCAGTTAAAGTAAAATAATCGTAGATCTACCTACTAGTTTATTATCAATGAAGGCATTCCAGCTTATATCTTCGTTATCTTATTTATGAAAGAGATTCTTGTGCGTATGACTGTGGGAACATACAACTTGGATACATCTGGATAGATAATTAAAAACGATTCAGTGCCAGATACTGACTTTCGTGGTTAATCAATCGTCTTACCACACTGCAATGTACTAAATCAGGATTTTATTGTATATTTTGATTAATTATTTCAGAAGTGTAACTACGTTTGTTGTTGGTCATAGACCCATACTAGTGTTAGACTTAATATATGCTTTTCTTTTCATCATGTACATAATATGTAGTTTAGACTAAAAGACGAGGTTAATGGAATCATTTGTTCATTGAGTTAGCAACCCGTCACCAATATTCATTAAGAATAAGTTAGTTATGACCGAGGACCTGTACTCGTATATCAATCGACTTCGAAAATGAATTGAAGGGTCTACGTATATGTATGAAGCAGAGATTATATGTAATTTTATTATAACCTTGTTTTCAGGTTGCTATCACGATACAAACTCGAACATGATAAAGCAATGGAAGACATTCCAAACTACTTGGGGAATCCCATCAACGCATTTACGCTGATCAAAAGGCTGACCACTGATTTAGATAGCATAGAGAGAGGCATCAAAATAGGAACGGGTTCGTAAAAGCAATTACTTAATATTAATTAGTCGGTTTAATCGAATAATTATCGTTTATTTAAGATTTTTTGAACTAGTTTGGAGTCCTAAATTTTATTGAATTTAAACTAACAACGATTCCTCGTGGAGGAATTCATTCCGTAGGACTTAAGGAAGTGAGTTAGCGCTAATAGAATCTATTAGGCAATATGCTAGCAACCTATGACCAATGTGCCACATGAATACCATTATGACCACGATAATTCTACAAGTAACATCTCCAAGGTTTCTCCAATTCGAATCGAATTAAAGAGCGCGATTTTATGTATTTCTATGTACTAAAATGAAATGTTTATTTGCATAAATATACATCACGACTTTACGCTCTTTCGTTGTAGCCAGAGCTTGAACATTATCAACTGAGCATTATGATGGTCTTTGGCCAATCCAAACCCATTATTTACCTGGAAAACAATATCCATCGTGACAGGTGGTAAACTATACCGCCGTAACAGAATATTAACTGATTATTAAATGCAACGTAGCCGAAACGTCGGGTTAATAAAGGTAACTTTATTATATAAAAACATACGCGATAAGTCCCGTTCTTATTAATCATGATTATTAAATGTTTATTTCAGAGTATATAAAGAACGTAACAATAAGCCATTCAGATTTACAATATCCTACAAACGAAGACTTGTTAGGTGCGGCGCAAGCACTGACTCGCCTACAAGAGACCTATCATTTAGATGTCAAGGACTTGTCACAGGGCTTCTTGAATGGGGTGGCTTACAGGTTGGTACGATAGCTAAAGATATGTTAAAAGCTATATGTATTTGTCTATTCTGTCACTTAAATATCATGTCATCTGAGTCAGTCTCATTGTTTTGAGACTCTTGTGTGAGTACAGCATAGTAATAATTTCTAAATTAAAATAGATTTCACAATTCATAATAATTGAAATACCCAAGAGCGGCATTTCTTAACATACTCGTACATCCCTGATTCGCGTTTCTATTTCGTAATTATAGAATTATTATATTATTTCTCAAAGTAAACAAAGAATAAATCTCGTTATAAGACAGTTTTTCTCAAGACTTATATCCCCTTTGTGGTATTATATACTTCAGAGACTATTAGTTAAAACCTATTTATACTACTAGTTTATTTATTTAAACTAGATAGACCTCGCAACATTACAGGGCTATCTCTAATACGTACAGATCTAAAACTTTAAATGAAACAACATGCACATAATACGAATGCTAATTATTCTAGTACATTTTAAACGGTTTTGGCGAACTCCTACATTCCAAACGCAAATATGTATATCGATGGTAGCCGCGACCGCCTTGAATGTGTTAAGTTATTTTGTTGTACCTGCTAATACTAGTCCGGGATGGTTACTACGCGGTCGGAGACTACCTTGCCGATGTTCAGGGTTGGCAATGAGTGCATCTAAGCTATATGTGCAAAGATAATTATGTTTCTGTATAATTTGTTTTTGTAACTGGCACTGGGCAAAAAATCGTGAAAGTCGGAGTTTCTTGTTGGTTCTTCTCCGAGCCAGGGCTTCCGAACCAACGGCAGAATTTCAATTCTAAGAGACAACCAGTCAGGCAAATATTTTGACTTTCAATGAATGTACTGTACTTGTACTTATGTTGAATAAAAAAATTGACTTTGACTTTGAATATACATAGTAGGGAGTTATTCAGCTATACTTAATTCTACCAATTGCTCCAGTTCACCGATGTCGACGAGTGACTGTTTCGAGTTGGGCCGCGCGCTCTACAACCAGAAGGATTACAAGAACGCCCTCTCGTGGATGATGGAGGCACTGCTCAAGTACCATGACGAGGACAGCGACCTTGAATTCACTGAGTCGGATATATTGGAACATATTAGTTTCTCGCATTATTTATCTGGTAAGTAGGTGTATTATTGTATGAATGGTATCAATCAATTTTATCACGTCTCCAATGGTTTTGCTAAAAGTGACCAAGGAAATACTGCCTTTGAGGTTTCAGTCCAAGCAAAAAGGATTGATGTGAGGGTATATGTATGTGTCTGGTATGCTAATTATATTTGTTTTGAAATCCAAATACTTTTCCTAAGTGACTGTTACCTACTAAAGGTATCACAGGACAAAGTATGTACGTATGTTTTTCAATCTCTTTGTTTTTAGATGCAATTGTTTTTATACAATTGTTTTTTAAACCATATTTATAAAGTTAGATATAATTATATAAGTTGTATGAAATTATGCTAAATATTCCCTATATTATAGCATCAATACCTCTAAATCTATGAGAAAATAACCTGAATACATTAATTTTGTTACTTTATTTTACTTTCTAGGTGACATTGAAAAGGCGCTTGAGTGGACGAAGAAGCTTCTAGCCATAGACCCAAGCCACGAACGAGCTCGCGGTAATATCCCTCATTATGAAAAGGAGTTAGCCGAGAAGTTGAAAGACTCCAAAAACCGGCAACGTGGGGTATGATCTATGTAAATTTAGTACCGTATACATACGTTAATACTTGATTTATAAACAAATGCTCATTTATTACTTCATGATATTTGTTAAACCTAGTTGCACACAGATTTATGAGGTAACATAAGATTCACGAATAGAATTGTTTGAGCGATGGTCTCGTCATACATTTTCTATATAAAGTCGTGGCATTCACGATATTTATGAAAAAATTCGTCACCCTAACTGTAGAAAGATCTTTGAAACACAATCCTTTTTAGACCTCATACTACGATGAGGGAAAACATCGTGAGAAGACCTACTCTACGTCATGGCTTGCCACCAGTCACATTGAGTACTGATTATCTGGTCAACGCGTTTGTCGTTTTGTCTTTTAGACCTGTTAGTATAAATATTACTGGAATAAGTCATGAAGTTGCCGTATTTTGATTTATATTTAATGAATTATTTTCAGGACATCGGTGAAGAAATTGAACCGGCACAACCCAACGAAGAAATATACAGTTACAAACAAGAACGGAAAATGTATGAGAAGTTGTGCAGAGGTGATATTGATATATCGCCAGAGTTGTCTAGGAGGTAATTAAAGTACTTTATTAATATTAACTTATATTATATTCATAGTTTGATCAACAATGCTGGGTTTAGATAACTTTATAATAGTTTTTATAGTTTGCCAAAAAAATAGTATGTACGTGGACCACTATATCATCAAAATTTAACAATTATGCACCTTAGTTATGGAATGAAATTTATAATTATGAGTTTGGTCAAAATTCAATAAAGTCATCAGTCATCTTATTCTTATTTAATGAAAATGAATCAATCAATCAATCAATCAGCCTGTATTAGTCCACTGCTGGACGTAGGCCTCCCCAAGGGTACGCCACAAAAGACGATCTTTCGTGGCCCTCATCCAGCCACTACCAGCAACCTTCTTGAGGTCATCGGTCCACCTGGCAGGGGGGCGTCCTACACTACGTTTGCCGAGACGTGGCCTCCACTCAAGAACCGCTTTACTCCAGCGGTCGTCAGTTCTACGACAGACGTGGCCTGCCCACTGCCACTTCAGCTTACAACAGCGATAGACTATGTCTATCACCTTGGTTCTTTGCCGGATAATCTCGTTCCGGACTCTGTCCCTTAACGAGATACCCAGCATTGAACGCTCCATTGCTCGCTGAGCGACATGTAGTCGGTGGGCTAGCCCGACTGTCATGTTCCACGTCTCGGATCCGTATGTCATTACGGGTAAGACACACTGGTTATAAACCCTGGTTTTCAGGCACTGCGGTAGTGGCGACGAGAAGATGTGACGCAACTTCCCAAATGCTGCCCAGCCCAGCTGCACTCTTCTGGAAATCTCCCGCTCGAAACTGTCTCTGCCCAACTGCAATACTTGGCCCAGGTAGACATATTCCTGGACAGTTTCGAGCGCCCCTCCATTGATCGCAATCGGCTCCGGAACCACAAGTTCATTGAACATGACCTTAGTCTTGTCCAAGTTCATCTGGAGACCGACTGACCGTGAGGCAGCGTTCAAACTGTGCAGCATTTCCTGCAGATCCTGCAGCGACTCCGCCATCAAGACAATGTCATCAGCGAAGCGAAGGTGCGTGAGGTATCTGCCATTGACATTGATACCCATCCCAGTCCAATCCAGAGTTTTGAAGAGGTCCTCCAGTGCGTTTGAGAACAGTTTTGGGGAGATAACATCCCCCTGTCTCACTCCTCTGAGCAACTGTATAGGACTCGTCTTTTGGTTTTGGACTTGGACAGATATCGTTGCCATACTATATAGGCTCCTCAGCACCTGCACATATCGCCAATCGATCTGGCATCGCTGCAGTGAATCCAAAACAGCCCAGATCTCGACCGAGTCGAAGGCCTTCTCGTAGTCCACGAAGGCAAGACACAGCGGCCGGTTATACTCATGGGACTTCTGTATAACCTGCCGCACCGTGTGAATGTGGTCTACGGTACTATAGCCTTTTCGAAGTCCGGCCTGCTCCGGCGGCTGGAAGGCGTCAAATCTTAAGGCGAGACGATTCGTAAGCACCCTCGAAAACAACTTGTAGACGTGGCTTAGGAGCGCGATTGGTCTATAATTCTTCAGTAGGGCCTTGTCGCCCTTTTTGAAAAATAAGGCCACTACGCTCCCACTCCACGCCTTCGGAGTAGTCCCATTGGCTATGACGGAATTAAACAAATCCTTGAGCCTCTCCAGGAGCGGAGATCCTCCCGCCCTGAGAAGCTCAGAGGTGATTCCGTCCTCGCCGGGAGCCTTCCCATTACTAAGTTGTCTGAGAGCACTCCCAACCTCGTCTACGTCCACGAGTGGAAGATCGTCTGTGAAATGGCGCACCAATGCAGCTCTTGGGTCCCTCGTATCGGGTGGGGGCCTCGTGGCATGCGAGGCGTATAAACGGCCGTAGAAGCTCTCAACCTCGGCCAGAATCCCTGGAATTGAGGTGACGGTCTTGCCCCCTGAGGTTTTCAGCTTCGTCAGACCAGATCGACCCATTCTTTTATTGAAGACTTTAGACCCCCGATTTAGCTCAATAGCCTCTTGAATTATTTGAGCATTAAAGTTTCGGAGGTCACGTCTCACCGATTTTCGGATGGTCTTGTTGAGACGTTGGGTGTCTGACGAAGCTCCCTCTGACATTGTGCGTCGAATCCGCATCAATTCCAGGGTTTCGCTTGAGAGCTTAGATTTTCGGCTGCCTCGTCCTGCCTTGAAGTGTTTCCCACCCACTTCACGAAGAACCCCCACTACATCATCCAGGTTCTCGTCAACATTTGCCGTGGCCTTTAGTGCATCGAAGCGATTGCGTAGTTCCAACTGGAACGCTTCAGAGCCGTGCACGGATTGGAGCATCGTTGGGCGAAGAACGGATCGCGTCAGACGATTTCTCTCAGCCCTGAAGTCAATACTCAGGATGCCTCTCACTAGTCGGTGGTCGCTGCCGGTTTTGAACCTGTTGACCACTGAGACATCCCTGAATACGTA
This sequence comes from Leucoptera coffeella, assembly GCA_030578115.1. Taxonomy (NCBI): domain Eukaryota; kingdom Metazoa; phylum Arthropoda; class Insecta; order Lepidoptera; family Lyonetiidae; genus Leucoptera; species Leucoptera coffeella. Next base: position 12,872 of record JAMBLF010000158.1, read on the forward strand.
CCTCCTGTCCGCTAAGATAAAGTCGATCTCATTCTTCGTCCCACCATCTGGGCTATGCCAGGTCCACTTCCTATGGGGCTTCTTCCTAAAGAATGTGTTCATGCAGAACAACCCCTCTTTATCCAGGAAGTTGACCAGCATTTGCCCTCTGGCGTTTCTGCGTCCAACTCCGTGCGTTCCAATACGCGACTCGTCGCATTCGCGCACCCCCACTTTGGCATTGAAGTCCCCCATGACAACGGTGTAGTGGGTCTTGGTGGTGTTATGCATCGCTTTGGCGATATCTTCATAAAGCACTTCGACCTCACTGTCCGAGTATGCCGACGTCGGCGCATATACCTGCACGACCTTAAGAGAGTATCTCTTGGTCAGTTTCAGTACAAGGTACGCTACCCGGGTTGACACACTCGAAATCTCCAGCACATTGTCACGGAGAACCTTGTTGACGAGAAAGCCTACGCCACCCTGAGACCGCTGGTCGCCCTCCCGGAAGTAGAACAGATGGCCTGACTCCAGGGTTATGGTGTCCTCACCTTGTCTTCGGACTTCCGATAACCCTAGAACATGCCACCTTATGTTAGATAGTTCCACTTCCAGTTGCGCCAAGCTCTCATCCAGCCGCAGACTCCGTCCATTAAACGTCGCCAGGGTCAGTTTGTGGCAGCCGTCCGTAACCCGGGGATTCTTAGCACCCCCTGCCCTACTGTAACCGAGACCTCTGCCATGGTCCAGAATAGTAGGGCGACCGGGAACTGGGGGCCAACCTTTTGTGTTGTTACTCATTGGGGGTTGTTGCCCATACTCACCACGCTGGGCAGGCGGGTTGGTGAGCGCAGAGCATAGTTTTACGCACCAGTGACGCTGCTGCCCGTCACTGGCCTGATGTATTTAGCTATGCTAATTTCGGAAATGGTTATACCGCCATTTGTCGGTCGCCAGAGCCTCGTTCGTTGGTCAGCAGGGTGCACCACGGGCAGGTGAGGTTGACTTGAGGCACTTGGGTGATGAGTGTGCCTCCTTGCACCCCAATGAATGTATTGACGTAAAGTTTAATTAAATTACAGATTAAAATGCTACTACATGACAAGAGACGACCCGTATTTATTGATAGCTCCCTTCAAAGTGGAAGAACTGTACTTGAGTCCTGACATAGTAGTGTTTCATCAAGTAATCAGCGATAGTGAAATTGAAGAGATCAAGGAAATGGCTAGACCAAGGGTAAGGGAACGTTTATGTATCGATATTTGGTTGTTCACGAATGAACATTTACATAATAAATTGATAAAAAAGATATATTCCAGAAACCAAAATAATAAAGTGTAAATAAAACTAAATTAGGTTAGTCGAGTCTAAATCTAACTTAAGTCTTATGAACGCTTTAGTAATTTATTTTAATTTCGTATCACATTATTTAGCCCTAATAGAGCAATTACTTACATTGCAAACTGTATTAGGCTCATGTCTGTAAAGGTGTGTATATTTCTAGAATAAATAAATGAATAAACAAAATAAAAACACATACGCTTTACGACTTGTGTATACACACTCCCTTTTTTATTATGGCGGGGTAGTCAGAGGCTTGAATGCCCATCTCCGAAATTTCGAAGGCATGATAGGTATGGGTCATTCGAAGCCTGTGTATCACTAGATAGACAGCACCCAACGTTATAGGTAGTGAACTGTATCGCCGTATATAGGCACTGACTATTACCTATCCTGAGAGATAGGCAGGTTTCCTCACGATGTTTTCCCTCACCGTTCAAACAAAATACCTTATATGCATAACACTTACTTCCTAACAGTTCAAGCGCGCAGTAGTCCACGACCCAGCTACCGGGGAGCTAGTGCCAGCTAACTACCGCATCAGCAAGTCCAGCTGGCTGAGGGATGAGGAGGCAGACGTCGTGAGCAGGATCTCGAGACGCGTAGCAGACTTTACGGGGCTGGACATGGAATCGGCTGAGGAGTTGCAGGTGGTCAACTACGGGATAGGGGGACATTATGAACCCCACTTTGATTTTGCAAGGGTAGGTGTTGGTATTAATATATAAAAAATTGTGATGATTATAGATTCGGTATGTAGGAATAATATAGGTATATCATTGTGTCTGTCCCCTGATTAAATTGTTGTGAATATTTTCAGTTTGTTTAGTACTTATTTTCATGTAAAAGAAGTTGTAAATAGTGGTCAAATAAAACTAATTATTTTTCAGAAACGGGAGAGCGCTTTCCAAGAATTTCCTGGAAACAGAATAGCGACAGTACTCTTTTACGTAAGTATTAACTAATAATATGAAAATATACCAATTTAATTATTAATTTTCTGTACTTTTTTTTATTAGTTTACCGACATACGAATGTATGGATTTTATGTTAATATTAACCAGAATCCAAAAATATGCAAACGGAATCGCATCTAATAATATACCAATGCTTCCATCGGTATCAGTTAGTGCGTTATATACCTATCAGACTTTTTTTTTAATTCTTTATTAAGCCATTCACCACTAAGGTTATGTCGGCTGAAGTACAAACACTGATGCCACGGCGGCGTTTGAACTTCTTGTTATTCCATAGCCATGGTTACACCAACGTCGCCAGCCGCTACAACCGAAGAAAAACGAAATCGAAGCTCCAATTCCTTGCCCTTCTTCCTTGTTCTTCGGTTCGTTCCAGTTGAAGATCCAAATGTTGTTATGTTATGTTATTAGCGAACATATTTAGCCAGTTTGGCATCACAATTGACTAAATATTCAGCCGAAAATAATTATTTGTATTTTCAACTTTCACTGAGCTGCTGATTTTGTTGACGCACCATAGACGACTAGACTATTTTTAAATCATACAACGAAGCCTCCTTTCTTCCCAGATGTCCGACGTAGCACAAGGTGGCGCCACAGTGTTTACAAAACTCGGTCTGAGGGTGGCGCCAGTGAAGAGCGCAGCCGCTTTTTGGTATAATCTTCATCCGTCTGGCGAAGGGGACCTGGCGACGAGACACGCTGCTTGCCCAGTGCTTAGGGGGTCTAAGTGGGGTAAGATTTGCATTATTTAATAGCCCAGTCTCTAAATTCGCGATTACTATAATTGCGGATGTTAAATCAGAGAAAGCAAAATGGTAAATAACTGTAAACTCTGATAGTTGAATTTTATGATTGATGCCTGATTCATCGTGGTGTGTTTGAAGAGTGGTAGTTTTAATATTGGATGACATTTGTAGTGAAAATTAAGAGTACGAACTTCGCATTTTGTGACAGCGATCATTCCAAGACAGACTAGCTATAAGTCAATAAACTTATTTCTCCTTCGTAACTTATCTCCTTCAAAAATCCTGACTTATCTATCTAGACAGATATTTTGTAAGATAACTGAGTAACAAAAGACTAAAATTTAATTAATTATTAATATAAAAGAATAACGATAAATGCTTCTTAAGGTAGATAATATTTTACGACTGATAATTTTGTCTTGTCTCATTTACACGCAACTTATTCATGTTTTTTTATTTGCAGTGTGCAATAAATGGATACACCAAGGAGGCCAAGAATTAATCAAGCCATGCAACACAGAGTACCAAGATGAAAGCTATATAAGATATGTACCTGAACCTATCGATAGAACGGCAAAATGTAACTCACAACAGTGTACTCTAGATATTCTTTCATCTTAAATTATTAACTTTTATTACTACTACTACTACTGATACTGTGAGTAGTTCAATGTTGTCGTTATAAACAGTTGTAAAATGAATAGATGTTGTAACGTTATCAACAGTATAAACTATAAGGCGAATTGTTTACAGAGTCCAGTTCCGTATAAACGGCCATAATCTAGTCGTTATCGTTTGCCATATTTCGCTAGATACTCAGTTAATATTAAATTTTATTACCATTTCCATATGGATAATATAAAAAAAAATATTAATAAGTGGAGTTGAATCTAAAAACAGAATCTCTTCAACTCACGGGATATATTTTAAAATATACCGAATTTAATCTATTTATGTGTAAGCCTGTTTAACAAATAATATTGAGGATAACTTGGTATATTAAACTCAAAGATCTGAACCTGTGAATTCTTATTAGGTAAATACGTAACAAAGTAATAATCTAGCGTTTGATATTATTTTTCTCTCATTTACTATCATGTGTACAAAATAGTATTTTTATAACTCATAGCCTAATAAATATTTTTTACTCGCAGAAGTATTATAACGTAATTTTATCTTCTATAATACAATATAACAATTATATGTACGAAGCCTGGTTATGTTTTTAAAGTTTATGCCATAATTGTATTGCCATATTCTTGTAAATTGTGTGGATATTACACTCCTAAAATTTTGAGATTTTCTATGTTGTATAACGTAGTTTAATTAAGTGTAGTAAAGAAATACATATACAAATATATTTTAAGTAATTGCTATCGTTTAATCTAGTCGCCTTTTTGCATTTAAATCAAATTATTATATTTAAGAAACTACTACTGAACTTTTATACAAATGTCAATATTATCAGTTTATTTTATATCAATTATTCCCAATTATTATCAATATTTCCCAATGAAACACAGAGTATCCGATACTTTTCGTATATTTTACGCATTTATGTATTGATTAGTTATTAATTTGGATAGACAGTAAGCTGTACTTACCAATAATTATAAATAAATGTACCTGTAATACATATAATATCCTATCTTTAATATAAGAAGATTTAATAAATCTTTTAAACTAAAAATCTATTTATTTATTTTATCTTTTATGTCCTTACATTTTTCTAGATTGTCGAACGCAATCAGAAATCAGAGTAACCTTCACCATTCAGACCTAATTTAAAAAGTTCAACACCGTTACATTCTCTCATAGCTCAAGAATGTAATTCTTACCTTAAGATATAGTCATGGAGTATAAATCACCAAAATGACACATTGCATCCCCAGAAGAATAAACACGCTGGAGAATAACTAAACATTATTATATAAATTATCCTTCGCTAGCCTGCGACGTAAAAAGAATTCTAAGTAACTGCCGTTCTTTTCGGCATATCGTAGGTGATTAAGGGACTAGGGGTAAATAGAATCGAATGAGTGACGGGCTAGGAACATCATTATGTTCCAATATGACATCGCAACCCAATATGCTCATAATGTGACCTAGGACATATTATATCTTCAAGCTTCTGTCCGACCCGAAATGCATTAAAGAACATCAATGTTTATGTACGTATGTATGTATACATGATAAAAATCCAAACAAGAACTTACTAGCCCAAAAAGCATTAAAGAACGTCAATGTTTATGTACGTATGTATGTATATATGATAAAAATCCAAACAAGAACCAAAACTTAGACAATATACTACGTCATTATCAACGTAAATCATTTTCTATAAATTTCATAATAGTTCCACCTGCACAGTCCCCTGAAAAGAACGTGTGGTTTTTGAATAGAGATAATGTTTACGCGTGTACTGGCCGTGTTATTGCTATGTGCCGTATGGAGGGCGCGGGCGGAGGTGTTCACGGCGGTGGCGGACCTGGAGCCGCTGCTGCAAACCCTGGGGGAGCTCTCGCACCAGCTGCACCACTACCTCATCAAGGACCAGCAGAGGCTGGACTACCTCAAGACGTAAGATTTCATAAAATCATCCATTAAGTAGAGTAAGGTTGTGGTTGTGATGGAAGAGAACGTAGGAGTTGTGTTAATACGATGTAGGAAGCTTAAATAGGTGACACACTAAAAAGGAGTGACAATAGAAGTACCTATAAACTAGTAATAAAAGTCATAAAAATGTATTACCTTAAAAAAATATTATATGAACTTTCACGACCCAAATGAGAAACAAGTACCCATTTCTAAAATTGCAAAATTAGTTTTGTTATGTCCATCTCGAACTCACACACCACACCATGTAACCACAAAAATATAAAACGAAATCAAATATATAGCGTATTATTTATTTACAAAACTCATTTTCGTCTATACTATTTCGGGTCGGGATCGAACCTAGAACCTACAGATAGAGGATAGAGGAAAAGGCCCTAATCACTAAGCTCAACCGCTTCCTTAATACAATCGTCATGTTCATTTGAAAAACATTATTACCATAAGAACACTTTTATTTCCTAGAACGACATCACATTATTTGTTTGCTTATTTCGAAATCATATATGGTTTTATCAATTGTTAGAAATTTGTAACCAAGGTTAATGAAACATATATTTGTTTTACATGTAATTCACACACACGTTAAGTTTAAACGAATCGCTCTATTGACTCCCTTATATGTCCTATATGTCTAAATATTGTTATATTTCTATCCACATTGCTCAACGTAACCTTTTTCTTGACAGGATACACACGCGATACAAATTAGATTATGAAAAGGCTATGGAAGACATTGACAACTATCTAGGCAACCCCATAAACGCATTTACATTGATCAAAAGGTTATCTTCTGACCTAAGTAATGTAGAACATAATATCAAATTAGGAACAGGTGAGTTTCAGGTAAGGCTGTACGCATCAATTCTGTAATGATCATTTTCGAAATCTAGAAGCTATATAATATAAGTGATGTTTAGCCGATACCTACACCCACGATTAAACAGAAAGCCAACATCCATCCGTGGACAGACAAGGCTGATGATATAGCTTCTAAGGTGACTCGTCTCACGTTGATATAAGATGACGATAATCAAGTCTTCCTGATCATATGAGGTTGCATGGCGCATAGAAATCGAAAATTAATGCTCTGGATGTGTGAATTTACATAGTATTAAAAAATCAAAATTATTTATAATTTTTCAGACTATATACAAAATATGACACTCCGCCATCCACATTTATTATACCCTGGAATTGAAGATAGGGTGGGCGCGGTGCAAGCATTGAAACGACTGCAAGAAATATATCTTTTAGACGTCAAGGACCTATCTCAGGGAATATTGAACGGAGAAAAGTACAGGTTAGGCTGATATTAGACATAAATGCCATTGCATTATCACATTTAAAATTTATACATTATTAATGGAACGTTCGATGCTGGGTATCTCGTTAAGGGACAGAGTCCGGAACGAGATTATCCGGCAGAGAACCAATGTCGTAGACATTGTCTATCGATGTTGCAAGCTGAAGTGGCAGTGGGCCGGTCACGTCTGTCGCAGAACCGACGACCGTTGGAGCAAAGCGGTTCTCGAATGGCGACCGCGTCTCGGTAAACGTAGTGTAGGACGCCCCCCTGCCAGATGGACTGATGACCTGAAAAAGGTCGCTGGTAGTGGTTGGCTGAGGGCCACGAGTGATCGTGTTTTGTGGCGTTACCTTGGGGAGGCCTACGTCCAGCAGTGGACTGTCATAGGCTGATTGATTGATTAATGTATTATTCCAAAAAAATTTACGGCACTTCATTCCTGAGTTGAACTAGTCAATTATGTCCATCTGGTATAGGAAAGTTTTATACTACGCTTGCGAAGGTTCATTTTCCATTCCAGGCTAATTCACCAATACTTTAGCCTTCAGCATCTATCGTATGATAATCTCTATATCAATGTTATCTACGATTGAAGTTCTATCCCGGATAACTCCATCGAACTCCGTCCCTTTATGGGATGCCGAACATTGTACCATGGCTTCCTAAGCGATACGCATTTGGAGATTCAAACCAACTGTCATGTTTCACGTTGTGACACCCTATGTCATTACTGCTGTTTTTGTTAGAAAATACATATGTACATACACATTACCCCCCTTTCTCGGTAGGCTCATACCACGAATCTTAATCTGTCCCGATCAACACAATGATCAATTATGACTTTTGCTTCATTGTCACTCATACGCATTCGTTTAAATATTTAATCGAAATATTGTTATTTTTTATATATTTTACAGTTTAAACATGACCTCAAGTGACTGTTTCGAACTCGGTTTGATCACTTATATTGAAAATGATTTTAAAAACGCTCTGCCGTGGTTGACAGAGGCATTGCGAAAGTATCACGAAGAAGAGTCACATTTTGGAGTCACTGATATTGAATTATTGGCCTATCTTAGTCTTACAAATTATAAGCTGGGTATGATTTAATTGCATGTTTACTTAAAAATAAATAATAATATACTTTGCGGCTACGTAGGGGCCGGCCTAATAAGACATATAACAGTCAGATAGACGCTATATTAAAAAAAGGTGACGTTAGGAGTACCTATAACCGCCGAGAGTGTATGAGAGGATGTATGAATATAAATGAAGCGAAAGTGGTCTGTCAGGATCGGGACAAATGGGGATCCGTGATCTCTGCCTACCCCTCTACAGGGAATCAGGCGTGATGTGTATGTATGTATGTTTATTTAAAAGCTTTACTGTTCTTCTGTACTTATTTCTAATAAGCATAAGCCCTAACAGTATAAGCACATGATATATTTAGATAAAAGTCTATAACCATTTTAGAACTATACTAGGGCGTAATAAAAATGTTAACTAGTTTCCTTTTTTTCCTGGCATGCCGTAGAAGGTGGCCAAGGCTCTAGGCGTTAATGGAATCTATTGGACGATGGGTTAGCAACCTGTCGCCAATGATCCATAAGAAATTATAACACCCATATTCAAGCTGATAAGTGACTAAGGAGATATTTCCGCGTCTGTAAAGTTCTGTCCAACCCGAGAGGGAATGAAGGTCATGAATATACCTATACATATATGTGATCGTGAATATACCGCTGCCGTTACTAATTCTTAAAATTTTATAGTTACAAGCTTATCACAAAACTGTTAAAATGCAAATATTTTTTCTTTTTCTACTTTACAGGTAATATTGAGGAAGCTTTAAAATTAGTATTGAAACAGTTAGAATTAGACCCTAACCATAACGGCGCCCAACAAAATCTTAGGGCTTTTACACAGACACTTCTTGAGAAAAAGGAACATGCAATAACGAATACCACGGTGGGTACACTTATCACTACATCGTATAAAACAAAGTCGCTCTCTTTGTCCCTATGTCCCTTTGTATGCTTAAATCTTTGAAACTACCCAATGGATTTTGATGCGGTTTTTTTAATAAATAGAGTGATTCAAGGGGAAGGTTTATATATAATAACATCCATTAAATAGTGGAGTAGGCTATATATTTTATACCCGTGCGAAGCTGGAGCGGGTCACTAGTACTATACTAAATAACTTCATATTAGTTACATCTGACATTTTAATGGTAACATATTAAACCGAAAATGTGAAATTATCAATGATATATGGTCTAGTCCTAGTATGGAACAGAAAAGAATGCGAACTAGCTGCCGTGCTTCCCGGCATGTCGTATAAGGCGACTAAGGGACTAGGGGTATATAAAATCTATTGGGTGATGGGCTAGCAACTATTTTTCATACGATAACACAACTCCAATATTATGCTAATAAGTGAGCAAGTAGATGTGTTCTTGTCTCTAACGTTCTGTCCACCCTGTAAAGGATTAACGGACGTGAACGTATGTATATATCAGTGACATGAATACATCATTCCATATCTTTTTTATCAATTCTAGGTAAACGATGAAGTATCTTTAAATCCAAATAGTTCAACAACACAAAACAACAATTTACAAGGTATATACCATGAGTTATGCAGAGGTGATATCGAACTTTCGCCATCGGTAACAAAAAGGTAAGGGGTTCGAATAATAACCTTCTTTTTAAGTCAAGATTTTTGCAATGTTTTGTTTGTTTTAAATTTTGGTTGACTTTGTACCAGTGGACAGGGTTCAAATCCCGCTTGAGCATGTACCAATAGAAATAAAGTTTAATGAATTTCTATGTATATTTTCGTAATAAAATTACATTTATGAAATGCGTCGAATACTACGGTGAGGGAAAACATCTTAAGAAAGCCCACCTAATAGTTAGTGCTTGTAAATGGCGACTTGGCTTACCACCTGTCACATTGAGTACTAACTATCTGGTCAAGGGTTCGAGGTGGCCTTATAATTACTACCTTCGCAATTGCGGAGATGTTTACCAGAACCTCTACCTACCCCGTAAGGGTTTATGGTCGTGAACGCGTTTGTCTTCGTCATTTTATGGCATAGTTATACTGAGACTGGTCATAAATTAACATTTTTCCCATCCGAAATGCGACGTAAAAACGTAATCTAGCTTCTGTTCTTTTCGGATTGAGGCATTGAAGTGACTAGGGGTAAATCGATTAGGAACTAAAAGGAATCTATTAAACGATGGGCTAGCAACATGTCAACAATGTTCCAAACGACTTCACATCCCACTCAAGATGTCAAAGTATATGAAAGTTTGTATATTACAGTTTAAAATGCTACTACATGACCAGAAATAATCCGTTCCTCAAAATAGCTCCGTTTAAAGCTGAAGAACTTTTCCTAAACCCTGAAGTCATGATTCTTCACGATGTCATTAGTGATAGTGAAATAGAAGAGATTAAAAAGTTAGCGAGGCGTCAGGTTAGTATGCATAAACATGTAGTAACTCATGTTCTTTGTAACTTAATACGCTGAAGTTTATCTTTAATATAAGTTACTATAAGTCCATCCGTAATGAGCATTATAAAAGTTTTGTACATATCTTTGAAGCTCCTAAAAGCACTGTCTCTTGGACTTGTCTGTCTGTTGGACGTAGATTCCTATTAATTCCTCACTTAGTTAATGACAAATAACTAGGGTTAGGTGAAATTGAATGAATGGGAATTTGTCTAATATTTCATGTCAATCTGGGTGCTGTCGGAGAATGCAGAAAAGATGCATCGTACATAAAAATAATATTCTAAATTTGCTATATGATAAGTTAAGTAAGAAGTGAATAAAACATTTCCCATCCTTGTAGTGCGATTAAAGTCCCGCTAGATTAGTGTGCTGTGAGGCCATTACGAAAAAGATAGTTGATCACCTAACACAGTTTTTAAATATAATATATTCCTTTTGCATGAATCACAGATGAAACGCGCGATGGTTTTCTCCAATAATGGTACAAATATACCAACAAGGACCCGTATTAGTAAATTGAGCTGGTTGGGAGACCAGACTGAGGTGGTACGACGAATATCGACGCGAGTTGCTGACTTCACTGGTTTGAACAAGAAACACTTCGAAAACTTGCAAGTAGGCAACTATGGTATTGGTGGACATTACGTGCCGCATTTTGATTTTGCAAGGGTAAGTTGTAAATAGAAATGTTAATGCATTTGACCTGGCATGTAAGCTCGCTATCTGACACTAAGATTCCATTTTTAAGTTATAGGAACCCTAATACCTGTGTTAAACGTTACTGAGAATATTGATTTATTTCTTAAACATGTACGGCATCTTTTAAGGGAAATCTTGCGATGTCGTACAAATATACACTTAATTGTAATATATTAGGTGTCTAACCAAGAATCTGCGCAGAGTAGTAAAACCGCCTTAAATGTGCATGTAGTCGTAACAACAACAGCGGCCAAAGAAGATATACACACATTCATAATCCCCATATATGATTGGCCTAAACAAAACGGTCCCACGAAACATTTGTCAAATTCATTTTTACAGAAACATGAGGATCCTTACAAAAAACAACCAGGATTTCCAGGGAACAGAATAGCTACAGTGTTGTTTTATGTAAGTGTATTTACTTTACTACTGTATTTACCTTTAAATGGTGGTGAGGATATTTACGATTACAATTAAATTGAGATAGTTTAGATTTTAACAATAATTTTAATATAAGGGTTTGGACATATCGAAACAGTAGTAAGCTCTTTCTTATAACATAAAATGAGTATTCAATTGTTCGCGATAAGCTGCAATAACTTATACATATTTACTCGTTAGGTACTTTTTGATATTTCCTTACTATCGATGTATAGTATATTCGATCTCAAATTGCAGATGTCTGAAGTTGCTCAGGGCGGAGCCACGGTTTTCCCAGAACTGGGTCTCAGGATAGCCCCATTGAAGAACGCCGCTGCTTTCTGGATGAACCTTCATCCTTCTGGTAATGGAGATCTGGCTTCTCTACACGCGGCTTGCCCTGTGCTGAGAGGCTCTAAATGGGGTACTTATTTATTATTTTTTTCTGTTACAAGTGAGAAGACTCTAAACGATTATTTCGTAACTATCCCCTAGGAATGTTACATTATAATTAATGATAATAATGATAGATAGAAGAGAATTTTAAACATGAATTATTTATTTAGTATACAGATTAGGTAACATTTCATTGAAGGTAAAAATTTATGTGAAGTGACTGTTTCAGCCTTACTAATGAAAATACATAAAAAAATAATTTTATCATAGATCCCTACGTACAGTGACTTTGATGCGGTTGCGCTGAAATTGCAGTAACAGATGAACAAAATTCCATTAAAATTTATGTTAAATTATCTAAATTCTTCTTTTCTTACCGCAATACATGTGCTTTATTTATTGCAGTGTGTAATAAATGGATCCGGTTGGAAGGACAAGAGTTTCTACGGCCTTGCAACACAGAGTACCAAGGACAAAGTCTCTTAATAGAGAGGCCTAAATTAGTTAGAAAATCACAAAGTTGACCAGAATTAGTTTTAGGCACCTAGAATAAAAACTAGCAACAAATATAACTAATGGATAAATACTTTAAAATTTGCTACGGACATCTAATCTCTCTGAGATATAATATTTGTTCATTTTGACTCGTACATTAACTACATAATGTTTTAATACAACCTTCGTAAATAAAATCTATACTATAAAGTACAGAATGATTTTATGATTGATTTTCTTTGTGCTGCGTAGTAGCCATTACTTTTTAATACGTATGTATAAGAAAACTATGTTCATGATTTTTGGAAATATATAAATAAACAGAAAGTTGCATTTTTTTTCGTAGCCAACAAAATTAAACATATTTTAATAAGCTTCATACTCTGTGACGTGAATTAACGCACAAAACATAAGTTACTCCTGAAATCATACATACATCAAATATAGAAGAGTAGGCAAAGATCACGGATCCACATCTACCCCGATACTGACAAACCACTTTCGCTTCATTAAACCTCATACTCATTCGGCGGTTATACGTACTTCTACCGACACCCATTTTCAATATGTCTGAAACGAGGAGCCGAAAAATACATAATGAAGGAGTACTGAGTATCAGTTACTTACATACATATCATTATTGTGTAAAGAGATATATATAACAAGTGTTTTTTAATTTTCTCATAATGAAGGAAGTTTTGTCCCTTCTACAAATTCAACAACCATATTATATGAGTAGTAGTAGTACTCCGTTTTCTTATCTTCACAATAAGATCATTTATTACAAGTCCGATATAAAAAAATTATCTATAGCATCCTTTTTGGATCATCAATGATTATATTTATATATTGCCATAGCCACAGGTTCAGCTACAACCGAGGTTACTGATGAATATCTAAGGATATCAGAATGCCAGAAGCGACACTTAATTTAGTTAGTTCAACTCATACGATCAAACATGTTACTATTTTCTTAATAATTCACTACAAGAAGTATGCATATAAGTTGTATTAGTATTATCATCAATATCAATTTGTCAATTCAGATATTTAATACTTTATTAAATACTGTCCCTATTTTTCAAAAGCGGTTTTAATTTCTTTATTTTGCAGCTCACTCACTATTCTAAGAAATAATAAGTTATACGTTATTGTTTGTATTACAATACTCAAGAGTGCTCAAGATAAGTGAAGGCTCTCATTTTTCAGATGTCGCTAGTGGCTTCAGGGCTAGTTGTGTGGTAGCACAATGTTACTAAAATTATTTAACTACACAAATATTATTTATTTCAACTAACCAACGTATAATTTCGAACTCTTATAGAATTTCTAGAATTTTTATCTTTAGTTTTGATCATTCATTGAAAATTATTGTTAGGGGCTCCTAAATTTTGATCAAAGTATTTAAATAGAGAAGATGTTGTTCCAAGTGTGGTGCTCGGTGTTGGTGCTGTGGCTGGGCGTTGTGACGGAGTGGAGGGCGCGGGCGGAGGTGTTCACGGCGGTGGCGGACCTGGAGCCGCTGCTGCACACCCTGGGGGAGCTCTCGCACCAGCTGGACCACTACCTCATCAAGGAACAGCAGAGGCTGGACTACCTCAAGACGTAAGATTTGTTTTGCAACAGTTTTTATAGGTCTTACTTATTTTAATACCGTCCGATTTCATTACGAACAGATTAATAAATTTTTAGCTAATTTTAATCCTTATCTATGATCACAACAATATTCCTTTAAGATTTCATATTTTTTACTTTAATAGATACATTACATACGATGTTTTTACGTAATGAAAATACCTATAAGTTTCTATAAAGAAAAACATAATACCTAATACAAAACACATTATGTAATTGTCGTTTCCATATCCGCACTTAATACCACATTTTATTTAGGAATTGTTTGAAACATGTATTATGCCAAGGTTATTGAAGACTATACGTCTTTGCTCTACAGTAACAGCTTATTACGTAAGAACTTTACACATTTTAACCCAATTCTCTTCCTTTATAATACGAATAAATTTTATAGACGTCACGATTTATTCATATAAATTAGATGTTATCAGAGGTTCAATACCATCCCAACTCATCTTCAAAATGGGAAGTAATTAATAAACAATACAATTCAATACACTACGTACTACGTGAAGAAGAGCCTGTATGAAATGGTTTGAGTGAAGAAAGAAAGATTTGTCAGGATCGTTCCAGGTATCGATGGATCCTGTCCCGTTGGGGCCATAGAAGCGTGAACATATGTATATATATATATATATATATATATATATATATATATATATATATATATATACCCTTCTACAAATTCAACAACCATATTATATGAGTAGTAGTAGTACTCCGTTTTCTTATCTTCACAATAAGATCATTTATTACAAGTCCGATATAAAAAAATTATCTATAGCATCCTTTTTGGATCATCAATGATTATATTTATATATTGCCATAGCCACAGGTTCAGCTACAACCGAGGTTACTGATGAATATCTAAGGATATCAGAATGCCAGAAGCGACACTTAATTTAGTTAGTTCAACTCATACGATCAAACATGTTACTATTTTCTTAATAATTCACTACAAGAAGTATGCATATAAGTTGTATTAGTATTATCATCAATATCAATTTGTCAATTCAGATATTTAATACTTTATTAAATACTGTCCCTATTTTTCAAAAGCGGTTTTAATTTCTTTATTTTGCAGCTCACTCACTATTCTAAGAAATAATAAGTTATACGTTATTGTTTGTATTACAATACTCAAGAGTGCTCAAGATAAGTGAAGGCTCTCATTTTTTTGATGTCGCTAGTGGCTTCAGGGCTAGTTGTGTGGTAGCACAATGTTACTAAAATTATTTAACTACACAAATATTATTTATTTCAACTAACCAACGTATAATTTCGAACTCTTATAGAATTTCTAGAATTTTTATCTTTAGTTTTGATCATTCATTGAAAATTATTGTTAGGGGCTCCTAAATTTTGATCAAAGTATTTAAATAGAGAAGATGTTGTTCCAAGTGTGGTGCTCGGTGTTGGTGCTGTGGCTGGGCGTTGTGACGGAGTGGAGGGCGCGGGCGGAGGTGTTCACGGCGGTGGCGGACCTGGAGCCGCTGCTGCACACCCTGGGGGAGCTCTCGCACCAGCTGGACCACTACCTCATCAAGGAACAGCAGAGGCTGGACTACCTCAAGACGTAAGATTTGTTTTGCAACAGTTTTTATAGGTCTTACTTATTTTAATACCGTCCGATTTCATTACGAACAGATTAATAAATTTTTAGCTAATTTTAATCCTTATCTATGATCACAACAATATTCCTTTAAGATTTCATATTTTTTACTTTAATAGATACATTACATACAATGTTTTTACGTAATGAAAATACCTAAAAGTTTCTATAAAGAAAAACATAATACCTAATACAAAACACATTATGTAATTGTCGTTTCCATATCCGCACTTAATACCACATTTTATTTAGGAATTGTTTGAAACATGTATTATGCCAAGGTTATTGAAGACTATACGTCTTTGCTCTACAGTAACAGCTTATTACGTAAGAACTTTACACATTTTAACCCAATTCTCTTCCTTTATAATACGAATAAATTTTATAGACGTCACGATTTATTCATATAAATTAGATGTTATCAGAGGTTCAATACCATCCCAACACATCTTCAAAATGGGAAGTAATTAATAAACAATACAATTCAATACACTACGTACTACGTGAAGAAGAGCCTGTATGAAATGGTTTGAGTGAAGAAAGAAAGATTTGTCAGGATCGTTCCAGGTATCGACGGATCCTGTCGCGTTGGAGCCATAGAAGCGTGAACATATGTATATATATATATATATATATATATATATATATATATATATATATATATATATATAATTATATATCCGTACATAAATTCCTTAATCTACTGTTTCAAATGGTAACACAGTATTATACTACGTCAACTGGCCATAATACCTACTACTACACTAAGAATGGCCCATACATTGAATGTAGACTTAATATCACTACATAGTATAAAACAAAGTCACTTTATTTGTCCCTATGTCCCTTTGTTTGATTAAATTTTTGATAGATAGAGTGATTCAAGAGGAAGGTTTATATGTATAATAACATACATTAAATAGTGGAGTAGGCTATATATTTTATACCCGTGCGAAGCCGGAGCGGGTCGCTAGTTAAATATATACGAGCATAGTTATAAAAGTACATCTGGATTGATTGCCGCATGCAGCGTCCTATTATTAACGCAATTACCTGTTTACATTTAAAACATGTTCTTTTGTATAATTTGGTGTATGTTCTTTTTGGTTGCCCTAAAGTAATTTAAATAAATAAATCTTCTGAACGTACAATTATTTCTTTATAGAATCGTAGCGCGCTACAAATTGGATTATGAAAAAGCGATGGAAGATATTGATAACTATCTGGGCAACCCTATTAACGCATTCACATTGATTAAAAGGCTGTCCTCAGATCTAAATAATATCGAAGTAATTCTCGAATTAGGAACAGGTGAGTGAAAAGTAACATAGTTAACTACAACTTCATCATAGTGTTTTTCTCTATTATATTACAAATCATCTTCCTATCTCAGTCCACTGTAAAACCGCAGGCTTCGACTAACCACGCCTCTTTTTCCTGTCGATGGCCATCTGCTTGGCCACCACTTCTTTTCTCTGTTAGCGTCCAATGTGTCAAATTGTATCGAGTCATGTAATACTTGCCAAAGAAGCGATCTACTTATCCCCATTAATAGCGTGAAAATATGCAAGAAACATTTTACTAGCAAAATCCTACGTCTCGAAGAGATCATGTTTTGGTATTTTCCAAGTAAATTTTATTGCTCATTTCAGATAACATACAAATTTTAACCCTGCGCCATCCAGAGTTACAATACCCAGAGAACGAAGCCGACAGAGTGGGGTCTGTACGAGCACTGAAGCGATTGCAAGAAATGTATCTCTTAGATGTCAAAGAGTTATCTCAGGGGATTTTGAAGGGGGTTAAATACAGGTTTGAACCATTTATTATATGCCATCTCTGATACTTGTTAAAGAAATCGTAAACATATCTTTTTCTGCTAACCTAGTTTAAACAGTTCAAAATGTATATAGAAATAAAGCAACTCAATTTGCTTCTACGCCTGACGACGTGTCGGTAGAAGAAGCAATACCAACTGAGCTACCGCCGCGTCAACTCAACTTTTATGTGATTTACAGTTTGGAAATGACCTCAAGTGACTGCTTCGAACTCGGATTAATCACTTATAGCGAAGCAGACTATGAGAACGCCCTGCCATGGTTGACAGAGGCTTTGCGAAAGTACCACGAAGAAGAGGCACACTTTGGAGTTAATGAATTGATGATATTGGACTACCTTAGTTATACACATTTTATGCTAGGTAAATTGCCAACTTAGTACTGGTGCGATACCCCTTTGTGAGGTCAAAACTATTCTAGGGTTGTGTATAATAACTATGAGTCAACTCAATGGAGAAATTGTATTTTACTCAGTTTAGAAAAAACTGTTAGAAGTTGAGGAAACCCAATAATTTCACGTTTAAATTATTTATTATAAAATAGATCAAGCCACGTACATCATAATAGCAACCGATGATCCATCGTTGTTCATAGATGAATTATAGAGATGAAGAGCCAGTATTAATTGATTTCAAAGAAGCATCTCATTGTGTAAATTCGGATGAATAACGCTGCTCTGTGGCTCCGGGCTTGAGATCCTTTGCAGCAGCAGCATAGTGAGTCAGTGTATTACAATTATTGTCACGTCTTTGGATTACCGGACTCTAATACATTACTTACCTAGCACCCTAAGTCAAGTCTATTCAATGTTCAATTCAG
The DNA here is from genome assembly GCA_030578115.1 of Leucoptera coffeella. Classification (NCBI taxonomy): domain Eukaryota; kingdom Metazoa; phylum Arthropoda; class Insecta; order Lepidoptera; family Lyonetiidae; genus Leucoptera; species Leucoptera coffeella. The sequence continues at coordinate 31,289 of JAMBLF010000158.1, forward strand.
TCACAACATGACTTATAGAATATACATTATTAAATAGATTTTATTTCTAATGCTACTTTTCAGGTGACGTTGAAACAGCCCTAAATGTGACTTTGAAAATGTTGGAGTTAGACCCTAGCCATAAAGGCGCCCAACAAAATGCCAAGGCTTTTAAGAAGAACCTTGTTAAGAAAAATAAAGATGCAATAAAAGGAAACACCACGGTGGGTAGACTGCTTGAATTGTAAGAAAATATACTTAGTAGGAGTTTCACCAACCAATACAAAGTTTTCAGGCAGGCTATATAATTAATTTACAAAAAAAAGTATACAATAGTATATTATTTTTGACTAAATACTTAAACCGAAAATAAAAATGATATGAATATGTGCTTATGGAGCCTCAGAATTCTTTGCGAGCAAATATGCACATACCTCTCTATCTATTGTTTGTATATTTTATATATTGTATGTATTTTTTTATAATTTTAGGCATCTGATGAAAAAACGCTCACGGCAAATAAAACTTCTGGAATACAAATATACGAAGAATTATGCCGAGGTGATATTGAGCTGTCAACATCAGTTACAAAAAGGTAATTGTAGTATAGGTAGTACTAACCTAAGACCACTTAACCATTGTGTAGCCTTTTGGGTTTTTCTATTAGTGTACCTATTACTGTACCTACTGTACTGCTATTTTCAGTTTGAAGTGCTACTACATGACCAGAAATAATCCATTCCTCAAAATAGCTCCGATTAAAGCTGAAGAACTATTCTTGAACCCTGAGGTGATGGTATTTCACGACGTCATCAGTGACTCAGAGATAGAACAGATTAAAAAGTTAGCCAGACCTGAGGTTAGTATGCTGAAACTACGGCCATGTATTTATTGACTATAGGAATCTTTATGAAACCATGCGTGGCATGTATACTTGAACGTAATTTTTTTCCTACTGTATTTACTTTTATTTTCTAGTCGCTAACGGTGAGAGAAAACATCATAAGGAAACCTGCCTATCTCTCGGGATAGGTAATACTGGCTATTTCTGGCTATAATTTGTTTGTATGCGGCGATACGGTTCACTACCTATCACGTTGAGTGCTATCTAATGAAACGCGGGCTTCGTGTCACTCATAACTAACAAGCCTCCTCAATCTCGGAGACAAGCACTCAAGTCTATGACTACCGCTAAAAGTAAGTGTGTATACAGAAATCGTATGTTGTGTTTACTTTCAAGTACAATCTATTGAGATAAAGATTTACAATTTTACACCAATATTCCGTACTAATGTCGACTAAAAATGTTTGGTTTGTGCGGTAAAAAATATTAAGAGAGTTATTAACCTGCAACGATTCTGACAAATCTCCTCTGTTTCGGTTGCACCCATTAATCATCTCATACATGCTCTTCTATTCTTCACACTACGTACACCCGCCTTAAGCTAATGTTTTTTCACTACTTGCTTTCGAATGAAACAGATGAAACGCGCCACGGTATTTTCCGACGATGGCATAAATGTACCGTCGACCCATCGCATAAGCAAATTGACATGGCTGACAGACGAGTATGAGTTGGTGAACCGAATCTCGACGCGAGTTGCCGACTTCACTGGCTTGAATAAGGAATCTTTTGAGGAGTTGCAAGTTGGCAACTATGGCATGGGAGGCCATTTCGAGCCGCATTTTGATTTCACAAAGGTGAGTTCACAACATTTAAGAAGAAAACGGGACCTGTGTCTTAGTGAGTTTTATATATATTAAAGTATATATAAATGTATATCGCAATTGCGGAGACGGACACCTGAACCTCTGACTACCCCGCAAGGGTTAATGGTCGTGAACGCGTTTTCTTTTTTTGTCTTTTAAAAATAATTTGATTTAAACACCTGTTTTGGGATTTACATTTAATGTGGATAAAATCTTGCATGCCTACAGGTTAAATTTAAAATCCTTAATTACATTATCAACTTGTTACGTATTTAATTTTCAGCAATGAATGTAAATAATGTGTGTAGCTCTTTTAATTGCTACTCGTGAAGATTTATTATTATATATATTTTTTATTATTTCAATTTTCAGAAAGAGAGGAAGGCTTTAAAGGAGCGTGCAGGATATCCAGGGAACAGGGTCGCTACGGTTTTATTTTATGTAAGTGTTCCTTTTTAAAGACCGATCGTCAAAGCAATCTTGTCTCCAAAAGGCTTCTTTTCAAAGGGTTTATCGAATGTATTTAAAGTGCTTTATGTTTTTTTGAAAAAAATAATAATAAGAATACTATATATTATAACATATATAAGAATACTATACTAATAGAATTAGTACTTAATAAGTGGTAAGTAGTAGCGACTGGAAAAAATATATAACCTGCCTCTAAAACCGCATTACGACTATTACAGATTCCTGTAAACATAATCATAAATTATGACTTTGATGATTGATCTGTAATTTATTCGTACGTATTAATCAAATAATTAACTACTATTAACTTATTAAATTATCTATTTTTCACTACTTGGCTTCATTGGGTCATTTATCGATGAATACATACATGATTGATGGTAGGTAATTTAATATCTCGTTGGATTCAGGTGACATTGGACCGGTCACGTTACAGCACCATTGGAGAGGTCTATGTTCAGCAGGGGACAAAATAGGCTGATAAAATCATGATTATGATGAAATTAATGTCTCCATTTTTCATGTATTATTTGTTATATTTGTAATGATGATGAAATAAATATTTTTTTCTATTTATGTTTGTATTCACATCATATTGTCCGTTCCATGTCACATGAGTAACTAAGTCATTCACTATGTTAACGACGACGTCCCAATAATAGGGTATACATTTGCAGATGTCTGACGTTGCTCAGGGTGGTGCCACGGTATTCCCAGAACTAGGTCTCAGGATAGCCCCAAAGAAGAACTCAGCCGCTTTCTGGTTGAACCTTCATCCGTCTGGTGAAGGGGATCTGGCTACTCTGCACGCAGCTTGCCCGGTCCTTAGAGGCTCTAAATGGGGTATTTGTAATTTTATTTATATTCAGCCGGTTCTATAAATTAACGATTACTTATATGAACGAAAGAACATAAGAATACATTCTCTAAATAAAAAAAATGGTATGCATTTTGCCACTGATCAGTTGAGTTACGATTAACCTGAAGAGTCATCATTATTTACATCATGGAGTATATATAGGCTTCACATAGAAGCTGTCCAGGATAGGGTCTGAATAATTAGTGGATTTTATGTGGCCTAATAACACATACACCACAATTACAACGACGGCCACGTGAATCTTTGAAAAGTCTGGGGGTATTGTATAACAATTGAAATGTTTATACAAAATTCTATAAAATTTTTGAACTCTCAGTTACATTGATTAGATTTAACGTTTAGTGCCGTAGCTTCTAAAGTACTATATTATATGTATTAAAGTTATTTATTTCTTTGCAGTGTCTAATAAATGGATCCAGTTGGAGGGACAGGAGTTCAAAAGGCCTTGCAACGCAGAGTACCAAGATGAAAGCATCCTAATAGAAAGACCTAAACTAGTTAGAAAATCAGCAGCTTAAACTAAAATAAACGGAAAGCTATCATGTAATTAAGAATAAAAACTTTAATCGTGCTATACAATTAAATCGTCAAATAAATCTGTATTTTTATTGATAACCTATTGTGTGTTGGGCTAGCTCCCTGACATAAATATTTTATAACATACATATAAATTCACGTCCTTTAATTCCTTTCATGACGACATGAATTAATAATTGTACCATCATAACAACGGTTTTGTCTAAAATGACCTAAGAGATGTTATGTACATCTTCGACAATCTGTACACTCGACAAAGGATTCAAACAACAATTAAGTAATTTCTCGATTGAGAGTTTTTATTCAGAGTTGTTTTGTTCTTGTTAATAATTACTTTAGTATAGCCAACGTTATTCAATGTTTCACAATACTAACATCGATCGAAGACTCTCATTTTGTAAAAGTGACTCGTAACTTCAAAACACCTCGCGTTTGTAGAATAATGATAAGTTATTTATATCAATGTTTGTTACGAAAATAACATATTAATTGATTTTTTTCCTTTCTAAGTTACATAGGTTGTTTAAATATTTGTGTCCCTACATAATTCCCTAAAAAATAAAGGAAAAAATGGTCCGCGTGTGGTACTCGGTGTTGGTGCTGTGGCTGAGCGTCGTGACGGAGTGGAGGGCGCGGGCGGAGGTGTTCACGGCGGTGGCGGACCTGGAGCCGCTGCTGCAGACCCTGGGGGAGCTCTCGCACCAGCTGGACCACTACCTCAACAAGGACCAGCAGAGGCTGGACTACCTCAAGACGTAAGAATACAGAGTAATCAAGAGAAAACGGATGGTCAAGATCGGATTGATTACGATCCTTGATCTCTGCTTACTGCATTTTATAGATACGAACTTGACGAGCATTTATGCTTATTATTAATTATGATGCATCTCAATGCGACATGTTTCTGTAAATCTCAAATACGAATATTTCTAAGCAGAATTTTTCGATGTTTGCCAGCTGTGGCTATAATAAATATATACACATTTCACACAAATATTCATAGAACATTTTAGTACTTATACAATTTCTAAATACTTGAAATTGAACGTAGAAGGTTTTGTTTCTAATCCTTTGTCCTTTCATTAGAGCTAGGCCAGCTTTATTCATTAAGCATATAAAGAAAAGAAGATCAAAACAATGTTGTTATAAGAATTCATGACATTGAAGGCTCAACAGATGGTATTTATGTTATTTCATTAGTTTCAATAGATACATGGAAAGCATTGACGTAACTAAAATAAAAGTGTTAGATACAGGCCATTTTTTAAACTTCCGGATTTTAACTTTAGTTGGAAGTGTTTCAATTCCAATTGTCTATATTAATTAATTTTTATTGCCTCAATTTGTGAATTCACGTCACTTGCCCGATGATATCATCGTAAAGAAAATATGCCTACTCTTTGCAAAAGGCCTCAAACAAATCAACGTTTGTATCGGGTGTAATAGAACCCCATCTGAGATTATATATGTTATGTGCTGCCTAATATGAGTTTAACTTGATCATATACAATGGCACTCGCGGATCGTAATATGCAAACATCTGACAACCCCCGAGGTACAATGTTTATATGTTAGAAAAAATAATAATTGCGTATTAACAACATCAATTGTTTCATACTTTTCTTCTTTGTATGCTGTATATAGGTTATATAGGTTTGGGGAAATCTATTCATAATATTTAATACATGTTATCTTCATAATCACTGGCGTCAACCTTCATCAATCATTTACTTCATTTGAAAAAACACAATAATATCAACATACAATAATCATATCAAGAGTACTATTTTTTCACATAGTGATCGGAGGTAACCGAAATTTACAAAGTTTTTCCACATCTATTAAATGTTTCACTATTTTTTACAGAATCCAAGCGCGCTACAAATTGGATTATGAAAAAGCGATGGAAGATATTGACAACTATCTGGGCAACCCCATTAACGCATTGTCAAAGTGGGAACAGGTGAGTATGTAACAACATAATATATAACCATGTATGTCAATACTTTAGAAAGTAGATAAGATGTCACGTGAAATCTTTTAATTGATGTACTCGTATATCCAATATCACAATATATCATTATATATAATATTTTTTATATCTCTTTAAAAAATTATCCTCTGTTAACAGAACTACTGCGAATTAAATCAAGAACTTTATTTAAAAAATTAATGAAAATATTGTTCGCATTTCAGGCTACATACGAAATTTGACCCTGCGTAATCCGGAGTTACAATACCCTGATAATGAAGTCAGGATTAGTGCAGCACAAGCATTGAAACGATTGCAAGAGATATACCTCTTAGATGTCAAGGACTTATCTCAGGGAATTTTGAATGGAGTTAAATACAGGTGTGCACCAATTATTTTGTTTTTTTTTTACACCAAAAGATGATGACGTATGATGATGATATAAAAGAATTCACGCCGAATTTGTTTTCAAAACTACGAAAATTTTGATGAATTCATACAATACTGGTTTAATATTGTTCTAATTTATTCCGTTCCTTTTATCCCTAAGTCAAATAAACCCTTAAGAAACATATTTTAATTTCTGGAAGAACCTCATCATTTGTATGTTTAAAACTTATAGATTATGAAAGCATGGATAAATTTATTGCCTCTTCATTGGGCATACTAATTCCTTAAATTCTTTTGAAGTTGATATAACATACTTATAATAGTTTGTCTGTTTTTCAGTTTGAACATGACGTCAAGCGACTGCTTCGAACTCGGGTGGATATATCATAGTGAAGGTGATTTCAAAAACGCCATCTCGTGGTTGACAGAAGCATTTCAAAGGTATTACGAAGAAGAGTCGCACTTCGGAGTCACTGAAGTCGAAATATTGGAGTATCTTAGTTATACGCATTATATGCTAGGTGGGAAATGATAACATGTCCATTAAACAAGCTTAAACTGAGATCTGTTCAAATATTATAACACTAAAAGAAAGAATTTAAAACTTCATTAGAAAAGATTTATCTTTTTTTGAAGCAGTGTTATTAAAAAGTAAAACAGTGTTGTAAGAAACAATATTTTATCATATTTATGACGGTAACAATTAATAAGATTTTATTATATTCAACCTTTTCTAGAATAAAATGATAAATACTTTTACTTTTACAGGTCACTATGGAACAAGTTTACAATTAATACTGAAACTTTTAAAATTGGAACCAAACCATAAAAGCGCAAAACAAAGTGCCAGGGTTCTTAAGCAAAGAATTAATAGTAAAAATAAAGATGTTTTTATAGGAAATGCTATAGTAAGTAATATTCATGTTACGAAAATAACTGGCTGACAGGTTATTCTAGTGCTATAATTATAACAATGAGTTTTTCAATTTAGGTTTTATTGACGACCTCCGTCGCGGGATTGGTTAACTACCTGAACGCTAATCATGAGGTCCCGGGTTCGATTCCCGGTGGAGGCAGATTTAGAAACTTCGCTTTTCTTCTGCTTCCTACGTGTTTTATTGAATATTTAGACATAGATCTTTATTTAGCTTTTCATTATTTTATAGACAACTGGTGAATCATCGACCAAAGCAAAAAATTCAACATTAGAAGAAAACAAAATTCTAGAAATATCCGAAAAATTATGCAGAGGTGACATTGAACTAACACCATCTGTAACAAAAAGGTGATTGAAGATTATATTTTTAAACTTAAAGTCTTCTTTTAAACAAAAACATGTATTATATTTTACTTAGTCAATTATATTATATTTCCTACATTAAAGTATATAGACGTGACTATCATGTAAAATTACAAATTTCATTTTTATATTTATTTAACTGTAAACGACATCAAAATATAATAATTGTATGCGTTACTTTTACAGCTTCAAATGTTACTACATGACCAATAACAATCCATTTCTAAAAATAGCTTCGATCAAAGCTGAAGAACTATTTCTGAATCCAGACGTTTTGGTTTTTCCTGACGTCATTAGTGATGCTGAAATAGAAGAGATAAAAGAGTTAGCCAGACCTACGGTTGGTAATGGTATAATACAGTAGAACTTAAGAATAGATTAGTTGCTCATTTATTATTAATGTACCGTGCTAAAGCTTTGATACAATTCTTCTCGATGCAAAAAAAAGTTCATATAACACCACTTGAAACGTTAATCATGTACATAACGCCTACAACTAATCGATCGAGTAACTCTTACAGAAAGAAAAATGAATCGGTATGAGACCTGCACATAATTTTACGTACCAAATTATTTGCTATAATCGGTGGAACATTAAAAGCCAAAATAACAAATGTTTTTTTAAATCCTACATAGTTGAAACGCGCCAAGGTAGTTTCTAAAAGAGGTGAAAGTAAAACAACGAGGCGTCGCATAAGCAAATCGAGTTGGCTGGGAGACGAGTCAGAGGTAGTCCAGCGAATATCGACACGAGTTGCCGACTTCACTGGGTTGAACAAGCAATACTTCGAGCAGTTGCAAATTAGCAACTATGGTATTGGTGGCCATTACGTGCCTCATTTTGATTTTGCTAGGGTAAGTCTAAAATAATAACGTTCAGAACTCGTCTGGTCATAATGTAAGACGCGACGGCGAAACAAATTAGCTTATTTTTAATGCATCTTAAATGCTTTATGAAATATTATTGGATATAAAAGCTCGTACTATTTTTAATTATAATTTGATTATTAACAAATTATATTACCCCAAGAATTGCGACCTACTCAGGACTTTACCAGCTTATCAAAACCTATCATAAATAAAAAAATAATTTATTACGCCATATGATTTCAGGAAAACGAAACATTGAAGACATATCCAGGAAACAGAATCGCTACAGTGTTGTTCTATGTAAGCATTCTTTTCATTGTTCATCGGTTGTTTGAAATTTTGACCTGCTTTACACGACTGAGGTTTTAGAAATAAATAGAAATGAAAAGAAGGTTCATTATCATCTTACAAAACAAACAATCAAACGCATAGTTTTAAGAGGTTCGCGATTTATACTTATGATTAATAACTAACGGGACTTATCGCGTATGTTTTTATATAATACGTATAAATTTGCCTTTATTAACCCGACTTTTTGGATACGTTAATAAAGGTAACTTTAATATACAAAAACTTACGCGATAAGTCCCGTTAGTTATTAATCATAAACAAACGCATTCACAACCATTAACCCTTACGGGATAGAAAATATCCTCTTAATCTTTTTAACTAGTATTTCATTACAGATGTCCGACGTCGCTCAGGGAGGTGCCACGGTTTTCCCTGAACTCAGTCTGAGGATAGCCCCAATGAAGAATTCTGCTGCTTTCTGGTGCAACCTTCATCCATCTGGTGAAGGAAATCTGGCTACTCTGCACGCTGCATGCCCAGTGCTTAAGGGTTCAAAATGGGGTACTTGCATAATTTTATTGAAAGTTTGGTGTACCTCAGTGAAAGAACCTTTTGCTTGTTCTGAATTAATGGAATTAAGGTTCAATTCCCGCTTAAGCATATACCAATAGAAGGGAAGTTAACTGAATTGGTTATTTTATTTTTTGAATTAAAAATAATTAAATGTTATACAGATTTAAAGCTTTTGATGTACAAAGCATATAATATATTAAGTGATAAAAGTAATAACATGTAGAATATTTCTTGTGACAAATATTTAATATAACATTTTTTGTTTTGCAGTTTCTAATAAATGGATTCAGCTGGAGGGTCAAGAGTTTACAAAACCTTGCAAATTGGAATACTAAGGACAAAGCCTCTTAATGAGGAGATCTAAAATTGTTAGAAAACAACGTTTGACCTGAATTAGAAAAAAAAGACTATTTAGTCAATATACTTAAATAAATAGTATGTTTAATTGATAGAATAGATCGCTTTGATTATGTGATGATAGAATGCGGAATAGTGTGTGACATGAAGATAGAAGATGTATTGAAAAAAATGGAAAGTAATGTTAAGGTGTTTTGAAACATGGAGGTAGTTTGAATGAAAGAACTGTATAGAAAGAAATCTAAGGAATCAGTTTTGATGCCATAGTAGTTTGAGAAAGACAAAAATAGTTGTAATCTACTTAATATGTGCGTAGAAATGAATGGGCAAGCATATCGAGGGTAATGGATGTCGTTGCAGCAAGAACCATTTGTGAGGATAGATTGAGGAGACTTGAGGATAGATCTTTGCGTGATATGCTATGTAGATGTGTTTTAATTAACATTATTTATAATGTATAGTTAGTTATAATTAGATCGAAATAAATTGAATGTGATGGTGTAATTATTATGTAAATAAATAAACTAAGAAATCTGTATTTATTTAATCCTGTTACACTGAAATTTATAATATCTGTCCTCCACACGCTCAACCCGGTTGTTGAATAAATGTATCCACTGTTGTTTATTGTTGAAACTAACTACTTCATACGTTGTTGGCTGTTTGGCAAAACAATAAACGTAATGTAAGGCTCCCATTTTTAATAATTATATTGTGTTCTTGGAGTTAGTTGCGTCTTGACTCGCCTTGAGAAAAATGACTCCAATTTGATCTGTATACACATGTAACAGTGACGATAGCTATTCTCCTCCTCTGCCTCTGCTGTAGTTGACAAAGGCTTTGCAAAAGTACCACGAAGAAGAGTCGCACCTTGGTGTCACCGAAGTCGAATTATTAGACTATATAAGCTATACGCATTATATGCTTGGTAAGTATTCTTTGCGAGGGCAATTGTACTAAAACAAATGGACATTGTAGAACGAAATATGTGTTGTAATAGCTCAAAGCCTAAATATCACCTGATAGCCTGTACCTAACGTGATCAGTGATGAGTTCATGGGACACAGGACGCTAGGTAATCTATTCAGAGAGATAGAAGTACTCGTAAGTTGGATCTCTCACGATGTTTTTCCTGCCTCTTCTTTATCAGATAATTATTTATCTCTGATAATTGTGATTTTTTTCTAATGAAATCTATGGTATTAGAAAAAAATTGTGACCCATTAAGAAATAATAATACATAATATAATGTAGTTTCTACTATACTACAAAACCTGTACTTTTATAATTCACATTACTGTTAAAAATATATTAACATAGCACATTAATTCCAACAATCCAATGGGTTTACAATATTTCTTTATAATTCGATTCAATTTAGTAATTCAACGTAGCTCAGTTGTTTGGGGCAAGACACTGTATCAGTGGGTACAGGGTTCAAATTCCGCTTGAGCATGTACCAAAGGAAATGAAATTTAATGAATTCCTATGTACAATTTCGTAATAAAACTACATTCACGAAATGCGTCGAATATTACGGTGAGAGAAAACATCACGAGGAAACCTAGCCAGCCGCTGCAACCGAAGAAAAACGAAATCAAAGCTCAAATTCTTCTCTTCCTTGTTCTTCGGTTCGTTCCCGTTGAGGATCCAAATCTTATCCAAAAGCGAACATAATTAGCCAGTTTGGCATCACAAATGACTAAATATTCAGCCAAAAATATTTTTTTGTTGTGTTTCATGTTTATCGGCACTAACCTTGCCTTAACTAACTTTTATGTAAGTTGGTAGTACTTATATTTTTAGAACAGTTCAACTTTGATATGCTGTGTTCTTCATTATTATTAATTGTATTTTATAAGCTATGTTAATTAATCCATTATCGGTATAAAGATACTGTTCAGAGTTGTCTTTGACGTACTAACACTAATATTTCTTACGTTATTATTTGTATTACAATTTAAACAGTAAGCGAAGGCTCTCATTTATTTAATGTCACTCGTGACTTCAGGGCCAGCTGTGCCGTAACACAATGTTATAATTTTCAACTTTATACGTACTTTTTATTTCAGTTAATCTTAGTTTTAAAAACATAGTAATTTGGAAAAGTTATTTATTCTAAATCCTATTCAAAAACAATAGTGTTAGTTGCTCCTGATTTTGATCAAAGTATTTAAATGAAGACAATGTTGTTCCGCGTGTGGTGCTCGGTGTTGGTGGTGTTGCTGGGCGTCGTGACGGAGTGGAGGGCGCGGGCGGAGGTGTTCACGGCGGTGGCGGACCTGGAGCCGCTGCTGCACACCCTGGGGGAGCTCTCGCACCAGCTGGACCACTACCTCATCAAGGACCAGCAGAGGCTGGACTACCTCAAGACGTAAGAAATAATTTACAACACACACACCCTTACTTCTTCAGTGCGTTAGTAAATGTTCGAGTACTAACTGTATAATCTACCGCAACATGGGTTAAAGGGGATATTTGTCTGGTGTTTTGTATACGAATATTTAGAAAGGCTTGTTATATCCGATCAAGGATATATAGTAAAATGGAATCGTAACTACATCCTAAAAATTTTCGAAGGTTTACTTCTTAGGTACTCCTTTAATTATAAATTAAATAAATTATAACTTTGTCGCTGTCATTGGAGCGCAGAGTGCCTTCTATGCTGGCAGCGTTCCCCTTTTGAATAGCCAAACTAATCTTCTGGCGGAGATAACTTCAAGTCATCCCCGCTGGGCTCCTGTGAGTAAATTTATAATCTGATAATCAATATAGACTTATTATTCGTTGATCTAAGTAAAAATATTTTTCATCATTGCTTATGCCTATGTCTATATTCCCTCATCAGGGAGAAAGGGCTCGCAGCAATGATGATCTATCAAGGTCCTGCCAGATGTATCGAGTTGAGGCAGCCTCCTAAAAATAATAACAGGAACAAAAATTTCAATATATTATTTTGAAAAATGGTCGTCTAATAACGTAAGCACAATTCATTACTTTAGACAATACACATCATTTGTTTGCAAATTTCAATATTCTTTCTCGAAGTCATATTGTTATGCCTATTGATAAAAAGTTTTATTCAAGGTAATGAAAATTATATTTGTCTTTAATAATGTAATTTACGTAATAACTATATAAACTTGAGGTGAATTGTCTTGGGTTAAGTTTAGGCATCAAAATACGGAAGAATATACTCTACATCCACCATCCACCAATACCATCACAAATATCCTTTCTTTAGGTAAGTATATCTCTTGTTTTTACCAAACGAGATTAGTAAACGACTAGGGTGTTTTGTTTACGAAATGAAAAACTCCGGGAAATAAAATAAATAACAGTTTTTATTGTGAGCTACATATATGTACTTATTCAAGCAATATAATATGGGAATGATACACAAAAAATCCTATATTGCTATACAACTAATGATGGCATGAAAAAGGAAAAAGACCGCAAAAAAACCTACTGATTCACGAAAGTGCACTCTATGATTTGGTTAGTATCGATAAATCAACAACCTAATATGTTTAGCAATGATATTTTCTTAAAAAAAATATGTATCCTGAACATTTTAGTTGTAATTTAAAAAAATTAACTAGATAGTTTTCCACATCTGTTGAACATACAATGACATACAACTTTTTTCTTCACAGAATACAAACGCGCTACAAATTGGATTATGAAAAGGCTATGGAAGATGTTGACAATTATCTGGGCAACCCTATTAACGCATTTACATTGATCAAGAGGCTGTCCACAGATCTAAGTAATATCGAACTAACTGTTCAATCAGGAATGGGTGAGTATTCTGAAACATAGACATTTGTTATACATCTGCCTTTATGAGGTAGTTCAATTTCACCTATCTGACTCTAAAGTTGTTTAGTCAATGGTGTGCAGACTTATCTTTATACACTGTTAGCAGCTAAAGTGGCAGCCATGTATTTAGTAATTCCGATCAATAGGTAAATAATACCTAGCGCGTAAGCTAAGTAAGATTCTTCTTCCACAATCTGATTTTAGTTATCCTTTTGGTGCGAATGGTTTAGTTAATGGATTAATTTGTGGAATAGCTTTGTTTTTTTTATTCTGACAATGGCCACCAATTTTATTTTTCTAGAGTACATACAAAATTTAACCCTACGGCATCCTGATTTGCAATACCCTGAAGATGAAGCCGATAGGGTGGGCGCTGCTCAAGCGTTGAGACGGTTGCAGGAAGTGTACCTTTTAGAGGTCCAGGATTTATCACAGGGAATTTTGAACGGGGTCAAATACAGGTTTGAACGATTCTTTTTATGTTATCAAAGGTTTACATATTGAAATGTATTATATATTATAATAAAATGTATATTTTTAAATGTATTAAGTTCACGCACAGTCAGGTAAACTGTTTTTATTGCAAAAAATAATAATTTTAGCGAATTATTGTGTAAAATTTTTAACTAAAACGCCAGCATAATCATTCCGTATTGAATAAGTCTCATAGATCTTTATTTCTAAACTAAAAAGTCCTAAAAATAATAAATAATCTTGTTGGAGGATATTCACAATTTTTTTAAGTTACTTGTTACTACTACTATAAAAACATGAGAGGGAGTTTTTTTCTCCAAATTAAAATTGAACACATATTCAAGACAAAATATTGAATCGAAAACTCAGTTCTTTTGTATGTTTTTCAGCATGGAAATGACCTCAAGTGACTGCTTCGAACTCGGATTGATCACTTATAGCGAAGCAGACTATGAGAACGCCCTGCCATGGTTGACAGAGGCTTTGCGAAAGTACCACGAAGAAGAGTCGCACTTTGGAGTCACTGAAGTCGAAATATTAAACTATCTTAGTTATACGCATTTTATGCTAGGTAAGATTTACTTTGGTGTTAGCTTTTCAAAGTATATTATTATATCAAATGCACGTAGGAGAAACGATATATGATTACGCACGTAACGAAGTGTGGATTCAATAAAGCCAGTCCATGGATCACTAGAAAGGCAATGAGTATATAGAACGAAGTACGATATGTAATAACATGTTGAATCTATGACAGTTCGTGAATTTGTTTTTGAATACAATATCCTTAAGACAGAAAAGAAGATTTTAACAGGATGTATATTATCCGTCTTAAAAATATGCATTCCTTAGAGAGCGCTTGACTAACTCTCCTAAGTCAAATATTTAACTTAGTTACCAAATGACCTGGTCATTTATTTAAACAGATTGAAATAATAATTGAAATTATGTTTTATTCAATGGGAAGGTAATTTTTCTAATTAAATACAGGTGACATTGACACAGCTCTAAAATTACTATCGGAACTGTTAGAATTGGATCCAAATCATGAAGGTGCTCAACAAAATGTCAAGGCTTTTAAAGAGAGACTGACTGGAACATACGAAGACGAAATAAAAGAAAATGCCACGGTAGGTAACAAACATGAAGAAAAAACATAATTATAGCGTTTGGCCCCAATATAGGCCATATAACTACACATATAACACGTGACGCCTGATTCCCTATACGTGATGTGAATTTAATTTAGCGGGTACTTGATAGTTTTTTTACTATGTAATATAAGTTTGTATAAACTCATAAACATATTCTCGTATTTGTCCTGTCCTGTCGTATATCTAGTCTGGGATGTAAAAAGAATGCTAACTAGCTGCCATTCTTCCTGGCATGTCGTAGGAAGCGACTAAGGGACCAGGAGTTAATGGAATCTATTGGTCATAGGCTAGTAACCTGTTACCAATGTTCCATTATGACATCGCAATCCCAATATTCATGCTAAAATGTGACCTAGTAGATATTATATCTCCGTGGTTCTGTCCACCTGAAAGGTATTAAAGGAAGTGAATGTATATGTATGTATGTAAAAACTCATATAATCCCTAATTATACTTCATTTACTTGTACAGAGGCATTATGGGATGAACCTAAAATAATTCGGAAATCTTTCTTGTTTTAAAACTGTATGCTTATGTGTGTATTGAGATATATGTATATCTATTTTATACTGGTATGATTTGTAGGTAACTAATGAAGAATCATCGAGCAATGTAACAGCTGAAATAGAAGAAAGTCTAGACATAAGTCTATATGAAGACTTATGCAGAGGTGATATTGAACTGGCACCCTCCGTAACGAGAAGGTAACTAAAGTCAAAGTCAAATGTTTTTATTCAACATAAGTACAAGTATAGTACATTCATTGAAAGAAGTATTCAACGTTTTCTTCATAGATGCTCTTATTATCAAACTAAAAAGGTCTGTTCATGGTCAACCAATAGTTAAAACGCATTTTAATTAGAATATTTTAGCTGATGGATACACTTCTATAGAAATTCAAGTTTAATGTAAATGGAACAAAAAGTTTACTCAATACTTTATCTGCATACATACACATCACACCTGATTCCCTGTAGAGGGGTAGGCAAAGATTATGGATCCCCATTTGTCACTATCCTGACAGACCACTTTCGCTTCATTGACACTCATACATCTTCTCATACACACTCAGCGGTTATAGGCACTATCCTAACGTTACCCTTCTTCAATATAGCGTCTATCTGACTGTTATATGTCTTATTAGGCCGGCCCCTACGTAGCCGCCCTTCCACTTCACTCATATACATATACCTTTTGTCAATCTGCTATCATTCATCCGCAAAACATGACATGATATAATTTTTTTTTTATTCATTATGTCCATAATACTTAACCTATGACAAAAAAACTGTAAGTATTTAAAATACTGTCAAGTTAACTCCGATTTATTTGAAATTTTCAGTTTAAAGTGCTACTACATGACTAGAAACAATCCATTCCTCAAAATAGCTCCGTTTAAAGCAGAAGAACTGTTCCTTAACCCTGAAGTTATGGTTTTTCATGACGTCATTAGTGACGCTGAAATTGAAGAGGTCAAGAAGTTAGCCAGACCTGAGGTAAAGTATTGATCAGAATCCAGAATTCAGGTTCATTGTTAGTCTTGTTTTATGAAAATTTGGACGAAGCTGATCTTTCAGTATTGTATTATAAAATTATGATAATAAAAACCTATCATCAACATTCCACAATAAAAGGTGATTTTTATCCTACTTATGTAATTTTTACCAAATTTATTTTGTAATAGTAGCCAAATCTGTACTAAGATTCCATTTGACGTCACGATAGATGGAACGCGCCCTGGTTTTTAGCAAAGATGGTGGTTTTAAAACAACTTCAACTCGTGTAAGCAAATCCAGTTGGCTGGGAGACGAGACTGAGGTGGTGAACCGAATATCGACGCGAGTTGCCGACTTCACAGGGTTGAACAAGAAATACTTCGAGGAGTTGCAAGTGGGCAATTATGGCATTGGAGGGCATTACGTGCCGCATTACGATTTTTCAAGGGTAAGTCCTGGACACGGATGAAAAATATTCAAATTCCTTTTTCCTAGCATTCTCTAAAAGGCGACAAAACTTACGTCCATGATCGTAGAGTATAAATTTGAGTTTTCATTGGATAATCAATTTAAACAATGTTTGGCGTGGGTCGCGATATGTTTACTATTCTTTTTACTTAGTATTTGGGTTTATTATAAGATTCGTGAAACGAAAAGAACCACTGTATTAAACATGTAAGTCTAGCTTGGATTCAAAAGAGACCGTTATCATTCGTGTTATTTCAATTTCAGGAACATGAAGCCTCTTTGAAAGAATTTCCAGGGAACAGAATCGCTACGGTGCTGTTTTATGTAAGTGTTTTTGAATATTATTTGTTAATTTCTTGGTTAGACATCATGATTAGAGTCATACAGATTACTGTTTGGATCTTTCTTGGGCGGATAAATCAGTATTTCTTTATTCTTTTTAAAATAAAACTACATTGCCTACTTTTTTCTAGAGTTTTTTTAGAAAAAAAATTCACTTACATACAATGTATCACATAGGGTATTATTGATATGTCAAATACTTTTTTATTCTCTGGTTAATCAATGCATGTTATAATTGATATGATGATGATATATGCATATAAGATCTAACGTGTACTGATTTTGAATTGTAGATGTCCGACGTCGCACAGGGTGGAGCTACAGTATTTCCTGAATTCGGGTTGAGGATAGCCCCGAAGAAGAACGCCGCTGCTTTCTGGCTGAACCTTCATCCATCTGGTGACGGAGATCTGGCTACTCTTCACGCGGCTTGCCCAGTGCTTAGAGGCTCTAAATGGGGTACT
Organism: Leucoptera coffeella; assembly: GCA_030578115.1. Lineage (NCBI taxonomy): Eukaryota > Metazoa > Arthropoda > Insecta > Lepidoptera > Lyonetiidae > Leucoptera > Leucoptera coffeella. The sequence goes on from JAMBLF010000158.1 coordinate 48,839, forward strand.
TATGATTTTTCCCTATATTCGGACCTTAATGTGTATTAATCACTTTAAAGAGCAACTTTTAATGAGGTGATTCGATATGCTCTAAGTTTATTTAAACATGCTTGCTGTTTTAAACCCCTTAGGTTAATCATTTGCCTCGCGATGACTGTATAAAATGGACATCATTTCATTGAGACATAGAATATCTTTGTTGTGAGAACACCAATAGAGACAGCCTAAACTTTATTATCTAAAGGCATGGGCAGACGCAGTTAGCACTGTGACTACTCTAACAGAGGGTCTTATAGAACAAAAACACGAAGCGCTTACTGCAAAATATTGTTTTATTCCATTTTTGTAGAGACTGTGAGTCCATGGGTTTATCAAGATCATCGTTTGATTATTAAAATGTACTTGAGGATAATGGGGAAATGGTATGATCATAAGGCTTGAGTTAAGGTTTTGGAGAGAATCTTGGAACGGTATTGATAGTACAAATGCTTGGAAGGCAATCGCTTGAATTCGGCTTTGACTATCTGGTGAATATTATGGCTGATGTAGCTTTTTACCATTTACTTCGCAATTGTAAATTTGTATGTACACATAAACCTCGAGTATATTGCAAGACTTAACATGTCCGATAAGGTCACGATAAAAAATATACAAAGCTATAAATCCAAAGGATTATTCTGTTCAAAATTTTACAAGTAACAATGTATGTATCTGTTTCAGTGTCTAATAAATGGATCCGACTGGGAGGACAAGAGTTTATCAGGCCTTGCAACACTGAGCATCAAGGACAAAGCCTCTTAATAAAAAGACCTGAACTAGTCAGAACACGACAGGCTTGACCTGAACTAAATTGAAGAGAAATATTTTTACGTATCTAGTATTCTGGATCTTCATAGAGCACCAATTTGTACAAGTTCAGTGTCTAGAGTTGTTATGTTGAGTTTTGAAAGTTTTCTTGACTTGGGTTTTAAAATTTCAAACGTAAAAGGAAACTAACTAATAAATTTATTTATAATATTGGATAAATAAATAAACTGAGAAATTAAAAGAATTTTGTATTTTTAATAATGTTCTATCCCTACATAACATTGCCAATATACATTGCAATCGACATTATCTACGGACTGCAAATGATATACGTCTGTGAAAAGAACTCGTTGAACATGCTATCTTTTCATGTTATTTTAACCATATTAGGAGAACTGAAATACAAAGCCATGTTAGTAATATAATAACAGTATGATTTAAAAGGTAGTAATTAGTAGAAAAAAACTCTAAGACTTTAAATATTTATTACTTGCATAATAATCCAGGAATTGAAGTATCTGCTTATATTTTATGAACAGTTTTTTTTCATCAACTCAGAGCTACACTAATAGCGCACAAATATTGAAAGAATGATCATTCGTTTATCAATTGGCATATCATACACTAAGTCTGTCTAGTAAGCTCAAAATCATGGTTACTTGTCTACGTATATATCATTCTTTCGGAGATCCATCATAATGATCTTTTCGAGTAGTTGCAGGATCACGAAATGTTTATGCTTTTCCAGAATACTCAGTCAGTACTCCAGCCATACTCACCATAATTTTTATGTGTATCAATAGGTGTGTGTAAGTAGTCATTGATCTGTTCTTAAATTTGAACTTAGTAATTTCAGAATTTATTTGTCAATTTTCGTATGGTAAATGTGTGATTTATTGTTACACTGATAATGAACCTAACACTTAGGTAACTTCTATTGTTTATATCACAATAATAAGGTAAGCGAAGGCTCTCATTTTATAACTGTCTCTCGTGATTGCGGGCCTAGATTTGGTGCTAACACGATGCGAAATAATGAATTTTAAAAACCAGAACCTAATATAATTTTATTTTAAGTTGTATTTATAACATTGCATATAAGATTTATCCAAAAAATTGTGTCGTAAAGAACTATAATAAATAAGGCAATGTTGTTCCGCGTGTGGTACTCGGTGTTGGTGCTGTGGCTGAGCGTCGTGACGGAGTGGAGGGCGCGGGCGGAGGTGTTCACGGCGGTGGCGGACCTGGAGCCGCTGCTGCAGACCCTGGGGGAGCTCTCGCACCAGCTGGACCACAACCTCATCCAGGACCAGCAGAGGCTGGACTACCTCAGGACGTAAGAAATAAGATCTGTGTCTCCAATTGCACAGTAAAATTAGTTCGATAATAATAATAATAAAGCGTTTATTGACAGGCATAGGAAACGTAAATAATTATAAATTTAAATTGTGACAGAATAAGATACAATAATATGTAAAATTTCTTCATCAAGATTGTAAACAAAATCAGAACCCGATCGTATAACATTGTCTTCGTATATTTTATTAAATTAAATAAACTTAAGCAAGGTTATGTCAACATAAAATCAATACAACTATACGTTACTGACGTACATATATGTTTAATCATGTGGTAGTAATTGAATTACTTATTTACTTTGGAACGATACCGATCAAACATATGTTACATAATCACTTTGAAATAATGTTTGATCGTTTTATTAAATAGACCTTTTAATAAAAGGTGGAGAAATAAACCACCGAAAAAACATAGTTGAAGATTATCTTCAAAGCCTTTGTCAAAGGGGAGCCTTAAAGGGGAAATAGTTGACAGTATAGTAACTTTGAGTATCATAATTATCATCTTTCTACATTTCTTAAGAAAATGTTTTTCCTTTTCAAAGAATACATGCACGCTACAAATTGGATCATGAAAAAGCGATGGAAGATATTGACAACTATCTGGGCAACCCTATTAACGCATTTACATTGATCAAAAGGCTGTCAACTGATCTAAGTAATATTGAAAATCATATCACATTAGGTAAAGGTAAGGTTCAAATAGATACTACTAAGAATAACTTTAACGTTTTGGAAAAACCTTCAGTATCTATTCCACTGATTTGTGTGACAGATAGGTTATTTAAATTTGCAGAAGTGAGTGAAAAACTATTCTATAACTGCATAGCTATTAACCAAATTTATATATTTGTCCTTTCTGAAATCTTAACAAAAGATGAAAACGTTCACGACTATTTACCCTTCAGAGATAGTCGAAGGTATTAGTTCTATGGCCACCTCGAACCCACGTGTTGACCAGATAGTCGGTACTCAATGGGCGGCAATAAACCTGTTCATGAAACAAATAGGTTTCATCATCATGTTTTCCCTCATTGTACTACGCATTCAGTGCATTCAGCAAATGTATTTTTATCGCGAAAATGTACATACGTAGATAATCATAAAATGACATTACTATTGATTCATGCTACGAGGCTTGATTTCTGTACCCACTGACATATATTCTAGAACCGAACGACTAAGATACGCCGAATTGGCATAACTTCAGCTTGCAATAGCTTCATAATAAGGTAATTTTACTATTAACATTTCAGAGTACATACAAAACCTGACGCTCCGTCACGATGAATTACAATACCCTGATGATGAAGATATAATAGGTGCGGCTCAGGCACTGACGCGATTGCAGAAAGTGTACCTGCTAGACGTAAAGGACCTCTCTCAGGGCGTATTGAATGGAGTGCAGTACAGGTTTGAACAGTTTTTGTTTTTATTATCTTTACGAAAAAATCTATGAGTATATCCGATTAAATTGTTGTATAGCATGCCAAATAGTCTCACTTCTTTCAATTAAAAAAAAATTGTTGTCTAAAGTAGATATCTTCAATGGAATTCGCTATTGTCAACAACAAGGGGAGAATTTTAATTTTGGATGCTGACTATCTAATTAAACATGAGTTTTGATTGGACAAGTACTTAAATATTTACAACAGGGGTCACTCAAGCTTTTAACTACACCAAAACCTAATCAGTTTTATTTAGTATCATGCAAGCTTTATTTACTCGTAAATTACAGTCAATTGCGTTAAATGCGTGCAAATCTTAAATGTCCCTAATTATCTTTAAATGTTCAAATAATATATTCCTTTTCAGTTCAAATATGAGCTCAAGCGACTGTTTCGAACTTGGTAGAGTTTTGTTCAAAGAAAATGATTATGAAAATGCTATCCTATGGTTAGAAGAGGCTTTAATATCGTACCACGAAGAAGAGGGCCACTTTGGAGTAACCGAAATGGAAATATTGGACTATATTGTTTACACTTATCATAAGCTGGGTAAAATTCAATTAATTTTATTTTTTAGTCATTATACATCGCAAAGATAAAGCATTGAATTCTTTTTCTAAAATTAGTCTGTAAATATCAACTATTATACCTCCTTGAGCATGATTAAATAGTTTTTTAAACAATTTATAAGTCCTCATAATTCTATTTTTAATTTGTTTCGAACTAGAATCTTGTTCTCTTTCGATCACTGAATCAAGTTAGCATTATTAGAGAAAATATTTAATTTCCTTGCTACCACAATACCGTTACTTACTTAAAAAGTTAATGATACAATATTGCGTTTCTGAAATATCTAATTAAATTGAACGTGCGACTCTTACAGGAGACTTAGAAAAGGTATTAGAATATACTAAGATCACTTTAGATCTGAACCCAAATCATACAGATGCTAAGAAGAATGTGAAGTATTTGGAACAGAAAATTATGGAACGAAATTGTTCTGCAGCTATGGTAGGTACAATAGTGTTGCAGGCATCAGCAAATTAACATTTGATATGCCTATAAGACTCGTATTAATGGTACTTTACAATATACTGCCTTAAAAGCGACGAATTGCGCGCTGGTGAATTAACCTGACCATTCACGTCACGAAGGTTGTCAAATATTACAAAAAATAACCATATAAGTACTATAAAGAATCAAAGTATGACTCTACAAATTATAAATATGCTTGTCCCTAATGTTAAGAGACTATGATCAGTGACTATGCGCTGTTGCGGATTTGTGAGCCACTGTTTATTTCACGTTCAATATTCTTTAGTAAAAGATATACTTGAACACTAAGCATAGTAGTGAAGCATAGTATAACATGTCCTATTTCATTTCTAGGAAACAGATAAAGTATCGAATACAGGAAGGAATAAAACGCATATTAATACAATCAAAGCTTTAAAAAAATACGAGGCATTATGTAGAGGTGATATCGAATTAGCACCTTCAGTAACTAAAAGGTATTTATGTTCATTTAGTTTTAAGTCTGAGTCATAGATGGAACCCAATATAATAAAACATCTATTCTCAGAGTAAAATATGAGCGAGCAATATGATTGGTCGTCATAAAAATAGTGAACAAAATGAATCGCTTGACTCTATACACTTAAGACACATGAGAAAATCGTTTCCAGTAGACAGATCGTGTTCTTACTAGTATTTAAAAAAGAATGTATTATTAATTTATATTTTATCAGCTCAGTTGCTTCAGTAAACAAATCGTAGGGCTGTGGATGCGTGATGAGACATAGAATTATTTTATACATATCCTCAGGTTTGTCCAAAAGTATGAAATAATTAGTAACATTTTGATTTACAGTTTCAAATGTTTCTACATGACCAATAACAATCCATTCCTGAAAATAGCGCCGATTAAAGCTGAACAACTGTTCTTGAACCCTGATATTATGGTTTTTCACGATGTTATCAGTGACGCTGAAATAGCAGATATTAAAAATTTAGCCCGACCTAAGGTAAGGAAATGTAGTTATATCGACATAGTTGGACATGGCACACGCATGTTGCGTTTACTGAAACGACTAAGTTAGATAGCGAGAAAGATAACTGATATAATAGTATGTGAATGTGATGAGAATGATACCTGTAAAAGTAACCATTAAATAAAAAAAATGTAATGATTCTAAATCCCCAATTTCTTAGTAATTTGCAAAAATGCTGCTTACTTTTATTTATTCCAACTGAAGACTCAACTTAATTAAAAAGATAATTTATTGATACAGTTCTCAAAATATTCATAAAAAAAAACACAAAAAATTAGGTTTTTTTCGTATTAAACAGATGCAACGAGCCAGGGTAAGCGAAGCAGCGGGGATATCTAAACCATCTCAGATCCGTATAAGTAAATCATGTTGGCTATCGGACAAAGCAGCTGAGGTGATCGAGAGAATCACAACGCGAGTGGCTGACTTCACTGGGCTGGATATGTCTTCGGCTGAAGAACTGCAAGTAGGGAACTACGGTATTGGAGGACACTACATGCCGCACTTTGATTTTCTTCGGGTAAGTTAGAAATAAGCGTTTCAGTTAGTACTATCCAATCGCTTCGATGCACTGAAGACCACGACAAGTGTTAACTAGAACTGTTTGGCAGATTAGCGCTGTTCTGCAGTGGAACCAGGTCAATTGGCATAATGTGCAGATACATAGGAGCCTATATAGTATGCCAACATAATCATATTTTTAATCTCTTTCGTGGTGGACAGTACCACGAGGGCTCGATAATATACTTCTTCAGTCACTTCAATTGACTTCATAGCATGAATGTTGGGGCTACCAACCACATGACAGGTTACCACCCCATCACCTAATAGATTCCATTAAACCTTAGTCTCTTCATTACCTTCTACAGCATGCCGTCAATTTTTATGTCCCAGCTGTCACGGGACTCACATAGCAATAGAGTTTGTTACTGAAACTATGTTGACTAGTCTCATTAAAATATATTTTTGCGACTATGTAACTGGTGCTTCAAAAAAATGTATACATACTTTGAACGTCCATAGAAAATTTATTTACCGTTCTACAAAGTTAAATTTCATGAAAATAGAAAGCTGATAGTGCAATGTAAATGAAACATAAATAACAAATGTTAATACTGTTCAAATTGGTGACCTGTAGCATCAATACAATTCTGAGTACGAGTCACCACAGATTCTCTTCATCGTATCAAAACGTCCAATGAGATTTCTCTACACACTGCTTGAATCTCATTCTAAAGAATGTCTAGGTTACGTGGTTTACGTTTGTACACCTCATTTACTGTACCCCACAAGAAGAAATCCAGTGGTGTAAGGTCTGGAGAGCGTGCTGGAAACAGTGTGTATACATTTTTTTGAAGCACCCGGTATTATTACAAATTATAAAATGATTACAGGACAAAACGAACTCTTTCGAAAAATATCCTGGAGACAGAATTGCTACTGTGCTGTTTTACGTAAGTATGAAAATTATATTCTCTCATTCGTTATCTCTGTGATGACTCATGCTGGGCTTTATAGCTTGAACAAGAGCTTAAATTTTCATTTTCAAGCAAATATATGTACCACGAAACAGCTACTCACTTCAAGTCGCTTATAACTAGTACCTCTCAATATTTTCTTGCAACGTACAAGAGCAGAATATAAAAAATATATATGAACAAGAGTAAGCTATATCTTTTTCTCAATTATTTAGTAAGTTGATTCTCCTTTTATTAATTATCTATATACCGAAAAAAATTAATTATATTTTTTTGTGAAAATTGTTAATAAATTTTCTTAGCATTTCTTCTCTGCAGCTTTTGCTTTACAAAATCCCAATAGTTCACTTAGATAATTAGATTTATTTTTAAACTTTAGTTTACGCTAATGACGGACTTTTCAATTGTTTCTTTTACTTTCAACAAGTGATTTTATGATCCCGAACAGATATATTATTGGATAACAAAATTTTCATTTCAATTTCTAACCTTTATTTTCAGATGTCCGACGTCGCCCAGGGCGGTGCAACAGTGTTCCAAGACCTCGGTCTCAGAATAGCCCCAAAGAAGAACTCAGCCGCTTTCTGGTATAACCTCCACCCATCTGGTAGTGGTGACCTGGCCACGCTACACGCTGCTTGCCCTGTGCTTAAAGGCTCTAAATGGGGTAGGTTATAAAAGGAGCTACAATATTGGTTTATATTTTTTTATAAATAATACCTACCTGTACACAATGATATGTTTGACATATTATCCGTCAATTAAGTCTGTCTGAATACAAGCAGGTTTTCAATTGTTTGTTGTCAATTAAAAGGGTATACTCATATACATTTATATTCACCTTTAATCCCTTTCGGGGTGGTCAGAACCTTCGAGACATGAAAAAATCTTCTTGGTTACTTAGTAGAATGTACATTATAGCTTGTCCCCTGCGAGTCTAGGACGCAAAACGAATTCTAGCTAGGTGTCTTCCCGGCATGTCGTAGGAGGCAACTAAGGGACTAGAGTTATATAGATTTTATTCGGCGATAGGTTAGCAACCTGTCACCAATATTCCATATGCCTTCAAAACCCCAATATATTTGCATGTTACTAAGTGACCAAGTGAAATATACTCGTAATTGTAAAACATAAATGTCTACTTCCTCTACTAAGAATATTCTTAATTTATTACAGTATCTAATAAATGGATCCGACTCGGAGGTCAAGAATTTACAAGGCCTTGCAACTCAGAATACCAGAGACTAAGCCTCTTAATAAAGAGACCTAAACTTGTTAGAAAACTAGCAAATTGACATTTAACAAAATAAGAAAGATCTCATCAAATTACAAAAATACATCTTGTAATATTTATAACTGATTAAACAAATTTTGAGATTAAATGTTGCATTTTTATTTAGACTTTTTACATACCATATGATTTGACAGATAATGTAGATGTTTATAAACCTTGACACGAATAAATAAGTATTATTCCTGTTTCCCTGCAACGTACATACTTACGATCAATACATACCTCCAAAATCATAGACTAAATAGGGAACACATTAAATTATTATTTTTTTCCTGATTTATTCCTACAAGACGTTAATTCCCGTGATCTATTGAAATATAATAGTTAAACACTAGGTAAAAATTCTGTATTTGGTTGGCCCAGCAAGGTAACCCAACAGTAGTCATAATTATAAGATACAACTAATATCAGATAAATATAGATGAATTTTGACTTTCATTATATGTAGGATATCTTATAATATATCTTATAGTGAATAAAAATATTTAACTATTGCAAATATATCAATTTATCTTTAATCGCTAAGCTAGTATTACTACCGTGATCATAATATTCATATTTACATGAAGATTCGTCATATTCAATAATTCAAACATTCCGTGATGGAGCACATTCAGATCAATGGTTCACATTCATTTTACTAGAAAAGCCCTGCGTCGCGTCAGATTTTATTCACGTAGATTTCGCTATCCAATATCGACGTTTCCATCATGTTTATAATAAATTTATTTTTAATTGGAAAAGATAAAATCCTCAATATTTACTCCTAGAACCCGCAAAATACGTTAACATTCCTTAAGTATCTTATGCTGTGTTGACGGCACCTTGTTTACTCTCATATTTTAGTTAGGTATTTTCCACTTAGCTATAGAAAATATAAGTTTACTAATTAATACGCATTTACTGTATAACAATACCAATGTAACCGAATGCTCGCATTTATAAATCACACAACGGCTTCAGAGCAAGTAGCGTTTTCGAATAGTCTAAACCTGAGATATATTAAATGTAGACATGAGTTTTATTTAGTGTTAATAATAAATATGTTATTTATTAATTTATCATAATTTATTTATACTAAGTAGAATATCGTTATTTTTTCCGAATAAGCACGTTAGATAAAAATTAGTGTAACCTAGATTATCTCTTGAAAGCAACGTTTTTATTGGTGGAAGAAAATGTTAATCCGCGTGTTGGTGCTGTGTTTGGGCTTCGTGACGGAGTGGAGGGCGCGGGCGGAGGTGTTCACGGCGGTGGCGGACCTGGAGCCGCTGCTGCATACCCTGGGGGAGCTCTCGCACCAGCTGGACCACTACCTCATCAAGGACCAGCAGAGGCTGGACTACCTCAAGACGTAAGATCTATCAATGAAGGATTTAATTGGTGTCGGGTTTATACGATTTTGCCTTTCTTCCTGGTGTGCCGTGGAGGATACTAAATTTAAACTTTTTTGTTAGGGATGAGATACCTACTTAACACCAAAATCATGATTAATAACTACTACTTATCGCGTAAGTTTTTAAATAATAAAGTTACCTTTATTAACCCGACGTTTCGGCTACGTTGCAGCGGCAATAGTCACGGGCAGACTTAAAAAAATATAAAAACTTACGCGATAAATAATGGTAACGGTAGTTATATAATCATGAGTATAAATCGCGATTCTTTTAAAACTATAATCACCAAAATCATCTCTACCCCACGTCAACAATATGTGTTAATAAATTATATACACATAGTATTGATAATTATAATATATATATTGTTATTAATAACTAACGGGAGTTATCACGTATGTTTTTATATAATAAAGTTACCTTTATTATTAACCCGACGTTACTTTATTATACGAAAACTTACAGGATAAGTCCCGTTAGTTATTAATAATGAGTATAAATCGCGAATCTCTTAAAACTATTATTATCTATATTGTCTTAAGACTATCAACTGTATGATAAATGTGTGCATAGATTATACCAGTAAATTAGGGGCCTATTTAACTAATCTAATTTTACAACATGTGTTATGTTGGATCACTATTTAAAATGTATTCAATTAAAGATAGGAGTATTTTCAATTAAAATTTCATTGTTTCGGAAAATTATTGTTTCAAATTCGTATCCAAGGTTTTGGGTAAACACAAATTGAATGCCATTAGGTAACTTACGTAAGTACATGTTTGATCATATTGTATATTCCTTGACAATTACTTTATTAATATGCTAAATGATTGTTCCTATATATAGCCATTTGTTAAGAACAAAACGTAATAAATTAGACCAGAGAGAGAATGTAATAAATTATATGTGCATGTGTGTATAACTGTAATATAATTTACATGTGTACTTTAAAAAACTTATTAACATAATAATAATAATATTTAAAAGCCACATAATCCACGAAGGAAAACCAGTTAGTAATAGTCAAATAGCCACTTTATCACAAGGTACTTTTTCTAATTTTACAGAATACAAACGCGCTACAAATTGGATTATGAAAAAGCGATGGAAGATGTTGACAATTATTTGGGCAACCCTATTAACGCATTTACATTGATCAAAAGGCTGTCCTCAGATCTGAGTAATATTGAAGTTATGCTCGAATTAGGAACAGGTGAGATCAAATACCTCCGGAGAAAATGAAATGAACAAACATGTTTTAAATAACTTCTGTATGAAGAAGAACAGTAGAACATGTACATATGAGAAGGTCAATGGGTGTGAGTGAATAAATAGAGATTTGTCAGGATCGTTCCAGTTTGCGATCAATAGTCTCTGCTTATCCCCTTGGGGGCGTAGAGGCGTGAATATATGTATGTATGCCAGGACGCTCTAATTTTCCCAGAACACTATCTAAAATAAAAACTTATGTACTCGTACAATGCAGAAGGTGTGGGTAGCGGGCGGAACATAAGAGTGTGAAAGTAATCAAGAAATTATTTAATACTAAGTAATATTCATGAGAGAAGGCAGTGTGAGTGTATCAGGGGCCTTAGTCCACTAATGCATTTTATCCACAATATTACTTCAGTAGCGATACAGTAATACGTCAGTGGCCGTAATTTGTCATTTTTGGCACTCCGCTAACAAATTTAGGCCACAGAAGCGCTATCGAACTACATCTGAAGTACTTCTGCGTCTGAAGTACAAAAAAGCTACTCCACTAATCAAACGTCCGTCAATGTCAGTTCAATAGCCTTATGTTTGGTACTCCACTATTGACATTTCTGTACTTTGAGTTGCCACTGAAGCACCACTGACTCGCTATTGAGGCACAACTGTGGCAGATCAATATATTAACAGAGTGCCACTTTTACTGCCGAGACGCAGTAGCGACGCAGTTGTGTGGCTGTCAAATTTAATTAGTGGAGTAAGGCTCCAGAACAGAAATAGTGTGAAGTTGGTAGCGGATGATTAAATTTGTCAAAATTCACCATTAAAATCGGAAAAGTGTTAAATTTCGCTTAAAAAATGGCGAAATTTGTCACTTTTGTTTACCAACTACCAACTTCACAATAATACTGATCTGGTATAGAACTTTATTTATCAAAAATCATTAGTGCACTAAGGCTCCAGGTTACCTGGGAATGTATAGTGAAATAGAAGCGAAAATATAAGTATGCGTGTGGTACAAAGAATTATATCTTACTCCCTAATAAAAGCCTGTTAACTTTTTAGAGCACATACAAAATCTGACACTCCGTCACGATGAATTGCAATACCCTGAAGAGGAAGACATAATGGGGGCAGCACAAGCGCTGACACGATTGCAAAAAGTGTACCTTTTAGACGTCAAGGATTTATCTCAGGGTATACTGAATGGAGAGCAGTACAGGTTTGATTTTTTGTCTTTGTATTTAATTGGATGTATTGTCTTAACCTTGTAAGATAAAAATCTAAATATTATTTATAAAAACAGACGTGTGATATCTACAATCAACGCTAAAAGTGCATTCCCAGTAACTTTTTATAAGGTTTAAGTTTATAAGAACAAAAGACAATATTTTTCATTTCGAAGCACGCGAACGCATAGTGGCCATGACAATGTATAGTGGCGCCAGTTTTAAAATGTATAATATTGTCTTTTGTTCTTATAAACTTAAACCTTATAAAAAGTTGTTGGGTCTGAACTTTTAGCGCTGACTGTACATAGTTTTTGCCAAATGTAAACATACTACTGTCTGGATGTCTAAGAACTCTTTTACACGTTTTGATACAAATTGTTATCTAGAGATAGTTTATAGAGAATTTTCTGTTTAAAATATATAGTTTAAAAATGTTTTCCTTATTAATTAATTACTAATCACATGTTCTTTTTAGTTTGAATATGACATCCAGTGACTGTTTCGAACTTGGGACTATTCTATATAGCGAAGAGGATTTCGAAAACGCCATCTCTTGGTTGACAGAAGCATTAAGGAAATACCAGGAAAATAAATCCCATTACGGGGTCACAGAAGTTGAAATATTGGACTATATTGGCTATTCATATTATATGCTTGGTAAGATTTATTTGAACGGTTCCATTGAAAGAGTATTTTTGTATGAACTCTTGAGTTTAGAATATTTAGTGAAGTCTGTGCAGCGACATTATCAACTTTCTTTTCTATATCTACTGAAAACTATATTTTTTTTCTAAAATCTGTTGATTACTTTAACAACTATTGGATGATGGGTGAAACATAATTAATACAGTTACTGTCCTTACAGCTATCAACTTATATAAAGCTTTTTGGCAGCACATTATAACTTACTAAAATATTTGTATGGTTGTTTTCCAGATGACCTAGAAAACGCTTTAGAATTTACAAGTAAATTGTTAAAGTTGGATCCGAACCATCAGCGAGCTAAAACGAATGCGAAGTATTTTAAAAAGAAAATTGGTGAAGAAAAAAGAACCGTGAAAGAGGCTTTTGTAAGTATACACCAACTGAGCGTAATTTTGAAGCAAACTACTAGTACTTATTGTTAAAAGATTGGGATTAAAAGTGAATTGTTTATTTTTATTGTTCTGACTTTGTTCTCGTCCTAACTTTTTATTTACTGTCACTACTACCGAAGGAATGGAGCAAATTACAACACTAACCACCAAGATTGTCACCTGAAAGGTTTTTTCTACACTCCATTTCTATCCTACAATTACCGATAATAATTTCTCAAAATAAATCCTAAACGTTAAATATTTGTATAATTATTCTTTTACGTAATTTGTAGGAGATGCAAGACGTGTCAAATACTGAAAGGAATGAAACACACATTAATTTGGTCAAGACTTTCAAAATATACGAAGGATTATGCAGAGGTGATATAGAATTATCACCATCAGTCACGAAAAGGTAAATAACGCACTATTACCCCAAACTCCTTCTAACTAAACATTATTAATGTATACCTTAAAATACACCCCTATTATATTTCATAAATATCTTAAATTATTATAACCAAAAATATTATAAAGGGGATTTCTTTGGCCTACTCCTATCAAAAAAAATTTTAACCAAACTTATATAAAAAAGTTGCCATTTTAAGATATTTCAATAGTATTTTTTTACCATATGCTGAATTGCTAAATTTAACCGGAGGTCACAGATGATGATTTGTTAATAAAATAAATTAATTTTCAGTTTCAAGTGTTACTACATGACTAATAATAATCCATTCCTGAAAATAGCACCAATTAAAACAGAAGAACTATTCCTAAATCCAGATGTTATGGTATTTCATGACGTCATCAGTGACGACGAAATTGCAGAAATCAAAGAATTAGCGAAACCTGCGGTTAGTACTACTGAAGATAAAGATAGAGTGGCGGTGTATACCTCTAGTGATGTATTTTTATGACTTATGCTACCTGTTGGACTTATAGTTAAGCTAAACCACAGGTCCTGGTCACTTATATCAGGGGGTATGATGTGTTGTATGCACCGTCTTTTTTTTCTTTCTTTTTAGGATAAAGACTGCCTCGAAGTCTACCATACGGAATATTCTTTTGTATTTCTAATATAAGTTTAGGCAAATAAGTAAGATCGTATCATCTACAAACATTTCGCCTAGTTGAAGGTCGCTGCAGACAATACTTCAACCAACGCCACTTTTTTTATATTTTTTTATCTAGCAACCTTTTTTTATTTTTTATACAAACATTTACTAAAAATTTTATATTGTGACACAGATGCAACGTGCCGAGGTGAATGACCCAGGAGGCCCAAAGTTCCGATCAAGGGCTCGTGTTAGTAAGACGAGTTGGCTTACTGATGACCTGTCTGAGGTTGTGGAAAGGATTTCCATGAGAGTGGCTGACTTCACTGGCCTGGACATGTCTACGGCTGAAGGACTGCAAGTGGGGAACTACGGTATTGGGGGACACTATATACCGCATTATGATTTTGCTAGGGTAAGTAGTATAATCGTCGTCTATGGTGCGGTGCGTCAACAAAGTCAGCAGCTCCGTGAAAGTTGAAAATACAAATAATTATTTTCGGCTGAATATTTAGTCAATTGTGATGCCAAACTGGCTAAATATGTTCGCTTTGGGATAAGATTTGGATCCTCAACTGGAACGAACCGAAGAACAAGGAAGAGAGCAAGGAATTGGATCATCGATTTCGTTTTTCTTCGGTTGTAGCGGCTGGCAGCGTTGGTGTAACCATGGCGATGGAATAACAAGAAGTTCAAACGCCGTGGCATCAGTGTTTGTACTTCAGCCGACATAACCTTAGTGGTGAATGGCTTAATAAAGAATTTAAAAAAAAAAGTAGTATACTCGTATACATTTTAGGATTCCGCAAATATTAAACTTTACGACATCCATTTTACTTGATGAGGTTTATTTTCGAACTGAAAGTTGTTGCGTTATAAATATGTATATCATGGAACGTAAATAAAAATAACAAAAAACAAACGCATTCACGACCATTAACCCTTGCGGGGTAGTCAGAGGTTCAGGTGTCCATCTCCGCAATTGCGAAGGTAGTCATTAAAAATGTAATTCATAAATCTTGTGATGTAATTTTTAATACATAAATGCATGTAATTGTATTTAATAGTTCTTTAAAATAGACGTTTGGAGTTGAGTGAACGACTCATGCTAAATACTTTTGCATTTTCTCAGGAACATGAAATGTTTTTCCGAGAATATCCTGGGAACAGAATAGCTACGGTGCTGTTTTACGTAAGTGCTATATTAAATTTTAACTAGAACAAAATAATCATAAATACACACGCGTCCTCGTTGATCCCGTTGATCCTGGAAATCTACTTTCGTTTCATTGCGTTCCATGCAAAGAACACGTATTTCTAAGACTTTGGTATGACATTAAACTTAATTTTAGTAACATACATTCACAGTTTTTAATCTCTTTGAGAAACATATTACGGGTGTCTTCTTAGTCACTTTAATCAATTATTTAATATACAATAAAGCAAGAACTTAAAACTATAAACTTAAAGTAGAAATAAAAATTAAATTACATAAATATCATTCATATCAAAGTTATGATGACATTAATTTATAAAACAATCTTTTATCATTATCTTTTTATACTACATTTTTATCAACAGATGTCAGACGTCGCTCAAGGTGGGGCCACGGTTTTCCCAGAAATCGGTCTCAGGGTGGCTCCAACGAAGAACGCGGCTGCTTTCTGGTGGAACCTGCATCCATCTGGTGATGGAGATATGGCCACTCTGCACGCTGCTTGCCCAGTGCTTAAGGGGTCTAAATGGGGTAAGTTATGATGCTTGAGTCTATGGTATATTTTTAGCAGTTAGCTGTGGACAATTAAATATCTGGTCTTATATGGTCAATACTTGCCTGGTATTGTCAATACTATTGAACATTTAATTATTAATAAAAACAACAAATATGTCAAAAATATTTGATATTGTAGCGACCTCTAGAACATCACCTGCTTCTTGCTGGCGTCATCTGTGGTAATTATGTTGTAACTAAATGCAAATTTGGTTTCTCTCTGTGTGTGGCGCTCTAGAGGTCGCCACAATATTAATAAATGTACTATATTTTTATTTAAAGTATTTTGATAGGAAGTGTTAAGTATCTGTAGCCGTTGAGTGTGTAAGAGGAGGTGTGTGAGTGTCAATGAAAAGAAAGTGGTTTGTTAAAATCGGGATTGACGATGGGTTAAGATCGGGGAACCGTGATCGATACCTACCCCGAAAAAAGGCGTAAAATGTCTGTAAATAGAAATGGCAATGTATGCCTAACAATTATTTTCAATGAAGAAAGATCTTTTAACTTTGTAGTACATATAATAACAAAAAAAATTCTATCAGGTTACAGAGAATACTATTACTAACAATTTATATCTTTCTTTCAGTGTCTAATAAATGGATTCGACTGGGAGGCCAAGAATTCATCAAGCCCTGTAATTCAGAGTACCAAGGACAAAGCCTCTTGATAGAGAGACCCGAATTAATTGGAAACCTACCAATTATATCTTAAATAAATAGAAAAAGAGATTGAGTAGGATACGGGAAAACAAATTTATTTTGATCTGGATAAAACAAGATGTAAAACTATGTATAGAAAATGATTACTTACGTGTTTACTATGTTTATATATTACGATAGTTTTTTTAGTTTAAGATTAGGTATCATAAGACTTAATAACAAGATTTTTTAATACATAGTTCACTATATTTTAGTTTATTATAAATGTATGTGAATTATACTAAAGCATGTGCCTAAACAACGTGTATTTTCTTCGTACCCCAATTTCGAGACTGCCACAGCTTACTCCACCAACATAATTTGTATTTTAATGAAAAGACGTAACATCTGGTCCATGGAAACAGTCCTTTCTATTTGGTTGCTGGCGTATCTGGGACCTGAAAAATAAAATAGAGTAACTTAATGACTGTCTATGACATGAACTTAATGAAGTCCGTAATAATCGAAGAATATAATACACCTAAATTGAACTGAAAAGTAAGCTAGGCTGGGAAGATACAACCTTAATAGACACAAACATACATACGTCCGTATTTGTTTAAGATAATTTGTGCATTACGTATATGGTCTACTAAATTCATTGATTTAATTGTCACGTTTATAATCACGTCAGTAATCAGAAAATAATACTAAATAATTAACACTGTTTTAAAGTAAGATCTATGTTGTTTTGATGCTCATCTAATATTCTATGCGTGGAAACATGGTTGGGTTAGATTGGCACACAATCCTCTAATTACCCCGAATGTGTTAGCAAACATGAAGCATGTGTATGAGTAAGTTCATTTTCGGGCAATAAACATTAAATCTCATATAAGGTATTTTCCATTTCACTGTATCGATCGATAAAATGCTACGTGGAAGTAGTTGGTGGCTCGTATTAAGAATCCATAAATACATTCATTTAAAACCGTTCTTTGTTTCTGAAACATGAGAGCGAAATATGTTCCGGGAAAACGGAATATTGTAACCAAGGTGATGTATTGCGCAAGACTTATACATACATTTACGGCTCTACTTCCGGAACGATATAGGCTGAGACTGTCTATCACCACCTGGAATGTTCCTGACAAATCTTTCGTACCTCACTCATACAAACATCTCTTGAATGCTCGTCTTTTCTTCTTGCTACTTACACCTCAGTATGATGTCTCAAATTTATACACAAACATGCAATTACTAACCTGTAAATTCTGTTTAAGTAGACAGAAATTTGGAGAAATTTCCTTGGTTACGTTTGGCGTCAATATTGGTGTTACGATTGTATTAGATATAGAATATCGGAACAGAAATATTAAATCTGTTACTATAAACCAGTATAACCGCTTTGTCTATCTATGTTACAAACTTGTGTTCTATGTCGGTTTTGGTTCTAGAAACTAGTTCAAGCTTCCTAACAAAACCCGCAATCTAATTGTGCAAATAATGAGACAGCGATTTGACTGTTATATAGCAGACTTGGAGTGTCTTATTTTATACTTACAGAATATCTTCTTGGTTACTTTTAGTACTATTAGGCTGACAGGTTGATTTCATATCGTCTAGTGAGTGCAATTTAGGAATCCATATCTTATCTTAGTCACCTCTGCCATTACAAAGAAATGTACGCAAAAATCAGACTCAGATTAGCAAAGAGTAATAAATGGTAGTTTGTAATCTATATGAAGAAAGTCATCTATCATTGTGCGAAGTATTTCTTCTTCCTGCTAAATGTCATAAATCATTAAAATTTTCAATTTCAAAATAGACTAAAACACAAGGTGCTAAAACCGAATTCTCTGAACTATACGATGAAAGGCAATATATATTATTATTCTGATAGAATCATCGTCTAAAGAGATCAAAACATACAAAATGTATCTTCAATTCCATATTCAAAAACAACAGTTGAAAATAATAGAACAGCTTAACATACCTTTATCATTGATTTACAAATAGTCCTTTACGTTGTTCTTGGGGTGGGACGAGAAAGGAGGGCAATTTAAGACAACAAAAACGTTACATATAGAACTCCTAATATACTGTACATAACATTCCTGTTGTTTATACATTACCCTAAATACCTGGTTAACAAAACTAGTACATAATTTTAACAGGTAACCTTAGAAAGCAAGGAAACAATTTATTCACTCCTTACATTAGGATATTTAAAAAATAATAATAACACCAAAAAATCCTTCATGTAGTGAAGAATTATGATTATTCATGAAATTTATAATTTGGTATATTTACAGTTTAGAAAAGAAACATAAACGTCAGGCTCATTTCCTTGTGGAGAGAATGTTCGAGATCATAAATCTTTATTTTTCCTGTCAACAACTTTCGCTTCAATCACATAAGATTAGCCACAAGAATTGAACACAAATTGAAATTAATCGATCATGATGCTTATTTACATATAAAAGCCGTAACCTATGTATAAACTTACAAACACAGTTAACATCTACATACTCGTAATCATCTAAGAGGAAATAAATTCTTAGTCTTATAAAACAAATATTATGATAAATACAATAAAATCATAAATACGGTGAAGGAAAACATCGTGCGGAAACCTACCTGTTTCTCGTAATAGTCAGTGCTTGTAAAGAGCGACACGGTTTATCATCTGGCACATTGAGTACTAAGTAAATCATAATTTCAGATTCAAAAAAGCTGGCTTTAATGTTCAACCATTACCTGAATTACATTCTTTTACTTTCTGTTCCTAATGAAAATAAATATAAGTTACTAAATTGTTATGTTTTTACAAACTAACTAACTTCTGATGTTAATTCTTCTGTATGAGATGAAAAATCTTCTTTCTTCTCCACGCGCATTTTAGGGCATTTCGCAACAAACAAAGTAAGTACATGCGTTACCAATCTCTAGCATTGCACACTACTGTGTTTGCTTGGAAACGCCTTTTAATATCTTAGAAGTTCTTTTCTGCTCCTGATGCTGTCTGTAACTATTTAATATAAAACGGGCATAATATTTATATCATGTGATATGTAAAGATATGTAAGAGTTAAAAAGAATAATTTTTACACGTACATACGAACACATTTTTATGAGAGGGAATAACATCGTGGGGGGTCTCTTCATTCTTCGGAATAGACAATAGTCAGTGTCTGTCAGGTGACACGGAACACCAACTATTTGATATGACCATTAATGTAACTTCCCAATGGCGCAAATTGACAACAATTGATTACCTTGCAAAGTATAATGATCGCGAAGTGTATCATAGCATTATTATTGGATATAAAGAAAGAAAGAAGAAAGAAAAATAGTTTATTCACTGCAATTTACATTAGAACACAATACGAACATTCAAATAAAATGGAATATTAGTCAGAGTTCCCACGTGTTATAGATCCCTTTTGCCCTTAGTCCCTTAATTATGTCTTACGGCGTACTGTCTTCATCTTCTTTTGAAAAAATCCTGAGTTCAGTCCCCATACAGAGCTTGCAAAAATTATAATATTAAATTTAACTATTTATATACAAACACATACATTCACGTCCTTAAGACCCTTTCGCGGTAATCAGAACCCCGAAGATATTATATCTTCTCGGTTAGTTTTAGCATTCATTCGTTTTGGGGTTGTGATGTTTATATGGGATATTGTCGATCGATTACCAAACTATCGTGTAATCGATTCCATTTACCTCTTCTCACCTCCTATTACATGCCGTGAATAACAGCAGCTAGTTAACAATATTGTTCGTCCTAGATTAGCACGGGACAATGAACTGACCATTTGATTGCATTATACTGCACTTCTACGATATTCTTCTTATATACTGTTTATTTTCGGGATAGACAGGGCATTGTCACAGCCTAGCATTACCATTAAACGGTAACATGGGGCATCACCTGTTATCGTCACCTCAGGTGCTGACTATCTAGGGATACATGAATGGCTATAAAATCCTAGTTATAAGGGTGCTTGCTTCAAATTCTGACTAAGATAGTCAGAACAGATTAATAGTTCAGAAGCGAATATTATATTATGTAAGCTTGTAACTTACCAGCTATCAGGGGATAATTGAACTTCGATAATGAAAAATTGTTGTATGTGAGGTTATTACATAATAAAAATGCATTCACATCGACAAAAATGTTCCTTGTTCTCTAAGTAAGCGATGAAAGAATAATACTAAAAAACCATTTTTCTTTGTACTTTAAAAAAAACTTTTAACACACTTAGCCTGTCATTAGGTAAAAAAAGAAGCAGATGAATGAAATAAAAATCCAGGATTATGTACCCTTATTATTGGTGGTGGCTGTCACCTAATAGAGTCTTATCCCAAATTAACAATTAATTAATAACATGTATTTTTGTATAATAGATGTTACATGTAAAACAAGACACGTAACAACTCCTTTGGAATCCAATTAGTCAAATACGAATCTCCATAAAAACACTTACCATTACATATATTTATCACTACAAATCCATGAACTGTTTTATTAATTTATAGTAAGTACTATTCTTGCTTTGGTATGGTGCCAATGAAATAAGAATACTGTCACATCATCAGTCAAGTGTACCTGGGCAGAGGTAATTACGAACTGTCTGGTCCGACACAATGGAGCTACAAACTTTATTGACTTGAAACATGAACCATCATCAACTGTAAACATCCAAAGTGTGGAATCCGTGAGACGTATATCCCTTGCGCTGATTGTTTCTCTGTATTTCTGATTAAACCTGTACGACTTGATTCATGATGCTTTTAAATATACTTATTTGAAAGTATTGAAGCCCTTGTTGGTATAGAACTTAAATAGATAGCTGAATTTCTTCGTGGTTTGTCATGAGGCATGGACTTGAGTTTTAAGAAATGTATTAGGATAATTAGCTTGCTAATATTCCCGAGTATTAATATATATAATAAGCTAGCATTTGTATTATAATCTCGGTTTTTATGCTAACGATGACCGAGGATTTATCTATTTATTCAACGCGAGTTGCTGTGCTATCATTACAGGAGTTATATCTTCATCGGGCAGTTTAGTAATGACATAAAGATTTTCAGTTGCTTATGATTGTATACATATGCCGTAAATCGAAATAATTTAGTCAGTAATGTCCCTGTCATAGGGCTATCAATCATCATAACTGACACGCATATTAACTGACCGGATGAACTGTCATAATGAACATTCAATAAGACATATTATGCGGAAGAAATTTCGTTGATTGACCAATGCGATACCTTTTAGGTAACTGTATTGAATGGGCTAAAAATATATAGCGTTCTAAGCGGAAGGTGGTAAGTTATGTTACCATTTACAAGCACTGACTATTACTTATTCGAGCAGCACCTAGATTTCCACACGATGTTTTACTTCCCTTTCTAGGGTGATTCGGTTCATTTCAGAAATGTATTAATAATATGTTCAGATCGTGTTATATGCGAAACTTCTACAAGTTTGAATCTGTTTCAAAAAACAAAGCACAACAATAACATCCTCTGAAAATTCCTAAATAGAATTCAATGCAGTTTAATTGCCCACAATAGTTAAATCAAGGTTGTTTCTAGAAATGAAACGTTGTTATTGAAATTCGTCGCGGCACGGGCTACTGTTTAAGTCAACATATGAGTACCTTACACGCAAATAGATTTCCTCAAACTCATAAAACAGAGTCTGGGAAATATAATATAGTTCCAAGAGGTAACTTTTTTGTTTTATGTATGAATAAATATTAAAAAAAGTTGATTTTAATTAATAATTAATTAAATTGCAATTAACTTAAATTAGTTAGACTATTATACATTAGTAACTATAGATTATCTAACGAAATCATATGTAAGTCTGTTAAATTGTAGATTAATACACTCGTAAGAAAGAAGATTTCAAAAATAATTGTTGAGTTTCCAAGACTTCAGTCAGAAGTCTCTAAATGCATACAGCTGGTACTATACACAGATCAACAGAATATAATTTAAAGCTTGAACAATCCAATCATGAGGTTTGTACAAAACATCTACCAATTTAGATCATAAAAATTGAAAATATTTAAAGATTGAAATAAAATTATTTATAAGTATTAGACACAGCTCCTTAACAATTGGAATTGGCAATTTTTTACACAGACTATCTTTTATTCCTTGCAAATATAAAGTACACTATTCACGTTATGACTGCTTTCTCCATATATAATATCAAACCCTTTTTTGTCCCAATTGAGACTTTTGTTATGCTGACCTCCACATAAGTAACTGTGCGTGTATAATTAAACCCAGCTCTTACAATTGTCTTGAGTTTACGAACTTATTACCGTGCTGATAGAGAAAACCAAAACAGTAAGAGGACACTTTTTTCGTTTATTTCATTAACTTGATACGAGTATTGAAATAAAACACTGATCTTGTTGTAAATTTTATTCGTTTTCTTTCCAAGATAACATCAAAAATAAACGACATTGATAAATATTCAAATTCTTCATAATTTTAATAGATTTCTTTCAAAATATTTTAAGTCTATAATAATTTAAAATTTTAAAACATTCTAACGTAAATACTGCTAAAATTTCAACACTGATCATAATTATTATTCTAAGATATACGGTTTTATTACGTCTACTCAGGAATCACAACATCGAGTTTGGAAGCAAGTAAGTGGACAATATTTGAAAGTAGTCTTTCCGAAGGTGAACTCATAATAACGCCTTCTCATTCCCGATGTCTTTTACCCTGTTTCTGTATCGAGCCGCGCCACTTCACAAATCAACATACAAAGGTATAAATAGGATACAAAATATAAGTTCTTTGTGATAGATTCTTAAGTACAAATTATCGTATTGTTTAAAGCCAAATTCTACTCAGACTTTGGGGCACAATAGTGAAGGTTCAGTTTGAAGTGCAAACACTAAGTAGGTCCAACCTACGAGCTCAGGATCACTTAACTCAGCTACAGGTCATTGTACATCGAACATCAAGATTAGAAGAATTAAAATTAGTACCTACTCTAAATAAACCTATTCGAGCTGACTTGATGAATATTGTGCCTACAAATAAAAATAAACTTCCCTTTGAGAGCTAGATATTAAACTTAACAGCCAAATCAACTGTCAAAACGTTAACACGAAGGAGTTAAGGCACAACTAACCCCTTAGTACGAAATCAAACTTCTTAAATCTCGTAGTTGCGGAACTTGGAGATGATTTCGGAGGGAGGCTGTTGGTTGCCGCCTCCGAATCTTCCCCAAAGAGCGGCTCCACCTTCTGAGGCCCTACGAGCTGCCGCGTTAGAAGGGCCAAGGCTGGTGTGACCAGAAGCTCTGGCTCCCTCCGTGTCAGGGAGCATCCTGTCCTTAGTGTTGGGCTTCACCCAGTGCATGGACTGCTGGACGTGGTCCTTCATTCCCAGCCATTTCTTGTAGCCCATTGCGATCCCGCTGTTACGCCATTTGTCGTACAAGGCGCGCTTGGCCGGATCGCATAGAGTTTCTTTGGCCTCCTGGAATTATAAGATGATATATTAGTTATTAAGGTTTGTGTAGATGAGGATGAATGAGGTGGTTAAATAGGTTTCATCCTTCATCCATCATCCATCCAGTATATTTATACGAAAACCAAACTCGTACCTACATATATTTTCGGCTTTAAGAGATAAATGTGCAAAGGCATACAAGTTTTTGAAACTAGTCGATTATGTATGTATAATCAAAACATAGTGATAGGTAAGTTTAAGGAGTTATTGTTAAATGCTTAACGTCTATCGTGTTAATTATACGCCATAAAATCTTAAGATAAAGTCGGCCTAGCCTTGGTAAAATCATTGATTCTTCTATGAGAATTTTAATATTATCATATCTCCAACGGAACTCTACCCATAAGTAATCTATTATAATTCTTTTGCCATACACATTAGTATTTGTGAAGCAAAAATGTTAACTAGTAACAATGTTCAACTGGTAAAACTGTTTCAAATTAATGCACCTACATGTCAATGCCATAAAACATCCGTTCAATTTACTTTCAATAAGTTGTGTAACCTTGAGGATTACAATCACGAAATAATATGGTGTCTACAACGTTCATTTACTGTGACTGCATTCGTGTCTATTGTAATATTTTCAAGAATGTTGAGACACAGAAATAAAGATGGTGGATTTTCGATTCTTAAATAAGAGTATAATATGATTTATGATACATAACTACGGCGGGTTTCACCTTAGAAACGGAAAATCGAATCACACAATCAAGTAAACTAATATAATAAATAAATTATTTCAGTTAATAAAAATATATTACGTATTTTACTCGTAAGCAGTGCACATAGCTTAACGTAGTAAAATCTAATACAAATTGTAGAAGTGCTATATTTAAAAGGGTGACGTTACAAGTACTAATAAATACCAAATGTGTATGATAGTGTCAATGAAGCCAAGTGGTATATCAAGACAAATGTAAATCTGTCATCTCTTCCTACTCTGTAGTGAATTCAGCGTGATGTGTATTGATGTATTGTACAAATTAGTAACTCTGTGACGTTCACCTTAACCTTGGGATACATAACATTAACCAGATAAAATAAAGAAGTATTTTTCTGTCTTCACGTTTTAAAATTACGCAATTAGATTATGACAATTGAACTTATATTTCATCATTCAAAATATGTGTCAACATTCACGTGGATGGATGCCCTTATCTATTTTGGTTCAACGATACTTCTCTAACACACATCCTTCAAACTGTTCCGAGCTGGCCGGAATCTTAAACACATGCTTCTCTTCGTCACCATTATCATAAATAACAGTATTGTGATTAAATTCATATGGAATATTCGTTACAAATGACTTCACCTAATAGATTCAATATACCCTTAGTCGCATTCTACTACATATGTATTTGGAACAAAGGCAGCTAACTAGTCTAAATGTCCTAGATTAACACGGAACAAACGTCTCTTATAACACTACCACAATTGTAAGTAATTTTATGACATTTCGTGTCATCGGTCTTTGAATCAAATAATGAATAGTCTTATGATGAACCGTAATCCCACACGATTGAATGCACTAATACACGGTTATGATTGTAATAATTTTATGTACTATATTATGTTTTTACTACGGTCAAGCTTAATAAATCTTGCTGCCTTTGATCTTCTATACCAGCCATTATTTTTGATTATATTGGGAGCTACAACAGTTGAGTACATTATTTATTTATTTTTATCTTCAATGTACGTCACCAATAAGGAACCTTTCGGACATAATACATTATTCGCAGATGTATGGATTGGTGTAAAGTAAACACACTTTCCTACGTTTATACCTATAAATGTATGTTTCCTAACGTTATAACTATACATATTGCATTTAACGATAAGTCTTAATTACATTCTTTATCGCTTAAATAGTTTATAATATTGCTATTAATTATCCCGCTTAGGAAAAAGATGATTACGGGACAATAATATTATTAGTTTACCATTGAATGCCTCTACAAAAAATGCTTGAATGCTTGTGATCATAAGTAATAATTGTAATATTTATTTTAAAAAGTACGAGTAATAATAAGTAGAGTGATATACATTTAAAATAATGTGATATGAAAAGGTTTGAAAGAAGATATAGTGACTAATATTCAAAAGGGTAAGCTTTGATGGGTTGGACATGTTATGCGGATGAATTATAGTAGCTTGACATAAGGAATTAATGTGGTGAAGTGGAATGATGATTTGTAGAGATCGGCCCAATAAGGCATAAGACAGTAACATAGACGCTATATTGAGAAAGGGTGACGTTAGAAGTAACTACTTGTATACTACTACCTGTGTATGAGGAGGTATATGAGAGTAAATGAAGCGTAAGTGGTTTGTCAACATCGGTAAAGGAGTTCTGGGTTCATTGCCGGCCTCTTTACAGGAAAACGGACATGATTTATATGTCTGTAAATACCTACGTAAGAAAGAATATTTCAAATAAATAAATAAAAGGTTCAACCAACCTTCAGTTGCTGAAACTTCGCCTCTGCTTCTTTGTCCCCATCATTTTTATCGGGATGATATTGAAGAGCGAGTTGCTTAAACTCTGCCGTTATCTGCTCGACCTGTAAGTTAATTATTAGTTATTAGTACTTCCTCAGTTGATATCATTTGACGTATCTATCAAAATGTAGGTCAGGGATAGAATGTAATAAGATCCGCTAGAAATTTGGCTGTGCGTGACTTAAAGGTAAGTGTAAATGTGGAAACAAATGAAGCTTAGGAGATGTCAGTATATGATGCTACGTCTGTATGAAAACATTCTCCATAGTAAATATATAAATAACCATTATTCACACTCCTTTACTTGTGTTTTTCGTTTGGTTTCTGTTGTTCTTGAACTTGAGTCTTTGTGAGTAAAGTGAAATATATTTTTTTATTCCTAAAACTTAATCATACATAAAAACTCCATAGTAAAATATAAAAAATCAATTAACATTTATCTTAGGTGTCATATCACTTACGCGACATTATCTAATTCTAGTCTTATCGTACATGTTTTTATTTAATACATTTGCATCACGACTTGAATGACTTGAGTGAAACTTTTATCAGAAATTCAGTAGGTATGATAAATAGTAGGTCAGATTTTCGTATACAGTCAATGTAATTACTTATTCCGAGAAAAAGGCAGACAGACCGAGAAACTGGTGCATTTCGAAGTTAAATTCAGTGCAATTATCCAGTTTTTTGTGTCCACAGAATACTTGACATGAAACACAATTTTCTCGTACGAAGATTTCACTTTACACCTAGAAATATTTTTGTTCAAATTTATTTAAAAAATTAAATATCATTTTAATAGATATGTGATCAGATATTATAAAACTTGTAAATAAATACTTAGATTTCACAACATTAATTAATATTTTATATTAATATATATTATGATGATATATTCATTTGTTTATTTCAGTAAAATTGAACAACTATAGTTAAAAAGCAGTGAACGGTCAAAGAGAAATGAGAAACTTTTACGAAAGTTTTGTTTGCACTTGTAAATATCGCAAAAAATGTCTAATAGAAATATTCTAATATTTAATGGCATAATACAGTTTCCATACAGAATTTTTAGTATTTAATTTTTTGTAGAGTTCCTTTATACGAGTATACTAGAATAAAAGTTTATCTTTTATCTCATTAGCATACTCCTAACACCAAATTTATTTAAAAAATTAAATATCATTTTAATAGATATGTGATCAGATATTATAAAACTTGTAAATAAATACTTAGATTTCACAACATTAATTAATATTTTATATTAATATATATTATGATGATATATTCATTTGTTTATTTCAGTAAAATTGAACAACTATAGTTAAAAAGCAGTGAACGGTCAAAGAGAAATGAGAAACTTTTACGAAAGTTTTGTTTGCACTTGTAAATATCGCAAAAAATGTCTAATAGAAATATTCTAATATTTAATGGCATAATACAGTTTCCATACAGAATTTTTAGTATTTAATTTTTTGTAGAGTTCCTTTATACGAGTATACTAGAATAAAAGTTTATCTTTTATCTCATTAGCATACTCCTAACAGCACTTCTTAACAAAACGGCCAATTACCAGTCACACAATAGGCGACTAAAACTAATTACTAATTCAAATTTCGTGGGAATCACGATACTGTATAACATTGTAGGACAACCCACTTAACAAGGCCTCAAATTAAGGTCACTGCACACAAAGAGAACACACAAAAACTGGAAACTCGAACAGGAAAATCTGAGTAATTACTCACTGTGGAGTTCTCGTCGCAACCGAGGAGGGCGTAGAAGTCGTCGTCTGGACTCCGTTGGAAATTCAGGATCTCGTCCACGGCCGTCATGATCACGGCCCTCCCGAAAGACGCCCCAGCTCCGACTATCTGCTGGGCTGCTACACCTGTACTCTGTTTTGGTCCACGGGAGAGCTGCGCACGACACAACTCGCGCAAATCGATACAGCTGGAGAACTCTGGACAATCACAATCTACATAACATTAACACTAACTGTTTTTTTTATTATTTTTATTATCGACACTTGTTTTTTAGAGTTCCGCCTGAAGAGCGTCAGATTACGAGGGAGCGATGCTTGATAATGGTTAATTGTTTATCCCCACTCGGTCGTGGTCATTATTTTGACCCTGCCCGCCTTTCTACGACATCAAGGCCGTAATCTTTGCTTCCATTCAAGTATTACGCGCACTATTTTTATAAGATAAAGACTAAGTTTTTTATTTACCTAGGTACGAGATCATACGTCATCTAGTAAAAAAGAATAACCGAACGTTATTTTAAGCGACTGTCACAAAAAGTAATAAACAGGATTTTAAATAAGAACTTCACAAAAACTATTAACTATATTTGCCTTGATATTGATATTGAAAGGAACAAATTTAAAAGTAATTAATTCATCTGAGTCAAGGTTTTGTTTTACTAAACTTGAATTGCTGTGTAATAAAAGTTTATGGAAGCATTATCGAAATTACAATTAATTAATTTAATTATATATCAATACGATTATTGTTTCGTGTAGAGCCAAAGGTTTTTAGAGTCAATGTTGTGATTATTTGTAACAATATAAAACGCATTTTCTCTTAGCTATTGGTTTTAATGTCAGTTTTATAGTGCCATATAAACATATTTATTTACGTTTTAATCCTTTTTGGGGTTGACGACGAAACCTCCTAGGTTTTAGCATGAATATTGGTTTACCGATGCAATATGGACAGTTCATATTCCTATTGGTTCCTTAAAATTCTTTTTCAGCTTATTGTTTTCAAAACTGATACTTGTGCGAATATTTTTTCATAAGTCTGAGGTTCGTTCCACCTTTTAACGATATAGTGGACGAGAGGACTGTATTCAATTAATAGTGTGCTGTTAGTCGCTTACCAAAGTAATTAATCAAAGTTCATCAATCTGTTTTAAGCCATAGACGGGCCGTCAATTTCACCCGTTCAATAGAATCAATTTAACTAGATAACTTTGGCTTACTCTATCGGGTAACGGCCGACCACTGCAAATTGGAACTTTATAGGCTATGTTTCGTGTTAGCCCTTGTATAAATTGAAATCTTACATGATAAGAGCATCACATGTCTTAGATTATTAAATCTAACTAAAAAAAATTATACATAGAACATAATAAATATTTAAAATTGCATTTTTATTTTTTCAGGCTAAATAAAACATAGCATTAACTAAACATTATTTATTGCGACCGATATTAACGTGTGCATATATTCACTAATACAAGTACATGTCATCTCTAAACCACAAAATGGTTTACGAATTCTTAAGCAGATCGTTACATGACATTTCAAGTGATTAAGATACATACCGTGAGTTATAATGTTATTCACTCGAGCGTTAATCGGTGGTATTACATTTACACAAGCAACAGTAGGTACTTATAATATTGTAGTTAACTAAGACTTTTTCAGTAAATGTATATTTTTGACTATTCTTCACAATTTTATGAAAGTATATATTTGCTATACAAGGACGATATGACCTAGTAAGCCAGCGTATCTAGGTTAAAACTTTAAATATAGTTTTGATAGGAAAATTCCTTGCCTAGGCAACCTGACCTTACAAATACTAGATACTGGTCTACATAATTACATATATTTCCCAATAGACTAGTGTATATAAGCATTATCTTTTTCTAAAGCCATGACAAATACAGCTACATTTGTTTGTAATTAGACGTTTTATTCATGCATGTTCCATACTAACCTACTAACTAATTAACATAATATAAGGGATAAGCGACCACTCAGCAAATGTACTTTTAAATATCCTGGTAAACTCCTGCATTTATTATACGAGCCAGACTCGTATATTTATACTAGGAGAAACATCTTGCATGTGATTTACGCGCAGGAGTAAGAAAACCTTTTCTACGAATGAGTGTCGTCATAAACGTGTTACTACTACAAAGTAACGATACGTGCCACTAGATGACGTTATACTTAAGAAAACAAATTGTAAACTATTTATGTCAAGAAGCTTAAGTACAATTTATGACAAGGTAGTTTAAACTTTTTAATTGTCATCACTTTCAATCATTTGAGTCCGTACAAATATATATTTTCAGGTATACCCAAATAACTCAAGTTTAAAATAACTTAAGTTAATCTAAGACCTACTTTACGTTCAATAAAGAACCAATGCGCCTACGCAAGCACGCAGACTATCTCTAGCTGCAATCAGAGTGTCACAAAGGCAAAAACTACGGGCGCATTGCATATTCCACGCATGCTCCCGTCTTTGCCCACCGGTAGCGTTTCTGCATCAAAAATAGCCCGAACACGAATCAAAACGTTAAAGTTTACGTGACTGAGCGATCTGCGAGATCGTGTTCTGCGCGCTCCATGGAAAAAAATATTGTTTTCGTAAAGTTGAGTGTAACCAGGACTATGTGTCGGCACAGGTGGCTTGACAACAACGGGGGAAGGCTAGTCTGAGGCCTCTGGTTAAAGACTCGGCCAGCCATCTTTGGCAGAGCGGAAGCAGCGACGGATGTCCCGCACCGCGCGATGGGTGAGTCCAACAGCTGAATGCTAACAACGTGCCTACATTTCTATGCTTCCCGTCACCCCAAAGTTTAACAACCTCCCAATTTTAAGACGCATTTGAATATGGTTTGGTACTTTGTCTAGACGCTTAGGTTGAACCGTATTTGATTTCCTTGAACTACGAGCTTATCTTATCTGATTTTTCACACAAATATTTAATGACGTTTAGGAATTATGGCAAGGACAACGGGAATTTTTATTCACTGTTGATTTTTTCTTATCCTTAACAGATTTTTAATTAACGTATGAAAGGAAACAGTAACGTCTTTAGAAGCAGTAATTACAACGAACAATGTAAACTCATTCATTAAGACAGACCACACACATTTGTCAATAAATGAAGTTCTCACAATAAACAATCACCATCATTAATGTAATGTTAAACTGAATCTTTGTTTACAAATAGAAACAAAGTTCAATTTCCTATGAGACTTTTTAACGGAATAAACGTATAAGAGGCGACGTTTTCCGAAATGTAGATGTTTAGCAACGTCGGGATGTTTCACGATGGTGACGTGGCAACTATTTCAAGACTCATCAAAGGTGGGTCGAGACTGTTATCAGTTGTATGGAACATGTCCAATAAATGGGTTTAAAACTCAATTTACTAAGCGGTCAACGTATCGACGACTAGAGTAAATTTGGTCTTTTATTTATTGTGCTTTTTGCTTTTGTTTACTACACTTTCCATTGATACGACTTACTTACTTACCTATGATACGATATAAAATATGTATCAATCTTAACCACTACGAAATTATTTCTTTCGTAATTATATTAAACTAATCTAATGCAAAACAAATGTCTAAATTTGGAAATAAAACGTATAACAAAAATATACATACGAGTAGGAGCATATATATACATATATCTTATAATAGGCATTAGACTTACATATATGTAACCATGGCACTAATTCTGAATCACAACAATTTTCGATGTTATATTCTTATATCATGTTGTTTTCTATTTCTATTCTACCTCAATCGTTTCTACCAGATATAGGATACTTATAAAAAATGAAGTTTTTAAAGCATAAATATGTTTTACTTGTTGTTCTGTTACAGGTAACCATGACCTTTAGGACTATACGTTTTAATTACGTATATACTTAGTTGCCAAATTATTATAAATTGTCCAACATGTTCAGTTATCGCTATTACACTATTGTAGTTCATATTATACAGTCTATAACATGTGGTACGACTGTAGAGGATTATATATTATGTATACGTCGTGCGTAACTATCGTAGAGTACAGTGTGTTGATATGTTAGTGTTGTTTCGTGACATTGAGTACCATTAAGGAATGCACAACAGTTAACCGTGCCAAATGCATCGGTCGAATTCTCTGTATTGATTAAAGCTTTAATTAGTCTTTGTCCTTATTGCACTGTGTCAGTCATGTAGATACTCTACGTATTTAGGTTATGGGAACGATTGTTTTTATGCATATATATTTACGTGTGCTAATCCTTTTTCGGATGGACAGAACCTTGGACAAAAGACAAACGCTTTCACGACCATTACTCCTTGCGGTGTAGTCAGAGGTTTAGGTTTCCATTTCCGCAATTGCGAAGGTAGATATCCTATGGACACCTCGAACCCACGTGTAGACCAGATAGTCAGAACCTTGTATATATTATCACCTCGATCAGTTGTAGTAAAAATATCGGGTTCGTGATGGTTTTTCTATAACATTGACGAAGTTGTTAGCCCATCGTACAAAAATTTTCAATGACTTCTAGTGTCTTAATAGCCTTCTACCACATCGAAGAATTAAAAGCAACTAGTTAGCAATCTTTTTACATATCAGTCCCACTAATATAAATATAATTTTCAACTGCACTGCATACTTTCCGTAATGCTTAAATTAACCTTTCTTCCCGTATGTCGTAAGATGCGTCTAATAGACTACTCCGGGAATGAAACCCGGAACCTCGTGATTAGCGTTCAAGTGGTGAGCTATTCACGCCACGGAAGTTATTGAATTTGAATTATATTGGATGCTATCGTCTATGTTAGCAACCTGTTACCAATTTCTCATATTATACGTTTCCATGGTACGTGAGCGAAGAGATATACATACATATATTATTACGGTACTACGAGTATCTACCTTATTATTATTTCTATAAAGCTCATTTATGTTCGTTTATTATTAGCTAATTGCCGAAACTGGTAAATTACAATTAAATATAGGCTATACGTGTCTATCTCATACACTCTTCCCTATGTAAGTAGTTTCCTGGCTAACTTAAGCGCAGACTAATGCATGTAGTCAAAAATAAACCGACGCCAACTTTAAGATTATTGAACATTTCCTTTTCCCTCGTTACATTGATTGCTATCCGGATCTTAACTGCCCTGTAACCTTAAAATAGCTTCAAGTTCCATTCATTCATAGGCTGGGCTCAATGGATTCTATTTACAACTGCATTACCCTTCCATTCACAATGTTGACTGAAACTATTTGATATCTATTTTTGAACTTCACTTGCAGCATAAGTTGAACTGAATGTCAACAACGCTTGTGTACTCTTTATGCTAAATACGTATATGTATCTGTTCTTACATTTATGCATTTATTCTTACCCCGTAATTACTTTGGCCCCTTTTGATTCGTCGTTTTATATATGAGAGAAGTAAGTATATAAAATACTGAGTGTACTTAACTAAGTTCAAAACGTTCTGTTAGTAATCGACTTGCCTTTATCACAAGATCTGCAAATAATTGCATCAAAATGCGACTGAGTGCTTTAAATTGCGTGTAGCTTCTTTTCTGTCACGTTTCTCTGTTTGCACATTTATTATTTATAGCATACCTCTGCCATTTAAATGCATGCATGCAAGCACTGTTCTACCTGCCAAACAAATCTTTAACCCCGTCTTAAACAAAACAGATCCACGTTTCCCCAGCCCAGAGTGCAATAATCCCGGCTTAATTCAAATATAGACATTTGTAATCCGCAGAGCCGCGGCTGCGAGGCATGCACCTCCATTTCCGGTGCACCAATCAAACATTGCTTGCATCGGTACATGTGAGAAACGCTGGCTGCACGCACCGACTCCTTGCCTGCTATGAATGAAAATAGTATCTGTGATGTTCAGCTTGGTGTAAATAGATAAACACGGGAATGTGTATGCAGCTTTAATGTATACGTTATTTTACTTAGATCATGTTTAATGAAGGAAATGTTATTTATGTAGGGTTCATTAAATTTAGTAAAACTGGTAGAGTTTTCATAGTAACTGACAGAGAAAGTGAACTTTATGAATGATAAGTCTACATGTATGGTACATGGGCTGTAACGTCAAAGAACAATCAATGAGTAAATGAAGGAAATGTCCAATTGAATAAGTCATGGAGAGAAGATGAACGATGTTACAGTAGTTTGAGTAAGTCTTCAAGCTTATAGCATGGGTTCAACCTTTCTTTAATATAGTGAATATTTGTATATATATAGGTTTATACATTTTGACTGCTATTCAATCGATAAGTAATGCAACTAAGTCATAACATTCCCATCAATGTTTTAACAGGGTTTTCGTAGTATATATATAGATAATAATATATAATATATATATATATATAAAATAATATATATTAAAATAATATTATTAAATAAATATATATATATATATATATATATATATATATATATATATATATATATATATATATATATATTGGTATATTATTGGTAGTATTTAACTATATTGGTATACAATCAAGAGTTTAAACATTAAAGCTTATTTATTTATTTATGTACTGTCTTTCAGAATCTGAATGGTTTACCAAAGTCGAATCACCACCATAGCGAATAGCAGAAACCCAGTTACACTAAAAGCTCTCATACAATTTAATCAGCGTAAAACCAAGTCGAGTGCTGTCAAATCGTCTCTCCACTCAATGCACTCTTTACAATATCCGAACCAATGAACGCAAAATGGTCCCGAAATTTCACATAATGTTCCCACATGATCTCTCAAGTCAAGCGTTTAATGTGGCTGCAAAAATAACCACCAAACACTCGCCCCGAACTTCTGAGAAATGCCCAAACGATCTCCGCCAAGCATCTTCACGGCTGTGACATTCCCTAATTACAAAGATACAAAAAATAAGAGTACTACGAGACGTAATTCAATGTCTGACCTAATTCACGAAGCTCTTAATTTATAGGCGTCTTCTAATTAAAAAGCTCTGTTCTATGATACAAAGTATATTCTGGTCTATAAGGTTTTGCGAATATAATATATTCAAAGTCATCCAGTTTTCAAGTTGACTTTCATCCACCATAGTATGACTTAAATGAATAGTTGTTCGAATACCGATTAAATAAATATCGACTAACATTAGTTATGCAATAAATAACACTATTGACTCTAGAGACTATTTACCGTCTCTCAATGATATCCTTGTCACTTAATAAGCTTGAAATGAATATTTATATTCACATGTGCGCATAAAATGAGCTTACTCCGT
Source organism: Leucoptera coffeella (assembly GCA_030578115.1). NCBI lineage: Eukaryota > Metazoa > Arthropoda > Insecta > Lepidoptera > Lyonetiidae > Leucoptera > Leucoptera coffeella. The sequence goes on from JAMBLF010000158.1 coordinate 84,779, forward strand.
TGCAATGTTGCTGCAGTTGAAGCCGAGTATTGATTTCTGTCTATAATTCCACAAGGAGCCTTTGTTTCATCTCTGCAAGCTAACATTGTGTAGCTGCACATCTGTTTGAGATTTTTTATTTGAGTTTGCGGGTCGCAGCTCTCATTTCGTAGGCAGGGCAGCGCTGCACAGATTGAAAAAGCAATATTGTTGATATGCCTCGCCGCTCGCGCTACCCTGTTTTAATTTTAAAATGCAGCGTGCACTCTCGCTTTATGATCACTGTTGGAAATTTCGACTCATAAAACTCATTTGAAAAGCTTATACGATTATGTTTTGACGTAGAACTGTACTATTTGATAGACTGTGTACACAAATGTACGTCATAAATATAGACGCGTAAGTATAGTTAACAGTTGTTCCGAAACAGAATCACTGTAGGAAGGAACATGCTTCCATGGTATGTTTTTCTGAATATCCTGACGAGGGGTGAGACGCTTCCTGCGCGTGCGAAGCTTCCTCGAGAGAGCTGCACGTGTGGCGTCCACCTGCGCGGGTGTCCATCCGCGTCGCGGGCGCTGCTGTTTTGTTTCTGGCTCAGAATCTGCCGCGCTTTCGTAGTGATGCGTCGTGTATAGGCGCGTGACGTCCGACGCTAGTTTGACGTTTGGCCATGGGACCGCAATTTGACTTTTGTTTACGCGCGACAAGTAAGTTTATTAATGTTTACGATGCATGATTCATAAGTGTCTGTGATTACGACTGTCGCGGCGATAGGGTTGATTTATTACGTGATTATTATTGAGCGTATGTTTCTGAGTAATTGTTGTAGTGCTGTTTGAAGTGAACTAGGAATATTGTTGAAAAATAAGAGTAATATTTTCTCAAATTATGTATCACTTGTATTATCTAGAACATGCTTTCGTAAATTTACAAAGTCCATTTATTCATTTATCTTAATTAATAAATAGTATTCCGATTAAATGGGTTAGATACCTACATGGTACTTGGAACTTAATAATTACTTAAAATGAATGCATCATAATTATAAACATTATGTAACTTTATTTAAATTAATATGTTTATTATATTTATCTATATGCCATATATTTATTTTATTTATAAATATCAACGTAGCTTCCGGTATAGTCGTAATATATTTTATACTATTGTAGACTTAATAAAGATTAATATATAAAAAAACTTTTATATGAATTTTTTTTTTTATTTAATAATCTTCATTCCCTACAGTCATTTGATAATATTCAGCCAAGAAATGTATAATAGAAAAAGTAGTATGAAATTCGTTCCACTCACGGTTTGATGAAACTTCTTAAACATTCATTAAAAGTTAGCCTTATCCAATCCCTACCGCATCTGCCACCCATTAACTCCGCGTCATTTGCTCATAGGATGTCATTAGGGCCACTTCTCGAATCTCATCCCTATTTTATTAGCCCTTTGTCCATTGTTCGCCATATGTTCCTAAAGGAAGTGTCTCAGTGAGATTCCTCTCAAAAAAACACATTAGGTCGGATAAGTTACGTATGCGGGCGCTACATAAAAGATATTTTACGCTAGATTTAGAGACATAATTTGCCTTTATATTCTGTTATAGGGTATTATTTTGAGTTTATAGTTCTTAAAATAATACATCCGTACATATGGGTTAGATTATCATTTCTAACTTATGGTTACTGTTTTATAAAAATACGGCCGTGATAATGAGACATGATATGATTGTTTGCATACATTTTATTACTTTTAATCTAAGTCCAAACTTCTGAATGATAAACAAATCAGTAATAACATTTGACTTTATTACATACTTTATAAGAACATCACGACTGTTATACTGTAAAGCGATATACTTTTTCTTACGATTTTTATTATATACCTTTCCTTCGTATGTGCTCTATAAGGAACCGAACGTGACTTAGACAATATAATATACTCGATATATAAAATGTATATCCATGTGTTAAAGATAAACACTATCCTACCCTTAACGAATAATTTATTTATTCATCCACAGACATCATTACATGTTTAACCTAATGCAATCGAGTAACACACTTATTGAATATTAATTAAAATACTAAACTAATACTAAAAAAAGTAAGGACAATATAACAAAATATAATTGTGATAGTCTATTACGTAATCAGAAAACAACAACAAGACAAATTATTCTCTGTTCCTACTTTACAATAGTTAGGGTCTGTACAAAGACTAAAACTGTTGGGTAATAACTATCTGGTGAAAAGTTGTTCGTTGTAGCTATAAATCACTTACTCCGCAATAACAGAGACAAGACACACGAATCATTGTCTACCCCGGAGCGGATACTGATTGTGATATGAATTAAACATTCACATAAATCCTTTGGAAGTGTTTTGACTATAATATATTATTGTATAGGACTCGGGCAATTTCATTTATTAGTTTATATCGTTAATTTCCTTTAGTATCCCGATTGCGTGTCGTAAAACAGGACGTAAAACAAATACTAACCGCTGCCGTTCTTCCTGGTATGACATAGGAGGTGACTATGGGCCTAGGGGTAAATGGGATTTATTGGGCTGGGGAATAAACATGGTTTTAACTATTACCTATTACACATTTTGTTTGAAAACAAATTCGTTTTAAAACAAAGTGCAAAATCAATTATTCTATTAAGAGTCTGCTTGAAGCTACCACTTTTAATATAGGCTGGGAACTTTGGAAACCAATCAGTAGGCTGTTACAAAGACCTTTAGGGACTTTTATTAATCTATTAGCAATTCATGAGTATCGTCTTTTATGACGGAATCTCTTTCCAAGAGCTTGTTTCCGATATCACCGTCATTTTATTACCTTTCTCTTCCCACACTTCACGTTATTGACTTTCGTATTTAGATAATTTAAATTAGTAGTCACACATATAAGATTAATGTTAGTTATACACATATAATCAATCATTAACATAATTATAGAAACAAACTTTATATTATCGTAAGGGAAAACATTTAATACTCTCTGGTAAGCTACTTCACCATTTATTTATGTCTGCAATTTAAAATATTATTATTATTTAATATTATTTTCATAAATAGAAGACTTCAGTACACAGCAACGGATGTTTCTATCGTTATTTACGACTATAGTACATAATATAATATCATTCATTACACGCGCATGCGATAAAACATTAGGTGATAATATTCCTACTTTATAAATCCTTAATAAAAACAAATCCACATGAAATATTCCATCTGGGTCGCGTTAGGAGCGGATTGTCTTCAATTCGTACCTTCCGGTCAACAGAGCTAATCTAGGTTGCGGGTAGCTATGGAACCCTCTTGCTTCGAGATAAGGGCCATTGTTCAATTGAATAATTCTTTTGATAGCCTGTCATAGTACGTATCGTTTGGAGTTGCCGATTTATTCAGTTGTTTGAGGAGAGTTTGTTTTAATTTTTTCTGTTGTTTCGATCAATACGTTGATAGTATATAGCTTGATCGAATCTTAAAGTTTCAATAGCACTGTTAGGTTTAATATACATTATATCACATACATTATCATACCTTAATTATGTTGTTGAAATTATCTTATGGATGCTAGTAAACATGATTATGAAGTAAAACGTTATTGTCGATTCTACCTCTTACACGAATTGAATCCTAAACCTCATGATTGGCGTTTAATCGTTTAAACTTTCAAGCCACATATTCCACATAAGATACATGTTTTGTTTAATGATGTGGTAGTATGATTTGATTACTTGAAAACACGCAAAGATCTTAGGAATATTTCAAATTTACGGATTATTGGATATAAATTAAAAATCATTCATAATCAAATAATAAGACGTGGCTTAAAAATATTTAACAATCAGATCAGCCTACTAGATAACATATACAGCGATCTAAATCTATACATTACCGCCATAAAAAGCTACATATATTCTTTCAACCCACAGATAATCCATCGTATTTCGCTCTACCAGACAAAGAGTTACAAAAAGAAGTGGAGAGGCAAACGGAGACTCCAGAAGTGTGTTCGAGGTCAGCCCCGGGTAGGGTTTGGGGGGATACAGTGAGGTCTTTCGGGTCCACAAGGAAAAAGGAACCGGAGAGTCCAAGGAGACGGGAATTCAGAGCCTTATTACGGTCAGTGGTCAAAAAAGCTTACGATAACCAAAGCAAAACTCTTTCCTATTCGTACTTTATCCTTTTTGGAGTGAAAATAAATGCTATGCAAACTCACATATTACTGCAAAAGGGTGAGTTAGAAGTACCTTAACCATTGAGTGTGTATGAGGAGGTGAATGAGTGTCAATGAAGCGAATTTGGTTTGTCAGGATCGAGACAGATGGGGATCTGTTATCTCTGCCTACCCCTATACAGGGAAACGGGAATGATTTGTATGTATGTACAATCTCACATAGTTCTCACAATTATGTATGATGACTGTCGGGGGGGAAATTACATTATAATTGAATAGCTGAGAAGTTGTTAGCGCATTCCTCAACACATATTAGTCCCTGAACTTGCTTACCACAAACCGAAAAGAAAGCTTGCTATTAGAATTATACTCACGTCTCAGAGTAGAATGGGACGTAGAATGTGTTATATTACAACTAAGTCAATCATAATGTCATAAGTTTTTAACGTATAATTACAAACACATCACGCCCTTCTCCATGGAAAAGGGTAGGCAGAGATCATAAATAAACCTAGGGTTATATTAGGTTACATAATGCTACTTCTAGCTACTTAAGATGAATTAGCTAAGGACCTCAGTCACAAAGTGCTTGGGAGAAAGACAAATAAGACATTAGAGTGGTAATAAGATATTCAAGGCGAGAACTAAGCTCTCAGCTATTGTGGTAGCTATGTGCTAAGGGAAAAGTAGAATTAATTCTTTTTTTATTTATGTTTACTTGCTTTTAAATACAGTAGTAGTTATCGGTAGGTACTCTTCTTCTCTTGTCATAAGAAGGGAGGGGGTACAAAGAACCTGTCACCAATATTCCATCTTCAGTCCACTGCAAGCCTGTTGGTTGATGAGATGAGCCATTGTAATATCCGGTGTAATTATAGAGCGATCACAAAGTGATAAAACGCAGTATTTAGTCCGTACCATTTTAAGGCCACTAAAACTATGATATTGTTACTATAAGTGAGCAAAGAATTTTTTTCTCAATGGTTCTTTGTGTTCATGGTGTGTATATGTGTGCATCCATCCATCTACAAGACAGAGTCATAGAATATAATCAACGTTACATATAATATATACTAGCGATCCGCTCCGGCTTCGCACGGGTATAAAATATATAGCCTACTCCACTATTTAATGGATGTTATTATACATATAAACCTTCCTCTTGAATCACTCTATCTATTTAAAAAAATAATTATTTCAAAGATTTAAGCATACAAAGGGACATAGGGACAGAGAAAGCGACTTTGTTTTATACTATGTAGTGATATATATATTTGTCCAAAACATCGGTATAAAACCTTATTTGTTCAGGTCATCTTTTTCCTTCTTAGATCGATATCAGCTAAGCTGATCTATCTTTTGCCTTAGATCGTTATCAGCTCGAGAGCCGGAGCAGGATGAGGCGTTTCTTCGAGGGCAGCCCAGACCAGGGGACTGCGCCCCCAGCGATATGAGACTCACCTCTACGGGACATAGGATTAAGTATGTGGTAAATCGATATACACTTGGAGAGGCCTATGTGCAGCAGCTCTAGACTAATTTATGAATATTGAATGTTCAAATTATGAGTGAGATTGATCGTGGCAACTAAACATCTGACAACTTTAAAACGTAATACTATAATACTCGTAAGTCACTATTATTTATTAGAGGTTTAAAGTGGAGCTTAGATACTATTTTTTTCAAGTATAGCGGAGATATAATTGAAAATATTATAATGTCATAAACATTACAATATACAGTTTAATAACAAACAGTCTTCGAAACGCCAATGGTTCTGACACTATAAATGAAGGTGGTCAATCTTCATCTCCCTAGAAAGAGTTATAGCTAAATCGAGAAGCGTACAACTTACTCATATTTTTATAGTCAACTTATAAACTCTATTGTATGACATATCCTACCTACAGGAAAGGCAAGATATGCGCCAAAGTTATGACTCCAAACGGCATGAAGGAACACGAGGAAATCTTCTACACAATTCCATTGCAAAGCCGTCGCCGCCATTCCGTCAGTGGTTACTTGACAGCCGGGGTTTGTGGGGCTGGAGAGATCACTATAGTGCCAAGTGAGATACCCAACCATGCTCCGCCAAAACTGATGCCTAATGAAGAAGAAGTAAAGAGGAGGAGACCGAAGAACATTCATTTTAAAGGTAAGATTCGCATGTTCTTATAGCTACAACAAACTGACTTTTTGTTATATAACTAGTTATATAATTACACAATAATCTGTCACATAATTTTTGAGGAGCGGAACACAATTAACACAGAGTTAATATTATAAATATTTAGGAAAAATAAACATCGTTCCTTAATAGAATGTACAAACTAACTTGTTTTGAATTGTCATTTTGTTTTAAATCAATTGTTGCTGGTTAAAAACCGTATTAGATCCTAATATATTTATAACTAATCACATAATATAAATAGTTTCAAACGATACTTTGTATAACCCTTTTCTAAACTAAACATTACAGAAGCTTATATTAAAACTTTAAAAGTGTGCCAGTTTACATAAAAACGACGTTCCTTACAAAGTTTTTCGCACTTCGGTGTTGTGTTAGATCTCACGTAGCAATGTGGTTTATTAGGCGAGATATATTTTTACCAGGAATGGCTCTTCTTAACATCTCAGGCTGATCTTATAAATTAACAGCAACATTTAGAACGGACTGCTAATCAGGGCATGCCACAGTACTTACATGGATAAATATTTGCTATTAACAACTTACCTAGAAAGAGAATGCATCACATAAAGCTTTTTGTTTGAATATTGTTATTCAATAAGATTATACATGGTTGAATAATTAGTGCACTCAAACATTATAAATAAATAGCATTGAAGCCTCAATATTGTTGGATAGAAAAATCACAAAATAATCAGGACGAAGCAGTGATATCAAGTTATTGTTATGCAATGCAGCATTAATAAAGTCGGCGCAGACATAAAGATGATTTGTATGGGCAGTAAACAGAATTCCTCCCTTTATCTCTTGGTGCATTGCTCTCTGAGATGGCCCTTCGACCCAACGATAACCAGATGTATCAAAATACTACTACAAAGGTTCGGCAGTCTTTGATACTGCATTTTTACTTGAACAACAAACATTATGACCTAAATGCGTGATGTACACACGTACAACCAAAGCCGTTATCTGCGTTAGCTGGAACATAATGTTTGTTTAAACTATTCTGACGTCACGCTAAAGCTATTTGTATCCTTAATTAAGCTTATTACTATAGCTGTTCATGACTTTAATCGTTAATGATGCAGCCACTTCTACTTCCGTTCAAAAGTTCTTACAGCTACACTGCAGCATTTTAATTCAAATTTAACGTTAATAATATACACAAATAATGTAATCCTAATATTATAATGTAAAATGAGTTAATAACTAAGTAGAGAAGGTTGAAGAACGACCTTTATTCACAGTTTTTTTCTGTTTCCTTCAAGATAAACATTATTTTGTTTGCAATGTCCAGACCTTATCAGTTTCCAGAAAACGTAATCGTTAGCCGAATAAAGATATAAGTTTGCGATTTGGGAACACAATAAGGACGTGTTTAGTGCGATAAAGCCGAGGGAATATTTGGACAAAGCATCTAATTTGTTTGATTAGGGCGGGCACAGTGACGATTATCGCACTGGTTGGCTGTTTAGTATTCCATGTGCGTGCTTCGATACAGACTGACGCCACTCGATCGCCACTGCACATCGGGCCATTCGCGAATCGCTACTGCGAATACGGGCTACGCGCATCACTCGTTCGATAAATTCAATCGATGTTAAGTACGCTCAAGTGATCGATTTTTATGTGAAATGTTTATTTGAAGCTGACTTTAATTGATCGAGTTCACAGAAACAATGAAGTTCGAATCGTTTAGCGATAGTTTGAGTAAGTAATAATCACTTTAGTGTTTAAGGATAATTATATTTTATTTTATTTTCGTTCGTAGCGCTTTGTTTAATATAAGTACTTTTGGTATTCCTATTAATTGATCGTGTAGTAATTAAGCATTATACTTGGATTAAGTAGAACGACTGAAAGTAATTTGATTTCAACTGTACGCATAGTGCGTGGAAAGCTTACGATTAATACTTATTGCACGGCAGAAAAGCTAAACTAAGCTATGAATTCTGATATTTATTTATACCATAATACAACAGCTTATAATAACTCTCTTAGTGTATTTAATATGGTTTACAAGTGTGTCAACCCATTAGCCAGTTCACAATTTGGGCAGTTCAATTTTGATGTCTCATTTAAGCACATCTATATACAAAAGGGTGCTCCGTAACCAAGTCTCGTCTCAAGGTTATTCCTTAGCAACTATTTTGTCACAGTTTGAGACAAAGAGGTCCGGAATTGCCTATTGACAGCCACAAGACGGGAAGGGACTATTATGCATGCAAAACAGAGGATCCGAAGTCCACAAGTGAACACGCATGCATTAACATGTATAGGAAAGATAGAACTAATGGGCTTGTGCAAGGAATCACAATTCACATGTGAATTTTATTGTGAACTTTCTCTAAGTACTAATGTATGTACTAGTGCATTATCCTAATAAGCGTGATTCGTACTAAGATCAGTATAAGCTGACTAAACTTAAAACTTAAATTCTTTAAATTAGGTTTGGAAGAAGTAGTCAAGAGCTAGACATAAAATCTCGAATGTCATGTTTATCATAACATTTTAATTTAAGACCACATTAATAATCATGTTTATTAATGTTGCGAGAATTCATTCAGTAAAGAAGGAATTAGGAACTTAAAGAAATTTAAATGAAAATTAATACGGCTGAACCATTTCCTTAGTTGAACTGAATCCAATATCACGTTTCTTTAAAAGCTTCTTATTTACTAATACTTCGCTGAAAGCGCTTTCCATTTAATACGACATCCGCCTGAAGATGAAAGTCCGTATCCGATACCCGTCTTTAATCTGGATTTCAATGCACAATACAAATATTCTCTCGTTTTCTCCTCAGAGAGTTTTTGTACCTAGAAAATAATAAAGTGTATTGCAAAAATACTTTAAATTGCTATGAACGCATAGTTAATTTAATTTTAAATTGATGTTGTCGATATGTTCAAGTGCATATTAGTTATAGCATGTTAGTATACATTTTAATTCATATTAGTACTTTTTGTTTATTCTTGGCTAGCTGTGTGGCATAATGGTTTGACTAAGAACAAGCATCAAAGCCTAATTCAGACAACATAAATAATAATAAACTTTTGTTAGCTTTAATTGTTAGCATCTCATTGTTGTTTTACAGACTCTAGGAATATGCACTTGTGAATCATTAAGTATCACAACGGTTAAGTTTTGAAGTGGTACATTTAGCCTGTATCTTTAGCTACACATAGAAACAATAACAATCCAAACTCCACTTCTAATCTCAGTACAATTCCATTTACGAATTCAATTATCGAACGTTATTCAAATAAAGACAGAGTTTGAATAATAATTAACTGTTATAATAGGAAGCAATCACTGTCCGACACTCTCTTGGTCAAAGTAGGTGTTGATAATTGCTCATCATACGTCGACAGAGCCCAGTTAATGTCCTATTGTAAAAGTTATGTTTGTCCTGGAGCCATTGTTATCAAGTCTGGCTTTAATTGCCGAGCTTGGTTTATGAGCTTGCTTGCTTCCATTCAGAATCAAACTTAATAACAATGTTACTTAGAGCTTTCTAAGCATTGACAGTGATTGATAAAATGTATGGCTAATGTTCAAAACAACATATTGTAAATCTCTTCAAGAGATTTTGTTATCAATTCAATTTCCTGCCCTCATTGTAAATTACAGATTCGATACAATGATTTTTGCTAAAAACGTTACTTTGATGAACTATTCGCGGTAACATCTTTTATTTTTGAATGCTTTCGAGAAAGCTTTTACGATGTATGATGACCGAGTGACATTTCTCACGTGTTTGTGGAGAGTTGACTTACATTGCTACACAATTCGAAACACATTGTGGGAAGTCAGGCCTTGAATGCATTTAAATAATTAACAGTCCACAGCCGACATTTTGAGCATTCTTACTATGTATTTGAAAAGAAATTCTCGAATGAATTCGTTGGCATAAAAAAGACAGTTGTCATTTCTAGGTAATGTTAATTTATTTAGTTTTCATTAAAAGCAACAAATAAATTATTATTAGTCTCCAGTTCACTATGATATTATAAGCAAGCAACATTATTTAGTTTCTATTATAACTTTTTGAGGAAATTTTCAATCATACGAGAAAAATGTTATAGATGATAGAAATAAATTCTTTTAGTAAATTATTTCAGTATTTTTCCTTGCATAGTATAAAATTAAAACGTATGATTACTGTCAAAGACCAATGATTCACTGCACTTTTCTTACTAATTCCAATGTTCAGTTATTTGTTTTATAGCCATGAATCATTTCAGCAGCGGCATAAAGACGTTCTTTTAATCTTTCTATTTTATTTACGTCTCAATTTAGCCTGTTTTGATATTAAGGACGTCGGCTTCTCTGTATGAATGCACGTTCTTCAATGTAAATGAACGGGAACTGTTTATGCTGTCTAAACAAAAGATAGTTTGGCCACCCACCTTTTGTCGGCAAACTAATGCATTCACTTATTTATTACTCTCGCTGCCGGAAGTCGGAAGTGATTATAACTGGCTTTAATCATAAATGTTTCTATTAAAAAAAACATCTTCTAAATGCGGCTTTTCTATTAAATGGTGTTATATCAATTTGGCTTTGCTTGGACGAGTGTACATTACTATATACTTTAGACTTTATTGTATATTTATATTTGTTTTCAAAATCATAATATAATATAATGCATTTTTTTCGTACGTCAAGCCTAAAAGTTTTATGAACAAACATCAAAGTAGCTTTCGCAAATGCGTATTTTTTATTAAAAGTATGAAGCTTTAATGAGTCTAAATTGTAATCATTGTTGCGTGCAATAAAACAAATGGCCACCGTTTATGAGAAACACCACAGGAATGACTCCCATTTCCCTTATTTGCTTGCTCCAACTGTAACCAAGTCAATAAGCAACATCCGGACTATGGGCAACAACGTATTTTTAGATAAACTACTGAATTACTTTGTTGTTCTGGGTACACCAAATAGTAGAAACTGGCTTGTTTGATTCTAGTAAACGTGCAAGGTAGTAATGTCACTTATGCTACAGAAAATAAGAAATACGTCGGTGAAAACAATAATCTTTTATTGGAAAGTTCATTGAACTTATTTTTTCTAAGTATTATATAGAAATATTAATATATGTTTGATAGACTTGTACTTTTAATGTATAAAGGTAAATATAGTGAGCAAATAGTTTTGCTTAAATAAAATGTAAATACTTGGATTCACAAGTCATACCCTCGTAAGTCCTAATCTATACGTATACTAAGTAATACCTAAATGTTAAATTTACAAAAGTTACTTAGTAGCATATGATATATAAAAATACTCTAAAGCTGCCCTACTTCAGATGCATTTAAAACCTCAGCCAGTTCCTTTTGTGATTCGTGAAGGGGGTTTAAAAATAGTTTTTAAAAGCGATCTGGTGTTCAGTACACGTACAAAAGCACCTTTACTAACAAGTCAGGATTTTTATACGATACGAACATTCTTCTTTGAACAATACGTTTTTCAATGTTCACAATGCGCTGTTCGATCAAGATGCATTTTAATTGCTGAGGGAATCGGATTCTTTGACCATGTTAACTGATAAAATCGTAAACACACATCGTTCCTTATATTATGCAAACATACAAAGTAGGCGTACTTATTATTCATGCATTATTTGTATCATATCTATAAATCTGTGCCAATTGTGTTTCAATGTAAGTGTAAATTAAAGTCAAGTTACCAAGTCTGAAGCCATATAATCTAGATAACAGTACAAATAATCTCATAACATAACTGAAATAATTAACAGTAAATTAAATATTCAAATTCAAATGTACACATAGCGGCATCTTTAGAGAGGATGTGTAAACAAACAAAGCCATCGAACGCCTTATTGGGCGCACAAATACCGTTCTACGTACGAATAATGTCGAAAGCAGTTAATCGTCAGGAGCGATCCTTAGCCACGATATCTATTTAGGAAGCGGATATTACTTTAGGCGTTCGTATTTAGTAATCGAGGTGGGCACGTAGCTTGCTTGCCGACTATAAATATATCTGGAGGATTTCTGTTGTATGGATGCGTTTCCGCTCGAAGCGTGCCCGCTGCATAGCATACGTATTATGTAAACCGAATAGTAAGCACATCGTTTGAATATATCATAAAAAGACTAATACAGCGGATGTAGCTGTTTGTATTTTTAACATCAGATGGGAAGGGATGCAGGTGCGCTCAAGTAATTGATGCCATGGAGTCACGCATGCAACTGAGGTTAGGACGAAGGTATTTTTAGCAGGAATTTCATACACGCATGTCCATAAAACCCATGTCTGGAAACCAAGATGGAGTAAATATTTTTGTGTCATATTTAGACGTTCTTATTGATACTTGTATAATGACACATTTAATTCCTTTAAACAACACATCTCAAGTATCCAGAAATACTAAATATGGCACAAAAATATTTACTCCAAATATAAATTTTAAAGGCGTTGCGCTTTTTGATGTACACTTATTAAATGCAATTAGTTAAGGTACTTACGACCTGAAAGCTTTGGACGTAAAGTCCATGTATGCACTTGAAAGCTATTAACCATAATTACCCATTTCGAGATATAAATTGATATTTCAACCAATAAACATTTCCAATTGAAAAGCTTTTTAACGAATGTAATGAATTGAAATGCGCATTCAAAAGTGCAATGGAGAGATGTTTATGCAAGGGCCATTCGAATGACATATAAATAAGCGAGTAACCTAAGAAATCGATATTATAAGAACGTATTACTTATGAACATACTATATTGAATGACATATATATATATATATATATATATATATATATATATATATATATATATATATATATATATATATATATATATATGTATGTATGTATACACATCACGCCCGTTTCCCTGTAGAGGGATAGGCAGAGATCACGGATCCCCATCTGTCCCCATCGTGGCTAAGGACTTTTGCTTCATTGATTCTGCACTCATACAGCTCCTCATACACACTCGGCGGTTATGTTTATTCTTACATCACTGTTTTTAATACTGAATCGTATAGTATTATTATATTATCTGTGCTTAATGTATATGTAAATTTATGAAGTAAAATCTATATGCCATCATCAAGTAAATGATAAAAGAATCTACGTGCATACGTGACGTAAATAATATGTTATGCTAGGAATGTTCCATTTTCAAATAAACAAACAGTAGAATGTCTATAATACTCAATGTTCTTTTGAATAAGTCTGAACACGTGCTCATTCCAAGAATATCAATGTCAGTTTCATATGGCTGAAACGCTATTCTTCAAGCTTCACTTGAAATAAACAGAATGATGCTTTTTTATAATATATAATATTATGTATAAACGTTTTTATTTATTCTTGAATTTGCAGTAGTATTACGTTATATTATTTCTATAACATTGTCGTTATATTTAAGAATTCATGTATTAAATTTGTATTGAAGGATATCCTAAACATGTGTCATGTTATATTAGAGTTATAAAACTTGACGCTCAATGCTCTATCATTTAATTTTAAAACATATATGAATAATAATGCGTATGTTCACACCAATTACGAAAGAAAGTTTCTATAGAATTATTGTATGTATGTAGACATCTATAAAGTATAGTTACATAAACCAAAACAAATCTTATGTAACGTCACCGAACCTGGTGGGAGAATATTCTCGATTCGTCAACACTGAAATCTGTGTCCTAGATATTAAGAGATTAGTGGGTTCTTCATACAACTGAAAATATTTGACACATGTGTTTTAAATAGCCGAGTATTAGCCATGTGCGTGTGGTATTTAGTGATTGTCATGTCATTCGTGAGACTGATTGAGTTATTTGTTCGCAGAGATGGAAGATATAGCGATATTATGGAGCTCCGAATCCCCTGAAAGCGCCCTTTGGTCCGACTATCTAGTGGCCAGCTTTGACAAGATCATGTCACAAAGGGCTCGGCATCATTATCGGTGAGTTTTTCTGCATTGAAGCTTTGATACTACAAAACTAATTAGTTGAATAAAGATTGGGATTAAAAATGGTCCTTTTCTAGCGCTGCGATAATTTGTAATTGATCCAATGTTTTGTCCTGTAATATTTTGACGATAGTATGGATAGAAATTTTTATATACAAAACCGGGATGTGTGTTTTAAAACGTATTCCTGTTGATCGTTTATTTACTATGTGATTGAATCTAGACCAGACAAGAATAATTATTAATTCTTCAATATTTCTATTTACATTTTATTTATAATTGGTGCTAATGGGAAATCATGATTGCCCTAGGAATAATTTAAAGTTAAAAGCTCATTCTAGTGCTAACATTGTTCCATGCTTCGTATACTCGCTTTAGATTCTGTCTAAGTGAAACTTTTACTGAAGTTTAAAATTAGTTTGCAGAGTTCTGATTAAAAATACTTCACGAACAAAATTGTAGAATGGGTCATAGAAATTAAAAATCGTTTCTGATAACCAAAATAGTCATTAAAGGGAGAATGTGGTGCTAAAAGTATAAATTGATTGACATATTTTATAACCATTCCTTGAGACAGGTATTAATCAATGCTTAAGAATGTTTTACACTTGATTTCGAGATTGCCATAGAAACACTTCTTACTCACAAGACACAAGAATCCCTGACCGCTGTAGTGTTTTAGGTCGTGTAGTGTATGGTATAACATTATACAGGTATGTTATATTATGGTGATATAATTTCAGCGTCACTCCGATGACAGTAGAGGAGCTAATGAACAAAGACAGTGAAGACAAGTTGGGAAAACTCTGCAAAGCTCAGCTGCAAATAGTAATATTATGCCCAAAGTTAGCCCAGAAACTATCCGACCTGAAACGCAGTACCAACATGGAAAATATGTTCAAAGTGGACAAAGTGTTAGTCATGTTGCTTGGTGTTGAAAGGGTTAACATACTGGCTCAAAATTCTACAGGTATACTTGATTATAGTTCAGTACTCTTATAGCATATAAATTATTTGCCTAAATTTATCATAAATATTGATATATCAAAAGGCAGACAAATTTCACAGATCCCCATGTCTCTCGATTCTGACCAACAACTTTAACTCCACTTATATACCTCCTGATACGCTATGTCATAAATCGCCCCTCTGTAAGATGTGATTGTTTATGTTTATCAGTGGTATGCCTGGTTTCATTGTTCTTGAAGAAATTGAAATTAAAAATATATTCGTTATTTTATTCTTTCTTTTTTCACAGAATACCCAGCCATCGAGCAATGGCAAATGATGTCCGTAAAAGAAAAAGACACGACGTTCGTGGATACTTTCTTGACAGCTGCCGTCGGAATATTGAGGACGAAAGACTGCAAGGACACTGCGACGGACAGAACGAGTTTCTCCATTGTTCCCAAGAAAGTTAAGATTGTAAGTGTCAATCGAAGCTGCCTTAGTCTTAAGTGTGTAAAGCTATAAATAACGTGAAAAAGGAAATTCATTTTAAGTTACAAACCAAGGCTAAGCCTGAAGATCTATAAGCCTGAAAATAAAGATTAAATAAACATGTCCGAGTTTAAAAATGTCTCGTACTATTGTTTGGAAATTGGTTAACTATATTTTACGATGACGATTATTTTGAGACGTATTGTTTGTAAAAGTATGATTACATCAATGTTAAAAAATATTAGTGCAGTTTTTCATGATAAAATTTATTCATCTGCAAACAATTGAACTTGCTTAATCTCTAATATGCTTTAACTATAGGAATAAGATGACAATTGCATAAGTTTATAAGTCAACATTAAATTTTTCAGGGTAATAGCAGAGTCATCGCTTTACTAAATGAACCAATGAGAGAGGAAGACAGTATAAAAATAATGGTTGACAAAAAAGGAGAAGTCATTCATATACCAACCTACAAGAAAAGGAATCCTTACACTTTACAGTTCGATATTCCTGGTAAGTACCCATTAAAACTAACGCTATCGTACATAAACATGCATAAACTTAACGACTTATGTATGTACACTCCCTTTTATATTATGAGAATTTAGTGTCCATCTCTGAAATTTCTAAGGCGTGTTAGATAAACAGCCATATCGCCGTATACAGGCACTGACTATTGCCTATCCCAATGGATAGCCAGGTTTCCCCACGATGTTTTCCCTCACCGTTAGCGACTTTACCCAACCTCTTCGAAATAAACAAACATCATTTACTATCAGTTATTTGAAAGTAGTTTAAAACTTTTATTCTCCTTGAAGGACGCTAAAAGCTTTCTAAATGCACTTCCATTTTCCACAGAATCCTGTCTCGACGTTTCCATGTTAGTGTGGGTCCGTATAAGCAAGAACGGACAGTCTTTGGGCAGGAGGCAAATCAAATGTGAAAGTCGCCTGCGGGAATTGGATCAGTTGCTCAGAGCTTCAGACCATCCGCTGGAATTTATGTGCCAGGTATTAATAAACAACATATATATACATTCACGTTCCTCAATTAGTTGTAGTAGTAGTAATTCCCTGTAGTAGTTGAAAGAACCGCGGAAATGAAATATTTGTTCAGTTTATTTTTAGCCAATATGTCGGAATCGTGGTAATATTAAGGTATACGTCTTTTTAAGACGTTATAATTAGTTAGACAGCACTTAACAGGACTAACTAGTATTCGTTTCTTTCACGGGAATTGTATACAGATTTTAACCTCTTTACAGCTCTAAAGCTTTTATATAATGAGAACGTGCAGGTTTGTTCCAATATTCATTTATAGAATTTAAACTTTACCTTTTATGACATTACCACGATATTATAATAAGGAGCTAATAATAAGGAAGCTATTTAAAGTTCACGGTCGTCACCGTATCGACCGAGTTAACCGAACGCAAGAACAATTTTCCTCCCGTTTGAACTTTGTTCAGATCACTGGGTTTTGGTGCATAGTTGACCTCTCATACGGTACACCTACATAAGCATTGAAGACCGTAATACCCCCTCAGGATAGTCATGTAGATTACTTGTGTTCACTTCTACTGAGCATGTGATGGTCTCTCGAAACTTGTTAACTGATCATCAGTTTCCAACGCGACAGGTGATAAACCATATGATACTGACTATTTAACCTTTTTCAAATAGGCAGGTTTCCTCACCATCTTTCATTTCCGCCATCAATTGGGACACATAGTATATAAACAATAAAGTAAACTATTTATTTTCCAGACCCTGGGTTTCAAAACGACGAGCAGGGAACAACTAGACAGCTGGATGTTAAGTGCTTTCCAGAAGAACATTCCACCCCATTTCAATCTGCTATCTTCTCCAGAACAATTTAACCCCAAGTCAGAAGTTACTAGTAAGTAATGCAACTCATACATAAAACTCGAAAATGTTTACTATTAATTTATATAACATTCAACAATTACAAATGAACGAATTTCTAGTGGTATTATTATGTAAAATTTTTTATTTATTTTGATGTATCAGGTGCCGAAGAATATCCGACTCTATTGCACTGGGCAGCAAAGTTTGGTTTGGAACGACTGTGTTGGCAGCTACTTGAATGCCCCGGTGGCGGCGCCGCCTGTGCTCTAAGAAACGTCAGACATCTCACACCAGCTGATTTGGCGAAGGAACAAAAACACGAGAAATTGGCTGAAGTACTCTCTTCCCATTTGGTAAGTTAAAAAAAATTTATCGGCTTATACTTTATTTAACACAAATCTACGTATGAAAAGATAACGCAAAAGTTTCCATATTTAAAAATTTACCTAAATGATATAAATATTATACATACTGCCACTAGACGTGCTATCCCCTCGGCCACCTTTAGCATAACTATCTCATTGGTGATGAGGAAAAATAAAAATGCTCTTATTTTGTTGCAGCAAATGAACGAGTTCTCCAACATGTATTATTATTTGAAGAACATGACAGAAAACAATGAAGAACCTCAAAGTATGGAAACAAATAAAGTGGATGAGGAACTTCGTATAGTCGAAGCAGAAGATACCGATACTGTAGACAGTCCAACAGAACCCAACCCAAGCCCAACTGAAGAACAAAATGAAGTTACAGAACCAACAGAACCAGAAAACAAAATAGCTGACAAAGAAAACTCCCTCACTACCGATCCCTTCAGTGAAGTATGCACACAGAATTTAGAGGAAAACCTCCCGAAATATAATGGAGACAGAAAGCAAATACCATTCCTTAAGCTAGCGAATTCAAAAGAAATGTTATACCAAAACGACTTCCATTTGCACTGCCACAGTGACAGTCGCATACAGAAAGCGATAGAGCATGATTATCTTGTTCAACCCTCAAACATTAAAGTGGAAAGTCCTAAATTTAAGTGCAACAACTTCTATGCAAATAGTTCTCGTCTAATGCCACAGTCAGATCTCTTCCTATATTCACCCACCGAAGAAACTAGAAATTTCACTGTAGATACTCCCACAAGCGACATAAGTCAAATAACCTTAAATACCAAAGATAGATGTAATGCCAGTATAAAGTCCGGGAAAGAAAGCCTTCCACAAACAGGTCAAGAAGAATTAGCGGAGATCATAACAGACTTTAAAAATAATGTCTTCACGATATCTGAAGTAGAGAAATTAGTAATGGAATGGAGGAACAGAAATGAAACACAACAATCTTTGAAAGAAAAACAGGAGCAGTTAAATAAAATGAGGGAAGAATACGATAGGATCCAACATAAAATCAAAGAGAAAATGAAACGGCCCACACCTTTTGAGCGAGTCAAAAAACTCTTTTCGAAGAATAAGCAGAAGAGTAAGTACCGTACTTTTTACACTTGTTTTAAATATCAAAAACCTTCAACTCATACGCATTATTAGGAAATATATTTACTTCAAAAGGTATTGGATCTTTACATATTTACTTTTGTTCCAGATGCAGACAACAATAATGGTTCTATAGAAAAAAGGAATGGTTGCACGCGGCCCAATAGCAGTCTCAGCGAGAGTAAGTTTGAAATATTTTTTATTCCTTAATTTTTTAAATAAGTGTAATACAACATTTATTTATGACATTTCAACATACACACATACGAAGGTATTTTAAAACTTTTATCTAACACGAATGCAATTTTTTTAAACTAGTCTTTGATTCTTTTAAATTTGTAATTATGTAACCCTGTGTAATTCATTAACAATTTGTTCATAATACATATATCTAATATGAAATATTGATTAATCTTATCAATTCGTAGGTTCCTCATCATCCGGCCGTTTGAGCACGGTCAGTGGAGGCAGTGTTGGTGAAACAAACAGTATGCAGTCGGAACACGACGAGAAAGTACGATCGCTAGTAAGCAATGTGAGTCACTGGAAAATTAATACTATCTTATTTACTTGGAAATTGGAAAATCCACCCTAATTCAAAACCTAAAATTGTTCTATTGATATTTTACACTACACTTCATAAATGTATAAATTTCTGGCTCACGTCTTATAGTCTCATTCATGCATAACAATGTGTCAATTAATAGCTTTATTTCTTGTTTTCCAGATATCCTCAAGCACATTAACCGTACACTCCGTACATTCGTTTAGCGACATCGACAACAAGTTAGACGATTATTTGATCCCGCCGCCTCCGAGACCTCTGAACAACTGCCCTCCCTCACTAAGTACCTTTGGACATCCACGACATGACTCCATTAGCAGGTAACTTGATTTAATGTACATTGACGGCCTTTAATCTTTCAGAGTATATAGAACCTCGGAATCATCTCCATTGTGTTAGCATTTATTAGTCGTTGTCGTCGTTGTTGTGTTAGCATTTACTTAAAAATATGAATGATTGGTAGCCCATTGCCCAATATGTTCAACTTAAGAATACTGTAACAAGTTTTATGGAAGTGATAATAAATTAGTATTCGATAGAGAAAATCTTTTTAAAGGTTAGGCGTTAATTCAATATAGTAGAACACCATTTTTAGGTTTTAATGTATGTTAAATACCATAATAATATTAATTTAATGTAATACCCTTTTAGCAGAGGTCACATGGCGACGATAATCGAACGTGAGACTTCAGCTTCTCGAGAAAAACTGGATGGCGATGAATCTCACAGCACCCATCTCCTGTTGAACTTTGCGAAAGAAAGGGCGAACTCTAAATGTGAAGAACGAAACGCAAGTCACATGTATATGAACATTTCACCCGCGCATACTTGAGCTATAGACTAAATGAGAATTTGATAATATATTAAAACTCTTTTCTTACGCCTAGAGAGGTGATTATCGTAGAAAACACTATGTTGATTATGACAAATTATATGATTAATACATGAGTAAAAAATATTGTTTCTTCACAGCATTCAAAACCAAACTTGTTTATTGAATTTCAAATAATGTAAATAATATTGCCAAATATGAATGAAAATATTTCTACTTGCTATTTGAAACGTTTCCAAAAGGGCGATAGCATTATATATACATAGAGATAACAAGATCTGGTGTCCGTCGAATATAAAACTGCACTACAAAGTCTAATATCTCTGTGCGTGTGATTTGAAATTAATTGTATAAAAGACTGAATAATGGATTGTAAATAAAAGTGTAGGATTTTTAAAAATAATTTATTTCATTTATTACACGTATTTAATTTTGGATAGTACAAAATATATCCTCCTTCTAAGTTAGTATATTTAATTAAGGTCGTTAATACTCCGAGTAGAATTTATGTGAACAGAAATTATGAATAGTTCTAACTGAATTGTGCATTTTACAATGTAAAATCTATAATAATAAAATAAACAAATAAAGAAAATAAACTTTGGGTTTTTAATGTTTCCCTTTCACTAAATGGTACAACAAAATAAAACTTCATTTATCACTAAACAATAATCACCAAATACTAATAGTATACTATCGATATACCAAAATCCTAACTCCCCTACGAAATACTAAATAAGTAACGTTTTAATGTAAGTACACAAATGCATTAAATGCTAAGAAAATAATTAAAACATACTTCATAAGTATAATATTAAACACAGTCATTTTTGCAATTACTAAACAACTTACATATAAATTAATCACATGGAAAAAGTCACCATAACGTAAGCACAAGTAAATAATGTTTTAAACATATAAATTTAATCCATTCATATGCCATAAACTCACTGTTAAGTACATTCAAATCTATAATAAGAAGCAAAAAAACAAAAATTTCATAAGATTGTTTGCAAGTCTTATATTATAGCATCATTAAAATAAAAACAATTGCATACCACTATGCAAATCATAAACAACTTGAATTTACATGATTTCATTAAACTTTTTTGTCTATTTACGAAAACGAAATGTTAATTTGTGACAAATGCTACGTAAAATTGTAATCAGGTTGTATAACACATCAATTCATTAGTATTTTTCACAACCCATATTTGATGACTAATTATACTGTGTAACTTTGATGGTGTACTAATTAATAGTAAGAAAACATAATAACCTTCAGGTTAAGAAAACAACATTTTCATACACGACACGCAACAAAACCCATTATCAACAAAAAAGTAACAAAAATTTCACGTTACAAACAAAACTTTCAAATTTCATGAACAAAATAATCATTTCAAAAAATGCATATACGAAAAGGTTCATTTCCCCAGATACAATATACTATAACTTATTGTTCACGTGTCCATTAGCCACATTACCGTTTTGGGTCATCGGCGGTCTAGCGGTTATCGCTTGGTACATGCTCCATACTGCTAGAGGGCGCATGTATGCTACTGAACGATGGTTGCCGTTTTCATATAGAGCCTCCGGGGTTTCGAAGGCAAGACCCATTTGGGTTAAAGAGTCGTACATTCCACCTGCCGTTTTGAAAGCCTCTTCGTACATACCTAAAAATTAAAACAAAAATTAATAGTTGCTTTATAATGGATTCAGTTTGTATTTAGTGTACTATACGAAAATAATGAAACTTAGCAAAAGAGCGAGTTCCTTATACAACATAGGTCCAAACGCATAAAAGATGTGAATTGCAATACTTTTAGCATATCAATAAAGTTTAAGAGTACTTTTGCAAGGACCTGAGAGTTAGTACAAATAACGACCGCCAATATTACGTCGAACTAACCGGACGTTGATATACTAAATCCCAACTTTTATGAACCGTAAAAGACGTTTCGTTACATTTATAGTAAATATAATAAGTAAAAAATACCTTCATATATCATAAGCGCGGCCAACCCATATGTGACACCGGTCCACATTTCTTCACTTTGCAAGGCCGAGTGATCAATCTTTCCTGGATTATTTTTGTCTCCCAATAGGAAGCCATTAACGGCACCCATTTTGCCTCCTTTGAATTTCAGCACGTTGTTCTCATAGATAGTTCTTAGGGCTTTTTGAACGTTGGTCTCTGGGAAAAGGTCGTCTAGCAAGTTCGAAGCGCGTAAGTACCTAAAATGATATAAAAATATTACAGTCATAAAAATAGTTAATTATTTACATAATACGCCCACGTTATTTAATTATATCACGACAATAATTGCCGAGAAAATGCAAAATACAAAAGAGCCTTGAGAAGCCTTACGTCACAGATGATGGTTACGAGAAATCACAGTCTCTAATACTTCAGTTGCTTTTTAATTCTTGCCGAAAGGACTACAGATAGTTCTTATTTATGCCTTATGCTAACACGGGATCAATGCACGCACGTTCACTACCCCTAGCGAAGTAAGTTAAGATCACGGATACATATATCTAACGATCTTATTAATAAGGTGCTCATAAATATTATAACTCACCACTGGCCAGCCAATTGATCCGACATAACAACCTTTTCGTTACACGGTCTCGTGTCAAACTTATAAAAGTTCCCATTCCACAGTTTTTCTTCGTACGACGCTTTGGCTTTTTCTAATAGTTTACTAAACTCTGTTTCCTCAGCCTCTCTGCCTAGCATGTTTGCCATTTTTCTCACGCAACAGATAGCTGCTATCCATAAACCACCACAATATGCGCTGTGAATGAATCATACAATTATTAAAACTTGTGTAAGGTTATCGTAGAATATACTAACTACTTCAGAGTATAATTTACCAATTTACAGTGAGCTATAGATTCTGTAAACTTTTTACGTCCATGTTGAAATAACCAAAAAATATAAACGCAGAAATACATACACATACACCACTCGATGTCTTTACAGCGATAGAACATTGCAGTTAACAACATATAAAAGAAGGAAATTAATATACATATGTATAATACTAAAGTTATATACTCATAATAACATAAAATATACGAAATTAATAAAACATGAACTCATTTTCAACTGAACTCAGTTATTCTTCAATTTTATTATTCTAAAGTTTATTTGTTATTATTCTAAAGTTACTAACCTTGGCCCAGTCATAACCCACGCATCATAGGTCTGATCAGGCGATCCGCTGTTCTCGATAAGGCCATCATCGTCCTTATCAAAGAGCTGCGACCTCCTTAGAAGCAGTACACAAGAACTGTACATATCCTCTATGTACTTCTTAGCATCCCACGTTGCTATAACCGGGCTTCCATCTTCATTGCCATCCCCGTGAATTTCCACCTCACTTTTCTCTTCCGTACTGTATAACATATCTAAAATATTGTTTTTAGGAGCCTTTTCTCGCTCGGTCACTTTAACCTCTTCGACTACAGAGTGTTGCGGTGTCACTTCCTGATTGGTACACCTAACATATAAATCAGATTCAGTATTCCACCCAGCATCGATATATTCCATGGACCGGTACCTTGAACATAACATATGCGCACATAATAATCCTGTTTGATTTGTTAGAACTAAATATTATAAGAAAAAATGCCTATCGTAATTTAAAAAACGAAAAAAGTTAAATACGTTTATAATTAATCAAAAAGTTATTGAAACAAAAAACTAAAAAAATATTAATCACAAAAAAGTTATTCGCCAATCGTTACACTTTATGGTGCCTATTCTTTTAGGATTATATTCGTGAGCATATGTTATACACTATTATCAATAACCATCACCAATTTTTCACCGCCACCCAAAGCTTTTTTCATTTCCCTTACACTGCCAGCTAGTTAAGTAAAGCAACAAAAGCCATTACATATTAAAAATACTTCTAAATATTTCACCAATGTATATCTGACCCTTTACCTATCATTTCCAAAGGGAGCACTATGCCCTTTCAAGAGGCGATAATCTCTCATCACTTGAACTATAAACTTGGTATTCATATCTCGCCACTCGCTCACATCATGTATATTATAGGCGTTTATCTTAGTAAACGGTTCATCATCTGTAACACAAACATAAGGTTCAATATACATACATATACATTCAGGTTTTTGAATCCCGTACGAGTGAACAAAATAACGAAAACATGATAATATGTTGAATTTATTAATAATATGGATAGTAACGTGAAGCCGTGATGAATATATTTCATTTATTATAGCAACGGATAGCGGGGAATCCAATCATTATGGTCAGCGTAATAAATATATCTATTCTAATTTATAAATAATCGTTGGTCGCTGGTTGGGCTGCAGTCTCATTCTGATGGATTATTTAATTAAGTTGCATTGAAATATGTCTGCAGTTTCTTGGCATTTCTTCTCTGCAGGATTTTGCTTTACGAATTGCCAATAATTAAATTAGATTTATTTTATTTTTTTAAGATAACTAATTGTAATGACAACTTTTCCTGTAAAGATGTTTTTTTTACTTTCAATAAGTGATTTTTTAATCCTCATATTGAATAAAAAGCATTTCATTTCATAAGTTGAAGGTAAATTTTGGTAGGCCGCGTAGTATTTATCAGATCAAATAGGAGGACATTCTTCTCAAGGCGGGTGGACGTATTGTGAAGAACAAAAGAGCGTGTATGAGACGGTTAATGCGTATGAGTGCAGCAAGAGATTTGTCAGGATCGTTCCAGGTGGTGATCGATAATCTCTTCCTATCCCGTTCGGGACGTAGAGGTGTGAATATATGTATGTAATAAATATAAACAATTATTAAGATAATCGCTTAAGTAACGAAGATTTGTATAAAAACCTGCGTGGAATCTCAGTTTTATATAGAATATTCAAGCTAGACCATGTTCAAAACAACGTACCTGGATCCCCTAAATCATGGGGGATAGAATCCTTGATTTTATACTTCACAGTCTTGCCATCATACAAAGAGGTCCTACATTTTTCCGTTTCCACTGTTATTGCGTCTCTAAACATATATTGTATCACTACCTGAAATAGATTAAAAGCACTCTTAAGGCAGGTGTGCAGAGAGTGAAGAACTTAAGAGCATGCAGTTATTATTTATTTATTTTTTTAATTAATAATTAACAATAATTCCAATTGTGAAGGTAGACAGACATAAGCTGAAATGCCAGTCATCCTGCTTTCACGGTCAATGTAACTGGGTCGAAAGGTTGGGTAAAATAAAGGTATTTATACCATAATAAAATTAAGAGCATGCTTTAGAAGGTTCATTGGTAATAAATACAACATAATGGATGGATGACAAAAGAAATTTGTCAGGATGTTTTAAAGTGACAATAGTCTATTTCTATCCCAACGGGAACTTAGAGACTATTACGTCATTGCTATGTAGGAATTAAAAAAACAATAAAACAAAATAATGCGTTTAGAGATAGTTACACAGTTGAATATAATTAAATATGATTAACATACCTGCAAATTAGGCCACAGTTGAGCGAGAGCAAAGGACGCATAGAAATGTACGTCGTAAGTGGTGTACATTCTGTATTCGTGGCCTTCCAAGTATGCGAACAATCCGAAATGATGTCTGGAAAACACAAAATCCATGAATACTATATAAAGCATTATTATTATTTTCAAAGAAGAAATTATATAGTATACTAGATATGCTAAATTGACATTAAGATAACATTTCAGTAATTTGGTCACAGTCCTATTTTACTTTGCTTTTCTTTTGTTTCGAGACAAGTCTTATTCATATGTTTAAGAAAATTATCTTTAAATATATATTTTTGAACTTTACTTCATCATTACTACTACATACTATCATTATAACCTTTATTCCTTACCTTGGATCAGTATCAGGATACTCGTCCTGCACATCATACCAGACCGTTCCCCCATCGGCCACAAAGTATAGCTCATTCATTAAGGCACTCTTCAACCAGTCGGGAATGTTGCTGAAATTATAATTAAATACCTATATAAATAAGATCAAATAGACAGAACCAAAAGAGTCCAAAAACAGGAAAAATATCCGTAATAAATAACAATAATATATGAATAAATAATATCTTGATGATACAGTTTTGTTTCGGGTAAGACAGCAATTGCTACAGTTAACACAAATAAATGATTATGCATAACATAAGAAGTGCTGACTGAATGTAAGCTAGAAATATTATATTTACTCATACATTAAACAGTTAAGTATTACTAATGCAATACCAATTAAGGCATTACTAAGTTCCGAAGATTGTAACGTATAATAACACAAAAATTCTGATATCATATCGCAGTGTGCGTTCGCGCAGCGGAATGTTGTTGAATTTAAAGATTTTAATTATTATTAGAATTATAATAACGTCATTAGTGAAAAATTGTATTGTAAGATTAATTATTTCGTATAAAACCATTTTTCAAGAGTAACAAAACCAAATTACATTGATCTCTGTTTTAAAGTTTTGATTCCTACTAAAAGGATTACGCTAAATATAGTCAGAAAATCCAAAAAAATTTGAAGTTATATGTCTTTGGGTCTGACAGCAATAAATTAATTAGTGCATAATTTCGTACGTCGGGCTTTTACCAAAAATTGATCTGGATCTGGAGGATTGGTGCAGCAGACATCAAGGTTGTCGTCGAGCAGTGTACCATTGGCCCTAGGAGCAGGTCGTCAAGGAGACCACTCAAGCTGCGCAGCTGTCTGCGCACCAATTTTTCAAATATTGTTTATATGTATATATTGTTTATTGTGCTTTTTTGTGTGTAAACATGGTGATAGTAAGTGTAAATATTGTGAACGTTTTCGAGGTAAATTCTTTTTTTATAACAATATTTTGTAAAATAGTTTTCTAATATCGTAATATAAGTAAGGGCTTGAATGTCCCAGGCACCCAGCGCGAGTGCCTCAGCGGGCTCTGGAGCATCCGGCTCCGTCGACGTGCAATGCCCCCATTGTGCTCCACCACGATTTTTCAAAGGCAGGCGCGGTTTGAAGATCCACATTGGCAAAATTCATAAAGATATTCTCCCAATCACTACTTCGCACATAACTAATAGCCCGAATAACATATCATTAAATAATATTGCAGATTACATTGCTTCATTAAAATCATCAATTGCAATAGTAAAACGCATTCCCAGAGGAGCTCGACATGTTGTAGCACAATCATTAACCACTGTAGTAAGAAAAGTGGTTGAGCACAATGATTTAACTAGTTGGTTCGACCTTTTGACTTTTAGTTATAGGGTATTGCACTCGGATCGGAGCAAAGGTGGGTCTTTAACGCAAAATATAAAAGATAATTCACACAATTTTGGCAGTAACCTTCCTATTGAAAAAACAGTTAGAAAAAAGCTTAATCATATAAAAAGAATTGAAAATAAAATAAGTGATGGAGACCTACGAGGGGCGTCTCAGCTTCTGTTTTCCACAGACGCGGTTGCCCCGGATACTCCGGAGACCCTGGCGTCGCTGCAGGCGAAGCATCCGCCTTCCTCGGGCTGCGCCGTGCCGAGGCCTGCTCCGCCAGGGCCGCAGCGTGCACTGGAGGTGACAGCAGGGGAGGTACTGGCCGGGGTGCTTTCCTTCAAGAGCGGCTCCGCAGCTGGCCTTGATGGGCTCACGCCACAGCATCTTAAGGATCTCTTGGGTGTTGCTGTCGGGGACGTAGGCGGAGGGCTTTTGGAGGAGATCACTCGGCTTGTGAATCTTATGCTGTCTGGTCTAGTGTGCGATGCGGTTTTGGACGTTTTGTATGGAGCGAGCCTCTGCGCCCTCCGTAAGAGGGATGGTGGAGTGAGGCCGATTGCGGTGGGCAACACAATTCGTCGCTTGGTTTCTAAACTATGCTGCAGAAAAATACAAGCAGATTGCTCTATATATTTCCAACCGAAGCAGCTAGGTTTTGGAACCAAGGGGGGTTGTGAGGTCGCTGTTCACGCCGCTCGGGCTTTTCTCCACCATGGGGACGGAGATGTGCTGCTGAAGGTGGATGTTAAGAATGCATTCAACTCGATAGACAGGGCCGCCCTGTTAACACAAATTCAATCTAAAACACCGAAACTCTATAGTTCTTTGCATCAATGTTACAATAATCCTTCAAAATTATATTTCAACGAAAATTGTATCATGTCCACCATTGGTTGTCAACAGGGCGACCCATTGGGACCGGCAATATTTAGTTTAGCCATACACCCACACGTTGAGGCTTTGGCATCAGGATTCAACGTGTGGTACCTGGATGATGGCACCCTAGGAGGAGACGTGAGTACTGTACTTTCAGATTTCGAAACCTTAATTAACGATTTTGGCTCCATAGGTCTACAGTTAAATTTTGACAAATGTGAACTTTATGTAAATCCAAAATTAAGTACCATTAGACAGCAAGAAATTATTTTAGACTTTAATAAATTAGCTCCAAATATCAAAGTTATAGACAGTGACTCACTTTTCCTCTTAGGAGCGCCAATTTTAGATTCAGCTTACTCTAATTTCGTAAAAGAAAAAATATCTAAATTTAATGAATCTTCTTCTCATTTTTTTGATTTAAACCCACATTTAGCATACACTATTCTCAAATACTGTTTATTTGTACCTAAATTAATGTATAGTTTAAGTGTGTGTTCGATATAATTTATAGGTCATTTATTTTTGTACACCTACTTTTTTAAATGTATTTGACTATGACAGAAAGTAGGTACCGTTTACGTAGGTACTTTATTTAAGTATGCGCTTGAGACTTGAGATATAATCTAAATACAGTGTAAACTCTTTATAACATTATTCTCTATAACGATAAACTCTCTATAACATAGAAAAGACCATAATTTGGTTGGTTTACCTTAAAACCCATACATTGATACACTCTTTATAGCGCAGCCGCCATTCGAAGAACGAAGAAATGTGTTTATTATAAATTATATCGAAACAACAATTGTGTTATCACCTGTACCAATTCAATAGCGGTATTATTCTGTAAATTTTGGGATGTTACCTAAATATATTGCACGGCCGCTTTTTTGTAGCTATCAGAACTTGGTCGGGTTATGTAGGTTTTCGATGCTTCGTCAGTATTATAATTGTTTTTCTTTAATTACTGAATTTAATGACATGAAATTTTGCATGTGAATAGTTGAATGAATACACTAATTATTGGCATACATTTTACCATGCAATTCCTTTAGAACGTCATGATATTTGACTGCTTTGTAAACAGTGATCTATTCGTGGTAAATTGTCCTATAACTCTTTAATTACTAACGGAACATCATTGATACTTGGCAACGTGTTGCAGACACTTACAAGGTTTGCATAAACGTGAAAATCTAGACCCCAAAGTGCATACTTTAAGAACTAAGACCTAATAAGCGTATTTTACGTTTATAATTTTATCTTTTTAAGCCTTACGATATTTTCTATATCTGTTTTTAAACAAATATAAACAAATTCAAAACAACGTATGTAAAAATCTACAGCTCTCTATGTAAGCGCTTTGTATGAAAACTAGCTAATGGCCAAACGTTCGCGTAGCGGAAACTTGAATTTCTCCGAAGTTTATGCATGCACTAATTTTATTCATACATACACAATTACACACAAATACACACAAATTTTTGGACACATCTCTTTTCTTCTAAAGTCAATGGATCAAAAAAAGTTCTGCCGGACAACGTTCGCCCAGCGGAATCAGTTTTTGGTGAATTTCTCCACAATGGCTGCGTGCACAATTTTTTTTTACCATACACAATTTAACGACGTCATACACTAAATATCTTCATAATTAAAATCTTTAAATTCAACAACATTCCGCTGCGCGAACGCACACCATATCGCACTAGGATTCAATGTGTTCTAAATTATCATACCTATTACTGAGTATAGGCTCCTGCCATTCGGATATCCGTTTCTCCCATTTCCGATATCTCCTTAAAGCATATGAGGCTATACTCGCTCCCGATATGCCATCACTGCCGAAGTATCGTGTGTAAAACCTAAAACAATTAATAAGGTAACTTAAGTAAAATAAGTATGTATGAATATTACATACAATACATGTTTGTATAATATGTTAGTAATATAAAATATTGTAGGTATAATACATAATAAATAAAAGGAAATAAATTATAAATTAAACGAACAAGACTAGTTAAAAGTTTACATATAAATAATAGAAATTAAGAAGCCTGTGAGATAGATAGTGTCACCGAGGAGCTGTCCACTCCACAACGATGAGATTTTACATGCATCATAAATCTGATTAGGCTTTTAAATTTAAATAATAAGACATATTACCTCTTATTGGGTTTTCCATCCTTTTTGTACTTGATCACTGGCATATCCCATACTAGGCAGAAATCGAAACTTCCAGATGTTCTTGGTTCTAGGTACACCGTGTTACTTAAGCCCATCGAATCCGCTGTAATGATTGAATATATACATGTTTACATAATTTATACGTATACAGATATACGGACACTACTATATAATATACTACTATAAAATATATAATAATAAAATACTTTCGTAAATTATGCAAAACTAGTCACACACAAAATTGGCTTTAAGGCTCGACTAAGAAGCTTTAAGTGGCATAGTTACTAGACATCAACCCCTATCATCAGAACACTTGGTTTTGAGGTATTCACATATCGTTAACTTTCATTTACCGAAATAGACAGTCAAACTACTGCCTACCTCGCTAAATGAATGGTTGTAATGTTTAGATATAGAGACCTTCATATCACCCGACGTTTCGACCCAGTTGCATAGGCCGTGGTCGCGGTAAGACTATCTATATCTTTAATAATTTACCGTGATATGACCCGGTCTCATATAGTAAATAAAATGAGTATAAATCCCGAGTGTCAAACAAAAAAAAACTTTTTTATTGTTGTTGCGAAACGTAACATTCTCAAAAGTAGTACGATTTAGTTAGTACCATAAGATAGTAGTTAACCACTTACGTATATAAGTTTTCGTCTTAACTTTCTTTTGATCTTTGGCGTCTTTGTCTGCATCTTTGGTCGGTTTTTCCATTTCGCTCTCTTCGGGTTCCAATCTCCCATGCTTCTTGAGACATTCCCATACATATTCAGAGCTCTTCGCCGCATTAAAGGTACAGTAACTCTCATGTATACTTTCGTTCTCCTGTTTGGTTTTCGCTATTGTAAACGTGCATAAAGTGTCACCAATATGTTGTTCCAGACTTATACCGCACGTGTTTTCTTCTGCGTACCTCTCTATGTCTACTTTTGCTGGAAAAAGTATGAGTATGTGTTAATTTTATTAAAGATCATAAAAAAAAAATACAAGAAATACCTATATAAATTGCATAGGTAGATAGATCCATACATTTAACATTTTTCGTGTACAGTGAATAAATATTATTGTGTTATTTCTATTACCTACTTAAAAAACTCAATGAAAATTAACGAGTTTGTATTTTATAAATTCAATAAAACTTGTGACGTTAACAAGTGATAATACGAGTAAGATTTCATTTTCAGTGGCGTAATATGTTTGGAATTCTATATTATGAATAAAATTATTGTGTCTCTTGTTTTACATAGAATACATTCATAATGCATACAAAAAGTACATTCATTCAGAGCCAATACTTATCATCCAGTCGCGCGCACGTTGTGATTTATTATCAATTCAGATATAGGTTTATGAATAACGCAATCATAGATAGCGGAGTAAATCCACGATTAGGCAGGTTACTTTGTTACTAAATCCGTGGAAAGGTGTTGGCATAATATTTGATACTAAAATGATGTGCTTGGTACGGTTTGTTATCTACAAACAATAATAAAAACATTCTTTTTATGACTTTTGGGAATATGGCATTCTCTTATTATTTGTTACATTAGCTACTGTATAGTATTATATAATCTGTGCATTAGCTATTGCCTCTTCTATGAAAACCACACATAATATTGCCTATATAAAAAAGCTTCTTACCTATTTTAGATTGTTTTTTTCTGTTGATCTTTATTTCGGTCCAAGTGAAAGTGATACTGACTTGTCTCTGTTCCTCGCACACGTTCTGAACTGTCCACACGAACACTGCACATGGCAAACTGCTATCCTGATAAGATCATTTATTTAAAAATAAAATAATTAATTAATAATTAAAGTAACAGAAACAACGTAATAGACTGATACGTTGATGAGTACATGAACTGTAAGTGTTAGTTAAGCATACTATCTATATTAAATATATAATAAATTTATACCATGTACAAGTACTGCCTTACGGAAACGTTACTCCGAAAGGGATAGTGGTAATAATGCCGATTATCTTTATATCTATATTTATAATATATAATAAAATTACGTGAAATTAAATAAATTGAGCTTTATTCAACGTATTGTTACAAGTCATAAATAAATATACTTATTATTTATCTTTCATTCCTTAATTTGGTTACATACCTTATAGTCATTTGGTATCACAGGCGACACTTGTCTGCAAATCAGCTTCACTCCATATTCACTCAGGTCATACGTAGTCCATGCTCTAGGATATAGTGCCGTGTATTCGCACTTGGATCCATCAAGGTTCCATTCCCAGGTCTGCGGCGCTTTCTTAGGTTTACTGGAGAATAAATACTGCTTAGTAACTACATACATACATAGACATAACAACCGTGTCCCTGTAGTTAGGTAGAGAAAGATCATGGATACCTATTTGTCTCGATCTTGACATAACACTTTCGCTTCAATGAGATCCATACACCTCAACATACATACTCAGGGGTTATAGGTACTATGAACGTAACCCTTTTTTAATATGTTGTCACACTGTCGTAAGTCCTATTGGGCGTTTCATTCGTACATTTAGTTAATATACTATCATTAACGTGTAACTACTGTGTACTGAAAATTCGTGTAAAACGTGGGACTTAAATAGAATGCTATCTAGCTGACTTTCTTTAAAGAATGTAATAGAAAGCAACTAAGGAGTTTGTGGTTATAGGTCATATTGAATAAATGTAATTGCCATTACAACTAATATTGTTGTTTAATAAATGACAGCGGAAATAGTATGCCAGTATTTTTGAGGTTCTGTCTACCCTTAAAGGGATTGATTGACAGGTATGTTTGTATGTAAATAATGTAAACATTAAATAAGACACTCAATTAAGTATGCATTACACATATCTTAGTAAATTTAGTATGCATGACATGCAAACTGACTCTTTGTCAATACAAATTACCCAGGGTTTTGAATACATATCATCAACATTTATAAATGTAACAATTTTCTGATCTGTCGTGGAAGTAATGCTTTATTTGAGTCAGTAACTTAAGGAAAGACTCAACCTATAGGAAATACGACAAAATGTAACGAAAAAATTAAGGTCGTAGTAAATGTTTAATGATCTGTTTACCGCGATAGTGATTATGAGACGTGAATATATTAATGCGTGTTACTAGGAAGGAGATCATATAATTTAAAAAAAAACTGCATACATTTTAGATTGTCAATACTTCTAAGATCAGGAAGAAACATAATATAAATATCCACAACCTTTAACCACTATGGGGTAGCTAGATGTTTCATTATCCATATCTGAAACTGCAAAGTTAAGGATTCTATTTGAAAACCTAAGTCCTGTTTCCTTTTATAGCATATCTTTATACCTAAACCTTTATCACTAACAAAAACACACAATGACTATTGAATATTACCATCATAAAATGACTTGATGACATAAAATGACTTGGCCTAAAATGCAAGATATCACACTTACTCATAAGTTGAGAGAACACTTTGATAAATGGTTTCGCCTTTCCCGTTCTTTATATTGACTATAAATTGACATTCAGGCACTGTTATGTACTCATAGATACCAGGATACAGTTGGAATCTGCAGAATTCACCCTTGTACCCTCTCCCTATTGTTCCCCCACCAAAACCACCTAATGGACATCCTGTAACAGAAAAAATTAGTCAAGTACACTAACAGCTTTAGGCAAAATATTGGTCTTTCACATATAATATAACAAAGGACTTTATAGTCAAAACAAATGAAAAAAATTAAAACATAAACATACGCTTCACGACTTGTGAGAGGCTTGAGTGTCAATCTATGGAATTTCAAAGGCATGTTAGGTATGGATCAATCGAAGCCCATGTTTCACTAGATAGACAGCACCTAATGTGATAGGACACCTTGGGTGCTGTCTATCTGGATAAAAAAGTAAATAAAAAAATGACAAATGTATTGAAACCTGACCTAATTAACCAGCTTGCACCATTCATGTACCAACAGTACATTTAAATGAAGAGAAAGGTGCATAGACAATAAATTGTCATGGGAATATGAATACAAATGATGAAAACCCTGCTTCAATCATATGCATTTGTGCCAATATTGTCACTACCCAACTCATATACACATAAACAAAAATTCATAGGAATTTAATTAAATACTTGATATTTCGAAATTTTTAGATATATGTTGGTGAGTTTTTTTATTCAGGTATTGTTTTTCAACTCTACTGTACCGTACCATACCATATAAATTACTATAATTGTAATTTAAGGCAAAATATTTTATTAAGTAGTAAATATTTTAGCAAGTGATAAAACAGATTATGGTTCTACTTAATAAACCAATCTTATGTAACTATCTTAAGGAAAATATTAGTTATTCATTTTTTTTTTGGGTATTCCATAACTCTGAAAGGAGTTGACAATATAAAAAGATAAAACAGAGTTGCTTCTTAAGACATGTCCTAAATAAATATAGTTGGTAACATTCTATTAACGGCCTACACCATCAAGGGACTAACTATTTAGTAACTTTAAAAATAACTTCTATCTGGATCTTCTCCAAAACCCTGAACTAATTTGGAGCAAACAGAATTAGCCTCCACAAGCTTATTTCACACCATACACTTCTAATGAAACACTATGAGCAACACCACAACAATTCATCATGTTAATTTAAGGTCAATTAGATGTTAGGAAACAATCGTATATTGTTCTGTGCTCTAATAAAATGATGTAAGAACGAAGAAATGAAATTCCAAATTGATTGCAATTTATATTTATACAGAAATACACATCACACTTGTTTCCTTACAGAGAGGTATGTAGAGATCAAGTATCCCCAATGTCTCGATCCTGACCAATATATCCTCTTTGGAATATTATTTTTTTTTTTTATTACTGAACTATTTATTATGATGATGTATTCAAAATATAATACATTTTATAAGATTATCCTCAACATCTGATGATGAATATATAGATTTTTGTGAGTAATGGGTATATTTATAATAACAGTGCTGTGTTAATTCCTAATTGGATACTATACATTTCATATGTGTGTTTTTTTTATGATTTATGTATTTTGTTTATAAGCTATGATCCATTTGAAAGACCAGCAGTTTTATAAACATGTCTATTATACATACATCATTGTTTTAAGTAACCATTGTTTTAAACAATTTGTGCAAGCCAATTGTCTTGTGGAATATTTTTTATGTCAATTCTTCATTTCCCTGAAGAATAAAAATTTAAATATCTTATCTAAAAGTAGTGATTTTTTAGTAATCTTTATTCATATTTATAGAGGCTTTTGATGGAATTTATGTGTAGTTTAAAAACATTGCTATATTACATTTTTCCCTAAATTTAAAGAATAGGCAATTATAATTACAGTGGACCCCCGGTAATCTGGCCCCTGTCTAGTCCGGCACCCCCTGTAATTCGACATGGTCTATTATTTACATACATATTACTTATGTATTGAATATTTTTTTGATAATTTCGCTAATGCATGATTGAACAAGTTACAACTTGCACGGATAATCATTATTGTGCTCGACGATTAGGTTATTGTTTTGATTAAAATTATTTCCTAACGTAAAGTTATTGCATAGGTTTTGTAAGTTTTATAGCATTAATGACGTTAATTTTATAATAAAATGTGAGCTCTCTATTGTGTTGTTTAATTTACTAAATTTGACATATGTACATAATGAAGTATGATTTGTACTTCATAGTACATTATATGTATTTACTATAAAGAATCATCATTGAATCTATAATTTGTCAGATTACAAGGTACTCTTTTGAAAAAAAAACGGACTATAAGAGGTCCTAAGCAGTACTCTACAATCCGACAAATTCGATAGTTTAACACTGCCCTGCAAAATGATTGGCGGACTACCGGGGTTCACTGTATATGAATTTAAACTTACCATGCATTCTATATGCTGATATCATCTGGAAATAATCCATTATAGGCTTTTTGTGGTCCATTTTTTTCCTCATGAAGTATTTACAATACCTGTGATTTAAAAATATTATTATTATTAGATTCATATTAATTTTATATTAAATTTTAAAAAATCTAAAATAAAAGATACACGTCAGACCAGTCTGGAATGTAAATATAAAGCCAACTATATGATTTTCTACCAAGCATATTGTAGAAGGCAACTAAGGGACAGGGGAGTCTATAGCACCTTTTGGTAATGGACTCAAGATTCTATAGATAAGGCAAGGTATTGAATTATCAAAGTTCTATTATTAAAAAAGGATATGATGGATAATAAGTGGCAAAAATATTTATGGTTGTGTTCCATTATTTATACTAGTTTGTAATAATATTACAGGAAACAAACTCACCTTAGAGATAGAGGCAGCAGATCAAAGACTTGCTTGGCTGTTGGTCTGATTACCTGCTTACTTTGTAATGGATATTCATGATTTAAGGGCAATTTTAATCCATATTGAGGTGGAGTATCAGGTATGCCGTCGCCCATTTCGAAAGTATTGTGATGTACTTGCACTTTCTATATTATAAAATTTATGAATACTGATTGAAGTAGGGACACTATCACGTTATCAATCATTTATTTACCTGAAAGATAATAATCAATTTTGTATAGATAAATTACACAATATGATTAATTGTTTTTTTATTTCTTGTTACTATTTTATTTGTTTAATTAATTACGTTTAGGAGTCTTTTATAGGAATGAAAAATAATATTTTATATTACGCGAATTATCAATTACAAACAAAATTGGTAATTATATGAAATAAAATTATTGAGAATTCGCGATAATTCTGTTAATATCCAACCAACTAAACGGAAACCTTCAAACTAACCTACTGTACTCTATCATTATAAAATAACAATACACAATAATTAGTCTGTAGAGATCCCGCCACATAAGGTGGCAGTAGCCAAACTTGGAACTAAATTTGACGTTACCGCCATTGCGTGTTATTTTGTATGAAAGGTAAATTTAGTATTACCAGCGTTGTGTTTTTTGCCCACTCTTTGTAATTTTTATGTTTGTTAAGGGTGATTATAATAAATTGATTTCCGGAGTTTCTTGTTAGTTCTTCTCCAAGCTAGGGTCTCCGCTGATCTAACCTCGGTAAAAAATATGTAAAGACAATGCTCAGTGCCATGTTTGAAATAATAGTTTTAAGAGATTCGCGATTTATACTCATGATATAAGATATAAGGGTGTGTATAAGATTGATTGCAGCTGTGGGAAATCCTACGTCGAACACACTAAACGGTCTATTGCGGACAGAGTGAAGGAACACATAATATATGTAATATATAATAAGAAGGATAAGTCCCGTTAATTATTAATCATGTTTGAAATAGTTTAATAAACATATTTTGACTTTGGTATATTAATTTGTTTTATTTGAGTTTATAGCTCTGCAACCAAAGATCGTTACAAATGAAACCTCAATATAATGTATCGAGCCGTATGGCACAGTGAGTGCTAGTTTTGGCGTGTTTACTGGCAACACTGGATTACGCGACTGTGGCGACGCCTCCAACTGCCACCTTATGTGGCGGGTACTCTACTAGCAATGTTTAGTGCTTTATGTGTAATAGAATAATGCTTTGTTATGTTAGATTTGGTTAATAATAAAGTGTTTGGTGTTGTAATTAAACAGAGCATTATTTCAAAGCTTGTGTAGAATAAATATCAATCAGATAATTATGAAAATAACAACAAGTAATACCATCTAAACTTCTTAGTTATTAACAGTGAACACTTATATTATTTCTACAACAGAAGTGTTGGACTACGAAAAAATGGATATTCCTGTTCAAATAGCGGTTAGGTTAAAACCCCCTGGCCTAGCAGACTCCACACAATGCATTTTTAGCAATCCTGTGACACAAATTGTTATAACAGAAAGTGGACAGACTTTCCATGTCAACAGAGCTCTTCCTGTGGAATGTACTCAAGCTAATTTATTTAATTCATTCATGATACCACAAATAAATTGTTTTCTCGATGGATGTGATACTTCAGTAGTTGTATTTGGGCAGTCGAAGACTGGAAAAACTTACACATTATTCGGTCCAGGTAATTACTTCTCACATTTAACTTATTTATAAATCCTACCTGTCGTCAGACATAAATACTTATAAATGCTTAAGTTTTGAAATGTTATTACTTAATTTTAAATTGATCTTCTTAGAGTAATTATACAATAATCTATACTTCAATTCAAATAACACCAAAAATTTATTTAATTTCAGGATTTGAATGTATACACAGTGAAAGCGAGCAAGGGGTAATACCAAGATTCATGACAGACATATTCCACAAACTCAGTCAGATGCCAGAGCGAGAATATGTGATACATATAACATGGATGCAAGTCATAAACAATAACATTTATGATGTGCTGGGCAATGGCTTAGTCAGGTGTTACAATATTGAAGAAGCTTTCCAATATTTGAATTTAGGTTGGAAGCAAAGATATCAGGGCAACCATCACACAGTGTTCACAGTCAGCATGGAACAGAAATGGGTGGGCACCAATGGAGTTCTCAACCACAGACTCTCAACTGCCAGCTTTTGTGAC
The DNA here is from genome assembly GCA_030578115.1 of Leucoptera coffeella. Lineage (NCBI taxonomy): Eukaryota > Metazoa > Arthropoda > Insecta > Lepidoptera > Lyonetiidae > Leucoptera > Leucoptera coffeella. The sequence continues at coordinate 124,208 of JAMBLF010000158.1, forward strand.
CTAGCAGCTTACCCGGAACCAAGTCTATATTCATTAGAATCTGTGATTAAAGAATTGCTAGCTGGAAACCCACCGAAACAAATCAATTATGACCAGTGTATACTCACTGCAATACTCAAAGATTCATTTGGTGGTAGAGCTTTCACGTGGGTTATAGGTTGCATAAGTACGGAACCAGAAAATTACCAAGATACCCTAAAGACTTTAAATGTGTGTTTGTGCTGCAGAGGGATCAAAAATTTTGTTACCGTTAATACTTTTGCTGATAATAATACACCAGTGTTTGCAGAAAAGCCATTGCCTGGTGCAGAAAATAACTTTAACCTACAATTTGCTACAACACAATGGATCAAATTGGTATCTAACGCTGAAGGTTTATTCAACAAAATACTCCAATCGAAATCACTTTCAGAGGCTGATATGAACCAAGTAACAGAGTGGTTATTTTTGAAAGCTGAGTGTGATGAATGTCTTAATTCAGATATAGGCGTTGATAACAAAGATATAGTACAAAAACAGGGTTTACCCAGAATAGCAGAGGATACGGAACCTAGTGAGCCCAGCGAATCTGATGTAGACTCGGATTCTGAAGATAGTGAGTCAGATACTCTCTTCCATGATAAATTAGGCAAATTCATGGATTATTTCAAAGAGAAAAATGACCAACTATTTGCTGAAAGATGTGAGGAATACTTGAACCATGTTGACTCTGATGATATAACTATATCGGAAACCAGTGGATCAGCATCACTGCCTGTTATGTCCTCACAGTCTAATTCAGGAAGGCGGAGAACTTTACAGCCAGGAGAAAGTTTGTCAGGAACGGAATTGGAGTTGCTAAGAAAAGTCGCTGCTAAGGCCATTTCCCCTGAATCTCAAAAGATAATTATTGAATCTCACAAAAAAGATGTGGACCCAGAGCCTAAATTGATAGAAAGGGAATTGTTAAAAATGATAGATTCCCCAAAACCAACCGAAGCTGGGAAAAAGTATAAAATCACAAAAGAAAAGTATGCACAGAAACAAACATTGGCTAGAAAGCTATCAAAAGAAATTAGCACGAGTCAAACACAACTAAAAGAACTGATAAATTTGTGTATAGCGAAAGAAAGAATTATAGAAGATCTGTCGAAATTAGTTAGTAATACCTCTCAGAATAGGACAAATAGTGATAAAGTCAGAAACCAGTATAACAAAGCTAAGGCTGACTACACAACTGCACAGAATAAATTAGAAAACGACAAAAATAACACAAAATTGGTTCAACAGTTAAATTATTATAAATCTGTGATAGATAGGTGTGAAAAACAATTACAAGAAAGTAGTAAAGACTCCAGTATCATTGATCAGGATACAGCTAGAGAGATAAGGAAGCATGAGAATAGTATTAAGTCTTACAAGAAAAGGATAGATCAATTAAAAAGGCAGATAAAGAAGGATGAGAAAAGGAAAAATACTCTTGATGTTGAACTCGTAAAGGATAAACTAAAATTAGATGAACTTTCTGAAACGTCAATAGATGTGAAAGACAAGAAAGTGAACTCTATAAAGCATTTCACAAACAGGATCACTCATTTGGACTCAATATTAAAAGAGAAAACTAACGATTTAGAATGTGCTGACTTGCCAAAGGAGAAAGAATTGATGTTGAGGAAAGAAATCAAAAATTTGCGTAAAACCAGGGAATGTCTGCATGATCAAAGATGTAGTCTCGGCCACAAGAGGAAAATTTATAAATCTCTTTCTGATTCTGAGGTAAATGCAAATTACTTTTAACTCACTTTTATCTTAAACCCCTTGTTGTAAGGATACCATTAACCTGGTTCAACTTTTAGTGTGACAAGGGTAGAAACATAATTTAACTGGTTGCTATTACTATTACCTTTAATATAGACAAAGATTATACTGTATTTTTTAATTGAAATCATTCGGGGAAGAGCTACCAACCCATCACCAATGTTCCTTATGACATCACAACCCCAATATGCTAAAAGTGACCTACGAGATATTATATCGCCCAGGTTCTGTCCAGCCCGAATGGGATTAAAGGACGTGAATTTATATGTAGTTTTAAATATAGGAATATTTACAGGTATTTTCTAGCAAATCAATTCTTTAACCTTGTGTTATTTATACCCTCTACAGGAAAGAAAAATCCTAGAATGCGAGGAAGCGATTGAAGCAATAGACACAGCCATAGAGTACAAGAACAACCTCATTTGTGGCAAATCGCCGTCCGCGTCTCTAACAGATTCGTACGGTGATAACAAGGATACGAGAACGAGAGGCGAACAAATGTTAATGGCTCGACTGGACAAGCTGTCACATGATGAGATGAAAACCCTGCTGTACAGATACTTTCAGAAGGTTTGTTGTTGTGAACATTAATGGAATGGATGGATGGATAAATGTTTTTTTTTACTTTTGAGTAACTACTGAGTATAAGGTTAGTTTTAACAAGGCATGCACCCAAGATACAAACTTGTGAGTGATGAGCTTAAAAGCATTTAATAACTCTATGGTTTAGATCAATGCAGGTTTAGCTTATTACAGTTATTTCCTTACCAAAAATTACTTATCTATGTATTTTATATTATTTATTAATATACAAAATTAGGATGAAACATAAAATATTCCGACGACCGTTGGAGTAAAGTAGTTCTCGAATGGCGGCCGCGTAGGATTGCTAGCCTAGCTAGACTAACTGCCTGCTAGGTGGACCGGTGACCTGAAAAAAGTCGCTGGCAGTGGTTGGCTGAGGGCTACGAGTGATCGTGTTTTGAGGGGTTATTTCAATTCTTGCAGGTAGTAGACTTGAGAGCAGCGTGTGCGGCCTTAGAAGCGGACGCGGCGACGGCCAATGCGGACGTAGCCGTCTGGAGAGCCCGCACGGCCGCCGCGTGCAGACAAGTCCAAAGGATAAAGACTGCGGTGCAACAACGGTTCGTATATGCAGAGCTTAAATACTGTTTGTTTAATGATTTGTTGTAAGAAATAAACTACGAAGGAAATAATTCTTCTGAATATAAATATCTCTTATATTAAAAACAAAAGTAACAAAAGATCAGGGCACTATCACTCTTATTAGCCACGTTTAGAGGGTGCTAAAGTAGGACGCGGCTTGGAACCCCATCCAGCATATTATGAAAATTATTAGCTTCATTATTGGGTACTTTTTGTCATGAGAAGATAGTGTAAACAAACGCGACTATTACTACATTACGTTACATGCTACATTTCTGGTTCAAGGTGGGTTTCGAGTGGTAATAAAAAAATGCTCTTATTCTAAGTAATATCTGGATTTTACGTTACAATAATACCATGACTATTTATTCTTTACAGGACCTACAATCCAATGCAGCGGCTGTTAGAAGCGAATTGTAACCGAACCTTATCGTTTGGCATGACCACTGATTCGGAGACTTCGGACGATGCCATGCGTCTGGTTGACCGAGTACGACAGCTCGCGCGGTATCCACCGGTACGTATATTGCTTTTATTTTAATAATATAGGAGGTGACCATGGAGTAATTAATAAGAGAAATAGAAAAACGTTTATTCACAAACACAACAATACAACACACATTACAACAATTGGTACAAACACATAACAGTAATTGTTGGGCACGCTGTATTGCTGTCGTGAAAGGGCCCAGACTCAGCATATGTCGGGAACCGGAAAGTTCACGACGCCGATCCTCCGTCTGAGCCGCAGAGGGAACAGTGACAAATTTGTGGTTTACGTAACAGTTTACGTGTATGGTTCACAGCTTAAATAACAATAATAGAAATAGGAGTGGGCCTTACGCAATGTTTGTTTGGAAACTAGCGTGGCACTACGCGGGGTGAAACGAGGTACGCGAGACGGAGGGGGGATATTACAACCAATCAAAACACGGCATCGGCCAATCAAATTAGGTATATTCTTTCTACTACACATTTTTAGACTCCGTACCAATTCAAACACGCCATTTGGCCTCCGCACCGCGTAACGGGAACCGCTCCTTACGCCGGGTCCTCTTTATATTTGGTTCGTGGAGATGACTCAGAGACTAAGGGTCAATGTATGTTCCATACTAAATACCTTCATAATCTCTGAACTAATGTGTATGGTGATAGAACCAAGGTGATATTAGGTCTGCGAGGTTCTGTTTTCCCCCAAATCGGTTAAAAGACGAAACTGTATGGTGATTTTAATAGTATTCAAATAATGAACAAAACAGGTGCTCTTAAGGATATAAATTAGAAGGTTCTCAATACACGTGGTGTGAAGAACAGAAGATCATGTATGAGAAGGTTAATGGGTGTGCCTGAAGAGAGATTTGTCAGCATCGTTCCAGGTTATCGAACAATAGTCTCTGCCTATCCCGTTGGAGTAAAAGTGTGAACATTTGTATGTGTGTTACGGTCCTTTATGACTTTCAAACAACTACCCAATTATTTATGACGTGTGTTTGTTTACAGGCGCCGATGATACCAAGTCAAAACCTAAGACAACTGATGCCAGCTACAAACACCCCGGTTGCAAAAGTCACAAAAGAAAAGAACAAATTGGTCATAGTACAGCAGAATAAAAAGCATTAACTTTATTCACCTTTGGTACTTTATTGCAAGCTTTTATCACAAATTCGTTAAAGTTCAACTAAGCGCACAAACTCTATATGTACATAAATAAGACTATTTCTTTTGAAAGCATTTGTATTATACCTACGAGATATCACATAATTGATTTGTACATACAATTTGGATCTACAAAAATTAATGCAAGTACAATGTTACATTATTTACATAAGACTGTATTATTAATATTGTTTAAGAATAAAAATAATAAAAAAATATAATTATTTACGTGTTTTATGAAACTATACCTTTTGTTATACAAAAAATAAGTATTATGAGTATCCATCGTTCTTAAAGTAAAAAAAAGCAAAAAATACGTATGAAACATTTAAGATTTGAATTATAAGTTTGACTATGGTATTATTATCATAAAAATATTGTTTCTAAGTTTGAATGATATTCTATATAAAGGCAACGGGTATTATTCTTTTTCTTAGATTTCTACAATATATCACAAGAAAGCTATTTCAACTGATCTTCTATTTGAAATTCCATGGAATACACAGGGTTCCTTCTGTTAACACTGAGTAATAGTGCGTGATATTCAATACGTTATCTCGAAGATGCTGGAACATAAAAAAAACATATTTTATAACTTGTATGAATCCATATCGGTAAAGAATTTATATACCTATTTCTATATAAAATATTTTTTATCCTGTTAAACCATAGACAAGAAGAAACAGTCATTTTTCAACGTCATATTATTTCAAGGATTTTTTATGTAAGCAGAGGTTAGTAGCTTATACTCTTTATAATTATACAATCTCGATATACCAAGCCAAGATTCATTAAGATTATATTCAAGATGTATTCTCCCTAATAAATAATACTCATGATTAATAACTAGCGGGACTTATCGCGTATGTTTTTATATAATAAAGTTACCTTTATTAACCCGACGTTTCGGCTACGTTGCACCAGCCATGGTCACGGGCAGACTAACTTTATTATATAAAAACATACGCGATAAGTCCCGCTAGTTATTAATCATAATAAATAATAGTAGCAGTTTAGTGAAGTAAATATACCACTTACATTTCCTATCCTGTCAATTCTCGTCAGCAGTCGTTCGCAGCACATGATCATGAGTGAGGGAGTGATGCTGTCATCTTTATGCAGCTCTACCAGACCGAAGCGTTCCTTGACTTCTTTTGTTAATGCCCGTTCTACGTGCTTGTTGCTGTAAACGTTAATAATGTATGACAAAAGCGTATGTGTAACAGTAGTATTAAGTAAGTTTTGCTTTAGACATCAGTTGGGTACTGATTATCTGGTTAAATAAGTAGGCACACAATCCAATCTTATTACAAGCAATACGTGATTAATTATAATATAAGTTGTGTGTTATTATAGAGTTTTTACTAATATACTAATTACATACACACACCATTTCCTGAAAAGGGTTAGGCAGAGATCACGGATCCCCAACTGTCCCGATCCCAACAGACCACTTTCGCTTCATGGACTTATAAAAAGGTCAAAAGTCAAAGTCAAATGTTTTTATTCAACATAAGTACAAGTAAAGTACATTCATTGAAAGTCAAAACATCTGCCTGACACTGGTTGTCTCTTTGCATTGTAATTCTACCGTTGATATACACCTCATACACACTCAACAGTTATAGGTACGTTGTATACTTATACTTAGTTATATACTCGTGCTAATTCTATTTAAAAATAAATTCTTCATCACTTACATGTTATACTCCGTCAAGAGAACTGTTGCTTCATCTAAGTGTTTCGAAATGAAGTATATGAGTTCATCGGCGCGACATGACGCTGGTGTTATGAACTGTCCAGTTGGAGACAACATCAAAGGACCTGCTTCTCTGGAAGATAAAATAGAGAATGTCGTTATATACATTCAGTTACTCCACATAGGAGCCATCCATGTTCTGTGCTATCTGGGACGTAAAAAGAATGCTAACTAGCTGCCATTCCTCCCCCGTAATATTTTTTGTTGTTTGTATAGTATATAAATTATTTACTCATCTATCGACTAAAATCACTCAGAAACATATTATTATGTTAGTACTAATATTATAATAAACAAGCTAACGTAGTGAGTTTGATGAAAAGTTAAACAAACTTTTAGAACCTCTGGTCGCATACTCAAAGTGGACACGCGTAGCGTGTTCTTGGCATCACACAGGGTATTCGTTTTTAGTATAAACATAACTTCTTTCAAAGTAGAAACCACGTGAATATATGGTTATTCGTGTGGTAAATACCATGTACACAAATTGTTATTAATTTTTTTCATGTACTTTTCGAGATATAATCGAAAACTTATGGACACGCAAGGCGAGTCCGCGGCGTGGCGAGTAGAATTTTCATGGACACGCGAGGCGTGTCGTTGGCTCCGAATGAGTTAAGAGTCACAATTTGACTCATGGTTGGGTATACATGAATTTTTTTATAACACTTAGAAAAATATATCATTTACGAAATTATGAGGTCTGTAAATACTTACGGTTCAACAACGATTTCGTATTTCTTCAAACTATCGGGTATTGAGGCTGGGAATGAGTTTCTCCTACTAAATTCTCCGATTGACGTTATCAACAAAGATAAGTGATTACAATATTGAATGGCTGATACTTTCGGCATGAACTTTCTGTAATTAAAAGTAATGTTAGAAATAAGAACACTAGTTTAAAATTAAGTAATTAGTCTTTTTATCACCTTAAATACATGCAAATACCTAACATAGCCTAAGGTTTTGCTCATGTAAAATTTCCAAAATTTACTCTGTAAGTTTTAAATAACCTGAAGTAAGAATTTATCTTTTAAGGCTACCTCCTGATTGTATTATTATTCTTAACTTACAATTAGTATTTATACTTCCAGCAATTCTTAACTTACAGCAAGTGTAAACTGTTTTATCTTAAGGGTGCAAGTCTTGTTTTAAACAAGGGGTAAACTTATTAAATATCTTATTAATCAACGATCAAACCCTTACCTTCTACAAACATGTATGTCCCTTAGCACAAGCGATAACGAGTCTTCATACCATGGTATTTGAGTCAGTGCCACTTCTTGCTGCTCAACTTTCTTTATGAGCTGTCAACATATACATATAATTATATAGTATACATAGATATAACGTAACGTCCCTCAATCCCTATCGTGGGGAGATAACCTTGGTGATAATATCTCTTAGCTCACTTCCAAAACTCACTCGACAAAACTGTCAGTGTAGTCATGTCATGAAATGATACTGTAAATATTGATGAAAGAATATAAAAGGATTAGGCTTTAAATATTCATTTATATTATAGTTTCATTTTACATCTCCCGTTCAGTGCGCAACAACCTCACGCCAGTGATGTTAATATGACATCGTTCAGTACAATAAAACCATCATTCTTAAGGCGTCGTCACGTGAGCAATAGTATTGCAAACTATAGGGGAGTGGGTAAAATTAGTAAATAATAATTTCATTTTTATCTCAACCCCTTATACACAATCGGCGGTTATAGGTTCTTCTAACGTCACCCTTTCTCAATATGGCGTCTATAAGATGAGTCTAGTAATTTTACATAAATATCATTTCCATGATCTTAGCATATAATGTCTTAAGACATATATAGTATAAATATAACTTACATTCAACCACTCGTGTCGTACATCTATAATATTCAGGTAAACTTCTCCGTCGAGACTTACACCAGTAAATTGTCCTAAGACTATGGTTTTATCTGAAAAAAAGAGAATAATTGGTACAGAATTAACAAAAATATCATTAAACCAAACTATTAAGAGATGTAGAAATAAGGCAAGAGGTGTATATTCAGCATGGACTATCATGAATTGCATGATTACTATATGATTAGTACAGTATAGATACCTTTTAAATTCACCATGTGCTGTGTATGTTGCGACGCAAGAAAAGCAAGACTTTGTAAAGCCCCCCTTATATGGCTTGCATTCCAACCACTGTCCCACTTCACCTGAAATGAAAATTTCCACATACATACGCATTTACGACAGTACCACCCTTTCTGGGTAGTCGGAGGTTAAGTCCATCAACTAAGTTTCTATTTTATGATCGTCTTTAGTCACTCGAAGTTATGTTAGTCACCCACGTTTTACCTGATAATTTATATTCAACTGGGCGGGTCCTAAACCATGTCACCATATACGAATAATAATTATTGACTATTTCTAATAATAGGTTTTATCATGACATTTTACTTCACACAAATTTCTCACACTACACATTTATCTTTTAAAACTACAAAACTCGAAATCCGTGCTCTCCACCTACCCTTCTAAACGAAAACGGGCGTAATGTTTACTAAACTACTTCTATTATAAACCTAATGAGACTGTTGGCGAGGCATCAAAATATGTATGTTAAGCCCAGAAATCCAATCTAAATCATACCAAAATAAACCATAAAATCTAGCAATTCGACTAGTGAATAAATATTATAAAGATTTTTTTACCAACATCTTTCATTCCATATGTTTTGCATAAATCAGCTGATAGCGTCCGTAGATTCTCTCGGATTGCGGCCGTTGACTCGTATTTCTCCTTTGCAAGTACGCTATTTTCTACCAACCACTGGCTAAAACAATGTAAAAGTACTTTATTATATAGAAAATATACACATATTAAAAGTAAAAGAATTAAATTTTCTTGCATTTATATTACTATAATATATAACATGTTTTATATGATAACTAAATAACATAAGTTTAATAATTTTTTTGGATATCTAGATGTTAGGATGACCATTACGTCTTTGGCTAAACCACAAATAGCCTCAAATGATAATTTAGTACGACTGGTAATGAGCAACAGGTGTCTATAGTCTAATGTTATGTGGACATATCATTTAAATAAAGTAAGATCATTAATGTAGGTTTTAGCTCATATGTATGCTGTCTTACTGTGTAGTCTAAGGTTCTTAAGGTGAACAAACACTTACACTACATTTTCAACTGCTTTCTTTTCTTCAACTTTCCGTTTCATTTTAGATATATCGGCAAAGTCATTTGAGTATTTTCTGTAATCCTCCTCAAATTTTAGCTTGCTGTAATTAAAAATATCTTCATATTATTTATTTATTATTTTAAATATTATTATAGACAACCATATAATATTAGACGTATATCATGTGATTTGTTTTAATAAACCTTTTATTACTATATTTAAAAAATTCATTTATTTATTTAAATCCATTGTTTTGAATGAAAAATCTAAGTATTTCATGGAGTATAAATATCAATATAAAGCAAAATATCAATGTTCTGTGTAAGATTGAAGCAAATACATACTCAAAGCCTCTCGTTTTTGTTCTTTCTGGTATTTTATCAATGTAACTAGTTGATATATCACATGCTTTTAATATATTTGATACAGTATCTCTAGCAGTCTGCCCTGTGACATTTATTTTCACAAACTTAAATTCACCTGCAAGAGAGTAACATTGAATAAATAAAACATTCATGTCATTTAATCCCTTTTGGAGTGAACAGAAGCTCGGAGACAGAGCTCTCCCAGGCCACCCTCTAACACATCTCATTTTGAGAATTAATAGGACTTAGAATCATGTAGAGTGAAAAACAGCAGAGCATTTATGAAAACGTTAATGTGTTAGTCAGGCACTAGAGATTTGTCAGGATCGTTCAAAATGTATTAATATTCTTTGTCTACCTGTTCCATTAGGGAAGTACAGGCATGAATAAGTAGTTAGTTTGCTAATCATTGTCCATAATATTTTCTTTGTATATGGTTTCAAAATTATTTCACTGCATCCAATTAAATGTTAGTCAAACAATTGCTACAGAGCTCAGCCTATTGTACAGACTTAGGTACAAGTCATGAAGAATCAAGAAAAGCGTAAAAAAAAATCTCAGACTGAAGATATATTAGCAAAGGGCTAGCCATTGATCTTTGATACATTTAATACAGGTACTCTATGACCAGAGATCGGATAATCAGATGCATATTTACCTAAAGTTGACCGGCGGCTTAGTATGGAAAGCACTTCTTTATCGTAAAGATTTCGGGATTTCGGAATTGATGCGTTTAATGTTCGGAATATATAATTAAATGTATTTTAATTACGTTTGTAGTGTTTTCTATTACAATATATTATTTGTAGGTACATTACTTGTATGGAAAAAAACCCGAATTGATTTGATAGGTAGGTAACCAACTAACTTGTAAATTCGTAATTTGTTTTATATCCGATTAGTTCAAAATCCCTGATTTTTTTCCAATCCCGACATTGAAAAAGACAATTCCGAAAAAAGAAGCCGTCTCCATATTTTCTTAGCAAAAAAATAAGTTTAGGTTAATATGCATCCGATTATCCGATCTCTGTCTATGACAGATTCATGAAATCTAAATAGAATGAAAGTTATGTATCTACAAATATGAACAATTATTTATGTAAACAGTAATTACTTTCCCGTAAATTAAATATAAAAGTAAATTAAATTAGAACCATATTATTGTATCTACCTCAATATCTAAATTGAACTATTTTCTACACAGAACTAACCTTCAGGCATATCCTTTTTCCTTAAATAAAATGATAAAGGGGGTAATCTTAGTATGCGATTACTCTGTTGTGCCTCAAGTAACGCACTTAGCTGCTGTAGTGAATTTTCATTAATGCTCTGGAAAACCAAAACAATATAATAAGATATATGTATTATTTTTTGGTTTATTGCCTACTAGTTGTGTTGCATAAATAATCATCTCAATAAGAAATGTAATTATAAGATTAGCGTTTTAACAAAGAAATCGCTTCAAGACAACACGGCTACAGAGTATAGACAATATGATTAATAACTAACGGGACTTACCTTGTATGTTTTTATATAATAAAGTTACCTTTATTCACCTGATGTTTCGGCTACATTGCAGCAGCCATGGTTAAAACATATGCGATAAGTCCCGTTAGTTATTAATCATGAGTATAAATCGTGAATCTCTTAAAACTATAGACAATATGTTTAATTACTGATACAATACTGTTTATGTCTACTATTATAAGTACCTAATTATACTAAAAGGAGACAGTTCTTCTTATTGGCTTTTCAAAATGTTGCATCAATTTTAGAACATTCTGACGCTGAAAATGTACTTAAGATTAAATTGACATTTACTTATCAGACAATGTCACATTAGTAACTATTTGTTATTGTCTTCATCGCAAGGTTATGTATTCATTTTATGAAGTAGATGCTTTAATGGTTTACTTATTACCTGTTTAATATATGACATAATATGAATTATTATAGTAATTAAATTTTTAATGTCATATACAAAAATTATAATTAATACAATAATAAATAAACATACCCGCTGTTCAGGATATTTTCCAAATAGATCAGGATGTACACTGAAGTAGAATGGTCTGAGAGCTGTTGATATTTCAGCAGAACTAATACATCTTCGGGGAACATTGCATACACAGGGAATGCTGAAGATTAAATACGAAAAACACCATTAATTAGAACAAAACGCATTTGTATTTTACATTATATTACATCACGTCTAGAATCCGCGAATAAGTAAATAGAACTCCAAGGAATAAGACTATTATTTACACAAAATATTAAGATATAGGTTATGTCATAAAGATCCCAAATTTTTACCTTAGTTTCAATATAGAATACATAATTCTTATTGTATCTAATCTATCGGTAACTGTGTGTAATATATGTATCACTGGAACCACACATTTGAAAAGAAGTAGGAAGCAAATTGGCAAAAACACAATTTCGTCACAATCAAGATCAACTACACAAAAAACAACAAATAAATAAACAACTCACAGACAATACATACTGTTGGGTCAGATCTTTCACAGACTATAAGACAGTTATTTAACACTTAACAATGTATGAAATACAATTATATTAGATAAATACTCTTAAAAGACATTTATTTGTATAATTTAAAAGTGCATTTTAATCTTCTTCGAAGTCGTAACTCTAGGATATAAATGTCTACTTGTCCATTTAGAATTATTATTGTGTTTAAATTATGGTAACAGGTTGCAAAATTCCCCAATAATATTTCATTGACTGCAAATCTCTAGCTATCCCTACAACATAATAGAAAGAAATGCAGCTAGTTAATATTTTATTAAAACATTTATTTCACCACTACAATACACCTACCTATATCATACACGAATTATAAAAGCAAACATATAATAATACCTCTCGTATGTGGCCATTGACATCTAAAAATGTTCCAGACTCAGCTTGGTGTGTTACGATTGGAGGACAATCGCAACGCTGATATTATGTCCGAACCATAAAAGGGTAGCATAATTATACTAATGGAGACCTAATGTGTGTACGTACATAAAGTAATATGTATTCTCAGATATTGTATACAATACCTAGCTATTATATATAAAGCCAAAGACGACCCAAATTGATACTCATAAGTTAAATATCTTTATTATTATTTTGTACTGCACATTTTCTTTCTCATTTAATACTTTGGTATTGACCTAAACTGATCTATCTAATTATAGTCAATATTGGTGGATAGTCTTAAATCTATAACCCAAAAAGTTGTTTTCCCCGTAAAAAGATTACCCTTATCCGTATATTATATAGGTACATATTAATATTAAAACAACTGAATGATTCTGGAAAACGTTGAAGAACATTAATAATACATCCTCATATACACAACCACCTGCGCTGCTGACACATTTCACTGTACTAACTCGAATCGAAATAGAAGTACCGACTTCAAACAAAGAGCGTGATTAATGAGTAAACAGTTTTCAATAACAAAACCCGAATAAATTTGTGGCTTACAAAAGACGCAGGCGATATTAAACCATGGTATGAATACTTCAGAGACTATTTTTGATTGTGTTTCGGAGAGTTGGTGCGCGCATGGATTATGTTTAGCTGCAGTTCTCAAGGCTCCCAAGAGTCTTCGCCAGAAGTAACGTTTACAAACAGCGCCACGTGCTGATATTCGTTTTGCACAGGGATAAAATTAGGTAATCTTCCTTGAAAAATGACGGCACAGCTTTTGTTTATGGTACACAACAATGTTTTCCTATTATTGCAGCCATGGCCGCGCCAATTTTCCGGAAAGCGGGAACCTTTCAAACAAATAGAAAACAGAATCGGTGGAATTGTTAACGTTTGCATAAACAATGACTGTAGACCCATTTACCTACTTTGCATTTGAACTAGTTCGGCGATAAACACGTCTTATTACTTTTGCCTGAAAGTTTTGCATTTTCTGGCGGGAAAAATGTAACAGTTTGAGATAAGTATGTGAACCAGAGTATACGTAACTGGAAGGTAAGTATAGCTATTTGGTATTTTACTAACGTAACGTAACCTACTTTAATAATGTAAAAACATTAATATAAACACTTATTAATTATTTTAATTAGGAAAATCAATAAAAATACGATATCTGAATCACATCTGGTTTTATCTGAGTCTTTAATCTGGGTTTTATCACGTCCTTTAACACGATAAGCACCAGTGTACCATTTTTGCATATACTTGGGGAGGAAATCCTTTTACAGAAAAAACTTTGCAGTCAAAGCGTTAATCCCTTTCGGGGTGGACCGAACTATGAAGATAATATCTTCTAGATCACTTTTTGGCATAATTATTGGAGTTTTAATGTCATATGTAACATTGTTGACTGGAGGATAGCCTATCGCCCAATAGATTCCATTTACCCCTAGTCCCTAAGTCGCCTCTTAAGAAATACCAGGATATATGGCGATTAATTAGCATTCTATTTACTTCCCAAACTAGCACGAGACTATTAATATATAATTTAAAAGAAATTAAATATGGGACCGCAGCATAACCCCAACAGTAATCCTAAGGTTGTATTCTCTTGTACGGGGTTCTTGTCACTCGGAAAAAGCGCAAACAACGTAAGCATATTCATTTATATTTTACGAATTACGACTATTATACTTTAATGAGTAACCATCGCGTACCTACAATTGCGAAGAGTGTACTATGACCACATTGAATTGAACCCAATTTTAACAGACGTCAACACCTAATGTTAGAATTTTTTCATGTCGCTATGTACTTGGGCTGACTATTGCCCGAATTACAGCGAAAATCATCATATTTTCTCACTTTAGAACTTATGTTTACAGCTGCACATACGCATTAAAAGGGAGACAAAACGTGACATTACTATGAATTAGATTTTATATGACTTAACCTATTAAGGGTAATAAAAAGATGGCGAGAGTCCGTGAGTATTGTCTTTCAGCCGTAGCCTCCATGCAGGTTGAACCTTCTCTCCAGGGGGCGTACCCCGCTGGTTAAACTCATAATTGATAAAATTCTCGAAACACTTGAAATTTATCGTATATATCAAGCCCTTATTAGATAGTTCGGATGAAAGAAGAAATGAAAGAAATGTTAATCACTTAAGCTACTACTCGTGTACTCGTATTTAGAATATTTTATTGGGAATCCGCATGAAAAATGTACGTCGAATTAATTGAATTAGGGAGATTAAAATTATCGTATGGAATAATAAAAAGCTATATTTTTTATAAACATAATATAAACTACATATAACATAATAAATCCTAGTAATTTTATTGTCAGCAGCATTATCTTTAGGAACTTCATACTTAATAAGTTTGTCAAAACTATTTGGTTCATAAAAATTAAATTAAGCGTTGGACGAATCATTAAGTTCATCGAAAGACTATTAATTATACATATGTATAAATAAAATAAGAGTATGCATAGATACTGCCTAATTGGTATTTAATCTAACCGGATGTGAATCAGCTTTTAGTCTTATACCCTATGAATTGTAAACTATATTTTTCTATAAATATGGCAAATAAATAATTAGTGTAATTATACTGTGATCTTTTTAATTGTGTAATTATTACGCGAGTAATAAAAATAAATTGGGAAAGCAGCGCTTAGTGGCGAGCTTGATAACCCACTAGGGCCATCCATCAAAGCATTGAATTAAGAATGTGAGCGAAACAAGCGGCCGCAGGTCCTAATGGGGAATTGGTAATTGGAAGACCCATTGTCCCATTCTTAGTGGAGCAGTGCATGTCTCTTTGCCAAAATGAAATGCCGACCCAACGAGAAACAAAAAAGTCCGCTCGAGGAATTTTAAACTCGGCCATTGTGCGCTCTGTGCTAGGAATTCGTCAAAGTATTTTATCTCGGCCTCTCCGGGCTTATACGTTGTCACTCATGTGTTAAATTATTGCTGAAAGCTGATTGAGACAAAGCACCGCAAGGCAGCCGAAAGTGCGATCGGCTGCGCACCCGATTGCGGCAGATAAGTCTCTTTGTGCGCAGCGAGCGGTGCCACTCCAACACCGTAAAACTGTCCGTCCTTAGATTGCACCACATACCTTAGATAATGCACATTCTTCTCGACCACCTACGCCACCCATTAAGCGGATACGTCACTTCTCCAGAAACTGTCGCATCAGCATAGAGTCGTAACTGCTGTTGTTCAAATCAGTAATAAAGCAAACACTAACTACAAAAAATCCGAACGCAAACATTTTTAGCAAACATCATTATAGATCTTATTAGGCATGCCATTATGTAAATAAAGACATGTTTATGAAATATTCACCGTTGGTAGATGATCCTGATTTGGCGGATCGGATTGTGTTTTTGCCGGAACGATGGAGCGTGCGGACACGCATCGCTTGGGCAGAGATCTTGACAGGAAGGCCCATAATAAGAATATTGGCGATCTGATAAACGCCGCGCGGCGTAGAGCTCGCTACTAATTGATACGTCTGCGCTGGAGCTCACCCAGGTGGGCGCAGCCGCCGAGTCTGAGCGGCCGCGCTTCATCTTATGATAATTATTTTGTGTTTGTTTTCTTCGAAATAATCGGGTTCAGGCGCTTCTCGGAACGCGCCTCCGCCGTGGTAAATTAAAGTCGCCGGGGTCTGCCGCGGCGGGAGATAATTTGACAGGATGCCGCTCATTATTAATTGCACTATGACTTGTTGAAAAGGAGCTTAGAGCAATGAGTCATCTATTGTGGTCGGTGAGGCCGTGTGCGGACCTCCTCGTGGGAATGGGCGCCCTCATTAGCCGCCCGCGCTGACAGTCCCAGCGGCTCCTTTACTAAACATGTTATTAGCATCCTCTTCGATAAGCCCTCAAATTAGCCATGTAATTGTATCTGTTAGTCACAAATGATTTCGTTCGTGATGTTTGAGCACATTCGGACCGCAGCAAGAACAGGTAAGAATGACGTAGCACATTCAGGGATATTAACGCTCTGACGGAATCTTTCCAAAATTATAATCACACGGAGCGCTTCGATATGAAAAGACGCGGAGCTTAAGTCATTAACTCCGTTGAATAACGAGTCTATAAATTTGCCAAAGTTAACTAGTGGTGCAATCTCATGTGAAGGTATAAAATAATCAAAGCACTAAAAGATCCGAATGAACGTAGGTACTAACATTATGCACTAAAGCGGGCTGACTTCATTAACTAGGGCTTGTTAAGCGCAAGAGATGGGTGGGAGAGCTGCGCGGCGCTGGTGACCAATAAAAAGAATCTCGTAAATAAGCCAAGAGGCCGCAATAAAAAAGGAACCTCATAATGTTTACAATCTTGTGGCTATATTCACTTTGTGTTCCAATTTCATGCTAAATCGAGCGCATAAAATCCTTCTTTATCGGGCAGACTGGCCGTCGCTCCTTCACAATAAAAATATTACACAACCTCCTCAATGGAACGTTGAAAGGAAAAATATATTATCATACCATTTTAGAACCTATTAGGATGTGTGGAGATCACCTTTCGGCGCAGCATTCAATACTTTGAATTATGTTATTATGTCTTGATATATGAATAAAATACGGAGCGCAGATAAAGTTAAATATTTTGCTTTATTTTCAAGATGATCCCTTCAACCAAAATACATAATTTATATGCTTACCGGATATAATATTTATTATTTTGTCATTCAGGTGACTAGATATTATAAACTGCATTAAAGCATTTAAGTTTTCCAACCAATCAGCAACTTAAGAAAAAGACAAGGATTATTTAATTGGTTAGACATCTTTGTTCATACACATATCGAACTGTGTACATATACATTGTGGCATTCAGTATTATCAATGGGATAATTACTTCTTTATTACATTTCTTATTTTTAGCCTTTCTAGAACCTGCACTGTGTATCATGCGTAAACATTATATTAAAATACTAAATAAAGGAAAAACTTTTGTACAATTTAAGTACCCATTTTTTTAATAACGCATATTTATGTTAACTAAATAATGTACGTTGCAAGAGAAAATCTAGACTAAATTTAAATTCCGGTTGGTTCTAGAACCAGTTACTCGGACGCACTTGGCTGCATGATATTTTTTAACAACATGCATTCTTCTTGTTGGTACAATAAGGATAGCATAGAAGGTAAGTGTAAAATACTATATATACAAAAATTTAGTTCTAGAGCTCAAAATGTTAATAGAGGTAAAATAAATCTATCAATAATTTCTAGCACAATATTTTAATTCCTTACTTAGTGATATTTATTTCGTCGCTTACTTTTTTTTATTTATTCATAAGGGAAGATAACAATCCGTCAAATAAAAGTTAAATTATTAATCCATCAAAATAGTAAAAATATAATACATATAAAAAGGGTAACATAATACATATAAAAATAAAATGGTATTTCTTTCTGACACAGAGTAGGTATAAAAAAAATATTATTAGAATTGTTCATATCTTCATCGTAACTTTGTTGGAGTCCATGCTACGTAGGTATGTAGAGACATACAGGCGACATAGCGACTTAAATGACAAGCCTCTAAGAAAGAGTAAGTATGGCATTGAAATATAATCAAGACTAATTCCACTTAAGAGGATACTTGTCTCGTTATACGTGTCGTTTTTGTCTTAGAGTGGACATGGTTTTTGTGCGATGGACCTGATGCACTTATTCGCGCAATTTTATAAATGGCTCTCTTGGGTAATTCACTTCTCGCCAGTTTCTCGGTACACATAGACGAAATATTTGCGCTACAGGCCAGGCATATGGTACTCAGAGTTAGAAGTAAAGCTAGTAGTAGTAAGGAAATCTATTTTGCTTCGATATATGAACATTTGTTTTGGCTATTGAGGATTACAAGTAATTTGAAAATATTGTTATAAAAATAATCTACAAAAGCTATAACAGATATCTCAAAGAACCTGTGATGTTGATGGAATAATTAGCGAGAATTACATATGTACGTACAGCCGGAATGCTTAAGTGTTTTGTGCCTTGGTTTACTTAGCGATTTATCGTTTGTCACTGGAATCTTTTATTCATTCATGAATGTACGCGACATTATACATATTAAAACTTAATGAATTTTCTTAATAATCAATCCATAAGCTTAAACTAATAAGGTAAGGTGAAAATCACTTCAAGAAGCGTCTAACAAACTGGCACAGAGTGATAGAAACAAAACTGTTGTGTGCACGTTAGATCGCTCTACACGATCTTTAAGATATTAACCATTCACTCACACACGTATAAGCGAGAGAACGCCCGCGGCTCGAGAGTTCCCTTTGTAATATAAAAATCATAATAATGTTTTAACGTTTCGATTCGACATGCGGACAAAAAAGAAAACAAAGACAATAATCATTTAGTGAAGGCACGAATTCCAACAGAACACACAGCGATGATAGGCTGAGCGGCACACTTTCGTTAAGGTTTCGGCATTCGTTCTAGTATTATTTTTCCTAATCATAAAAATTTTGCATTTACCAACTACGAGCGAGACTGGATAGTAGTTACCAGACCAGTTAATAAATCATAATAATATAAAATAGATTTATTTCATTTTGAAATTAAACAATCATTAATGTAACGGACGCATTACCAATCTGGTTAAGAATATAACTTCTGTAAGTCGGTAAGATTATTATAATTTGGAATTGGGATCTTTTTTAAATCAGCAAATAATTTATATCTTCAGACTGCATTTAATTGAACGCTAATTGCAACATTGTAAAACAACGATAAGACTAAAAGGAAGCAGACAAGCTCTTGAAATATTACAAATGCCTGTCGGTTTGAGGTCGGTTAATGATTTGGTGTGATATTGTTTTATACAACTGGGTAATAATGTTCCTAAATTTAGTTTAAAAAATCCACAAGAAATATATCAGTACATTTCAATAATTATATCAAAAAAGTAAATGTTGCGCAGAAGCATCTAATACGAGCACAGTAACGAGAAATCCTGAAACGGTTGTTTGTTTCTCATTCTATAGATAGGCCTATATCTTACTGGTGCCTTCGAGACTGAGAGTAGTTTATAATTGACGAACATCACAACCGAGCGGTTAAAATTTTAACTGACTCATAATTACTCCGTATTTACAATTCATCTTGTCAGTTGAAGAATAAATCTATCGACGGATTAAAGATAAGTCAATGGAGCTAACTGTTTAAAATTTTACGAAAAAAATATTAAGAAAGTGAAACAAAGATATGTAGACAGTCCCGTGCTAAAGTGGAATTTATCTACCTGTAAGGGGTGACGAAGGATCTTACGGCTTTCTAGGATATTTTGGCAATTTGTCATCAAAATCTTTTTTATCTTTCGCAGGTTCTTATACGCTTCACATTCATTTTGCGGGTAGTGTATTGAAATTTAATTACGTATGTACCTACATATCTTATTTAAATATAAATGAAATAAGAATCTACAATAAAGAGAAGTGACCCTCTAGGATTTTAATATAAAAATACGGTAGGTAAATATTTGAGCAATACATATTTAATTGTTTATGGAATACGTGAGAAATACTACGGCAAATTATTTTACACAGCTAAATGGTCGTAATAAATTCATCATTTTAAGGGTAAACATCATTATTATATAGGGTCTATCTATTAGTGCCGTTTAATAGTTGTGTTTGTTAGGTACACCTATAAGAATATAACACATTCACGTCCCTTAAACCCTTGTAGGGCGGACAAAGACTTCAGTCCTATGTTAGTATCAGACATCTATAGTTCTAAATAATACTTGCACTTTAAAATGTAGACGAAACAGGTTCCGTTGCCGTCGTACAAAGGAATGTCAGTAACAAGATGAACAAACATAATTCACTCCCATATAAGGAGCTATTAGTGACTATTAGTTATACACCTCCTTTACAGGGCCCACTTATACCTTCATAGACTTTTCTTGGACTAGGTTAGGTAATCGATGAGGTTTTGAAAATATTGGCGATGAATGATAAAAAGTTAAAGGTGAGATTGTAATGGGTGTTTGTATGTTGCAAATTAACGACTCAATATTGATTTGTGAAATGTTGCAAAGATTACATTATGTATAAGGTTCTAGGTTCGATTCCCTTTTTGAAACTCATTAAAAATAACTTCCTATTAATCTTGGATTTAACACGGTTTATTTAGGTTGATAGGTACAATAGACAGTTATACACTTGTTCTACATTATTATAATAATTTGCATCAAACTATTGTTAGTAAAAATAAAGATTGTATGTTAAAGGGTTTTTATTTTAATTAATACCTATATCGAGGCTTACAATCCAATCAACTATGTATTTGCATAGAACAGAGTCATGAGCTTGAACGTAGCTTCATAAAATAGAGGATACCTAGTAAATGCAAATTCTAAAGCAACTATTTTTGATAAGTAAAAAGTGTCAATCAAAAGCAACTAGCGGAAGTCGGATTGTTATCACATAGCCATTTACACCTGACCCCAAGTTGTCTATGAATAACATAGACTGTTTGGTTTTCCTTAAGAGATAGCTATAGGTAACAGGATACGTAAGAAATCATTCCCAAATTAATTACTTTTTAGGTCACAGTTTTATTACAAAAGTGAGGTCTAACGAAAATAAATAAGCTTAAAAACTCAAATATGTATAGAAAAAATCCAAATAAGTGTCGCTAACACCCGACAAAAACAATATGGATTGGTGTCATATTGTCTTTACGACTGGTAACGATTTCCAATCCAAATCCGAAGCGAAGGTCTACCTGTGTCGCGAACGTTTTAGCACCTTCATAAAAACGCCCTAAATTTGGAGTTTGCTCCAATAAATTAATAACTCATCGGGGTACGCAAGCCGCGTCATCGATTACTAAACAAAAGCCTCCACCGGTCATCTCGGAGCAGGTAAGCGGAATAGAGCTGTTATAAATTTAACGAGAACAGTCGAGTGGCCACACAACATCTCGATATTCTCAATCGCATTATGCACTTTTTGCCGAAACCTTTTTGGTGGATGGCATTCGCTTTGTTGACTACTTCCGTCAATGTGTTTTTTGTGGCGCTAACTTCGGACAAAGGTGGTGATATACGAGCGAAAATACAATCTTAGCGCCACATCATCCCCGAGTGGCTACTCATCGCAAAGGCATGTAAATAAACTATTGTTGCTTTTTTGCCGACCTCTTTGTATACTTGAGAAAACAAAAGTTACGTATTTCGGGTTTCTATACCGCAAATAAATTCCATTTATATTTGTCATATTTCTTAAGTGTTGCGTTACAACTTGAAAGGGAATAATTATGTGACTGTAAAAGGGTTAATTAGTGTTTAGTGTGTATTTCAAAATTTCATTATATACTTAGATACTCCTCACACAAATAATAGAGGTGTTATGACTTTTAACTGTTAATTTAATTACTCCAATAGATTTATGCTCTCTTTTTGGCTTATATAATCGTATTTAACTTATGACAAAGAGTTACCAATGATTTTTTAGGAGTAAGATCAGAGAAGCTTCATATTTACAGTTATAAATACCTTGTTGAGTTTATTTCATAATAATTAGATTTCAGAGTATAAACAAGGAGCATTTAATTAAGGACCTACCCGATTTTCACAGACTGCAAAAGCTTATTCACTACATTTTCAGAACTGCACTTTTATGCCTAAATAGGCAATTTCTTTGTTATTCTCACGACTGCCGTTATTTTTGAACAAGATTTCTATTTTTAATAATTGTAGAACCTCCTTTATTCAGTATGTAAGCACTATTGTTATCGGGTAACTCATGTTTGGGTAGATTTTCTTACGCACTAGGTTTTGTTTCTGTAGGTATAAAATATTACAGAAAATCGTTATATCTCTTTATTTATATCTCTTTTAATCCATTTGTGTTTCGACTTAACACTGGCTTAGTACAGGATTAGGATAAGTACTTCTAATCGTTTGAGAATCAAGTGTTTATATTTTACTTTTATGTAAAGAGATTTTCATATAATATATTTAAGATCTTTTAATAATTTTGAAACATCAACATTTAATTTTATTACTAGTGTATGAAAATATTAACCACTCTAGATAACAATAATATTTAGTTTATGATAATGATAATGTTTGATTAAATACATATTTAATAAGTTTGTATTGAAACGTGTGTATTTACTCTACATTACGTTAACGGATAAGTCTTATGTTAAGGGATAATACCCTTAAGAATCTTTCTATAATCTAGATACCTAATCTTTAAAGGCTCACTTGCTAACTGTCAGGTGCAAAGTAATTCCCATATGGATTATCACAATTTTGACCGTGACGCTAATGACGTGTTTTGATTGCAAGTGATTATGTGACTCGAAGTTTATTATCGCGTTTTATTACATATATTTAATGATAATTAACGTAGGAAACACAACCTGCTGCTTTGAATACTATCTGCTAAAAAGTGAACTGTGACACCAGCCTTCATGGAAAAAATAGTAGTTGTCTACTGAAAATTCAATGACGGACGTTTCATTATTCTAACTTAGTCGCTTATTACAATAAAATGAGCAGAACGTTAGTTAAACAAACAGATTAGAATGAGGTCCAAATGACGTCATACAATGAATAAAAACTCGAGTTATAAATGAAACATTCCTGTTTCAGAAAATGTCTCAATCCTTTTACTGCTCTATTCATTGTCTATTCTTGAACATTCTTTCCAAAGTGGTTTTCTAACATGAATATACATGAATGCGAACGTTATCAGGATATTTTTTTCATATTTATACAGTAGTGAAAGCTGTACAAATCCCTTGACTTAGATAAAAGACTTTACAGTCTTCCATGAGTCATTGGAAGTCTTCATTGACTTGTAAAAGGAACACTTAAAGATATAAAACTTTATTATTACGAAAAAATTTTTGAATAGATATCCAAGCTGCTCAGAAACTTAAAACAGTTAAGTCAGACACAAAGGCATTACTTATTTGATCCGCATTAAGTCAAATGGAATTACGTCACCGAACTAATGGTGCTGCAGTGGATTTGTAATATTACTAGAAGTGCTATAATTCCCAGCTTTCTAAATTACAAGGTACAATCGTAAAAGGACTCCTTTCTGAGATCCTCCGAGGTAATAACGGTACATACCCTGGCTACTCCAGGTAAATCTCTGCAGGCTGCATCGTGTTCAGGGAAAGCTGTATGTGTATGTGAACAGCTAATGTACTCGTATGGCATTCCCGCGATACTGAAATCATAAGAGCTATGGTTTCAAAATAAAAGAAGCAAGTGGTAATAAAAAATAAAATATTTAACATATATCTGGTTATAATAATATTACATACGTTTGATACAGAAGTCAGAAGCCATTACTAGGTTTGACAAACATCATTCTCATTTTTTTCTCGTATTACCTTTTAAATTACATGTTTTAATATAAATAAAATATCTTTTGTAATTTACAGACACTCATTGTGACAAAAAATATGTACTTTCATAAAACCAGCAACCGAAAAAATTATAAATTCTCTTATCTAAATATTCAAGCATAGCGCGTTGATGTCTTTTATATGCAAGTTGAATTTGGCATTACATACTTAAATTTGTCTTGTTTATTACAATTTTTGATTTGGTGTTATGTTGTTTAGCTACTTGAAGATATCTTATCGTTTTTTAAATTTGTTTACTAATCGTTTAATTTATTCGAAAACCGTCTCACAAAATATTTCCTGGAGACTACAGTTTTAAATAATATAATATTAAGAGATCATAGCGCTAATATCACATCATATAGCTAATAGACACACACCGTCGTATAAATTATGGTTATTTAAAAACAGTAGGTATGTTCGATGAGTCAAATATTACTCCTAACTACAGGGAGGTCCCATCCCAACCTAGCAACGGTTTCCCACCCAAAAGAGTTCAAATGCCTCATATCTCAGAGCGGCCACAAGACTTAAAACTATGTATGATTTATGACAGTCACGTCTCCTCAATATATTACGTTTTCCAAAAACCTTACGCTAAGCTATTTGATCTGACAGGAGCTATAAATCCCCCCTAAGTGCCCGAGTGGATCCTATTCAATCAGCTCAAAGCCTAAGCGTGTTCAAATAAACTGAACAACAATCATCGCCTTTTAGCCGCTGTTAGTAACAAAACAAGTATTCAAAAGTGTGTAAATATTTGCTTGTCTGACCGTGCTTGAGAGAAGACCAAAAAAAGGTTTTAACGAGAGAGGTCCTGTGGGAGCGGCCGAAGAGAGAGGAGAGGGGTGGCGGAGAGAGAGAGACGGCGAGAGACCACACCCACAGCCACCCACGAAGCCCCCAAAACGACGCACGAAACCTCTCGGCGTCCATCGGGCTGGCCAAGGAATTTCCTGCCCAAAGCGACTAAACATAGAACTTAAAATCATACATAAAGTTGCTAAATAAGTTATTCTGTGAGCTTTTCCTTTTGTGATCGGGATCGTAATGATAAATAACTTAAAGGATAAGCTTATTTGGAGAATTATAATTGTTTTTGATGTCTTCATATACACTGTTGTAAGTTTTGAGAAGGGAATATGTTCCTCATATCATCCCCGTGGACAAGGAAGAAAAGTGATCACTTTTTGATAGACGAATGAATCATCATCGTTAATTGGAAGATCTATTGCTCGAACAGACGCGCAGATATCATTGAATACGTAAATCTGTAAATTGATATTCTATCAGTTTATATGCGATCACTGAATGAAATTTGAGACAATAAAAACACATTAAAATAGTAATGTGTTTTTTATGGCCGAGTATGAGGGTCTTTTAATCTTGCCTAATAATCGTCGTAAAGCTCTCTGGGAGCAACTTGGGAACATCAAAGCAACTGGGACGGCTGGAAAAGCGAGTTCACAGTGATCACATGGCCCCTTCCTGTCCAACCCAACACACTGTAACCATGCCTTAAATAAACGTCACTTAATAATCCAAACTGGATCTACAGGGTGAAAATGCATCATTCAATCGAAGTATCAAAGATTATAAAAAATATTGTAATGTAAAACATACAGTAACAGTAACATTTTCACGTAAATTTGTAAATAAACGTAATAAAGTACACAGTCCTGTTTCCCACAAAGAAGCGAGTCAGACAGAAACCGCCCGTCCATCAACAAGGCTATAATTTGCGCGGATGCACATCGACACATAATTCAAGAGGAGCGTGACGCACAAGGCAGCGCCTTCCCAAATGGTCACCGCAAGGACATAGTGCCTCGTAATTCCGAGCCATTATGCCCACCGCAATATGTAGGCGTGAGACGAAACAGCCACTCTAAGGCCCTGCTAACAGCCCCCGGCCATATCCCATTTATAATTGATTGAATTGCTTTTTGTTCGATCCAAATGCCATTCTGAATCGAGTTAAGACCCCGTGTAATTATGTATAACGAACTCCACCCGTGATTAGGGTGGTGACAATAACTGTTATTAGCGATTGGGTAATGATTTCAACTCTTCCTGTTCGGTTGTGAGCTAATGACGACTGAAATAAACGAGTCAATGAATCATTATTAGGATACAAAAATGTCGAGGACACCTGCTAGTTTTAATTTATGTATTGGTATAGGCACTTTTGCTTTATTGGAAAATTACTCAACAATATAATTTTTCCCTTCATAAATTTTCACTTTCATATCCGTTAGTTTCTAATTAAAATAGTACTTCAAGGAACTTCAACTTTGAAATGTAGTCAAAATAAAATTACCTCTGAAAATAATCCAACCCGACCTTTTGTCCTACCCCAAATAATGAGCACAAAAAGTGCTCTCCCGATGATTTTCCTCGTCGTAGAAGTTATCGTAAAGTTAGGTAAGTTTCCTATGTTTCGCAAGATATTAAAATGAAGTTTTTCATAGCACATGGTTTTTGAAGCTAAATAGGTCATTCTTAGAATGTGTTACGTTTCCCGACGGACTTATAACTGCACCCTGAAATCGTATATTAATACAAAACCTGCCGCCTCCAAACTAAGTTACGAGCTAAACGTTAAAAATATATACATGAGTGCATATAAGTTATATTCTATGAACATGTTGAATGATTTAAATATCTTGTTAGAGAATCAGGACCTTTGAGGTCACCGTGTTACAAAACAGACTACACGTCGCCGATCGCAGTGTTAACGACATACCTACACGATTAAAACTAATCACTTATATAAATAAATCACATAATCTTAAGTGTTTTTTGCGCCGGAAAACTTATTTGCATATTGGTCATTTGTACTTTATTCTATCAGTAGCGTAATTTATTAGTTGCTTCTCGACCCGATATGGATTAAAATGATTTAATGTTGTAATAATTATTTATTGTCACGAATTCAAAACAACTTTTTTTGAGTATTACATAAGTCTTTTCAGAGTATGATATAAACAAAATATACATAAATAAACGATTGAGAATTGAATGTTTATACCAAATTGTGTCTATGGTTTTTAATTAGTCGTAATAAATATCAGAGTAAATATTATTTTATAGTATCTAAAGCATTTAATTGCAATTTCTTTGCAGAATAATATTAGACTCAAGTGGTCAGTGAGATCAGCAGTAATGACCATTAACATAAAACCAACATTTGTAAGTATTAAATCAATGCATGCATGTAAGGAATTTTTAACGTTATTGCATTTGAAGAATGTGTACTATTTACTAGGGCTTATAAAACGATCAAATATATTGAATGCCGTACATTTATGAACTCAAGTCACGTATGAGAATGATTAAGCGGGTAATTTATACTTCAAAGCTATTTTCATTACGCTCACACCTGATGCAGTTTAAGAAAATTACACGTTTGTCCTCCACGTACATATATTGCTTAATATTCCAAACAGTAACTGGTTAACAATTTTCTAGGCGAACCGGAAAAATGAACCTAACACTTATTAAACGGTATTCTACTATGAACACATCGTATCTAATTTGCTGCAAACACCCGCCAGCACATGTCAGTTGAAACTACACAAGATTATTTCATAGGAAGAGATTTAACTAATTATTTTTTAACGGTTTGCCCTGTCCTAACTACCTAAAATGTATAATTTACATACATTTCACGTCCTTCAATCTCTTTCAGACATAATCTCCTTAATCACGTTTAGCATTCATTTTGTGCTTGTGATATCTATCACTCTATCTATTGTATAAAATATGTGTTACAAACCATAACAACTTATTTGTTTCTCCATTGCCAACTAAGTCTTTATAATGTCTTTTATTTAGTGGTGCAAAGGCTGATAAGTTTTTGAGCCAACACCGATGGGCTAACAGTGTCAATATTTGCATTCGGGTTCCCATGGGAACCTACCGCGCATCCGCCGTGCCAAAGAACTTCGCGCCTCCGACACCTGTCCTTGCGTTTGGTTAACCCTGTTAAAGAAACTGTTAGGTATAATAGGTTACTAAGGAAGGAAATTTATGCAAAGCATGTATGTAAACAAAATATTATTTTATAGTTTCTCAATATATTTTTGTTCCAGTCTATCACGGTGTGTAGTCGAAGGTGCGCAATGAATTGGTAAGGGGAATATGATATATTCACCGCCGTGGGTAGGGTATTTAAAGTAAATTTGAAGTTAGTATCATATTTAAGTTGCGGTAGAGTTTAGTGTTTAATTTTACATACACAAATTAAAAGTGTTTAACAAATTCAGATTCTCACACCTAGAAATAATTATCAATTAAATCTAGAAAATCTTCTCATTTAACATCATACTTATTTCTACTATCTTAAAATATTCATTTATATAGATCGTATTAAATCATAATTAACGATTCCCTATACATTAAATATAAGCTTGTTTATTCCTATGCTTTTAAAAGTAGTGTAAAAACGCGCCTAAATTAGTATTATAAAAACTCTTTAAAAAAAGGCGTGACTCAGAGCTTTTGTTACTCGAACAGTGATCGAAAACACAACACGAGAGAAGTGGATCCTTTGTCTTAAATCGACGGACGAAGTTAAGGAACGGTCAACCGAAGATCACGAATATTAGTAGCCTTAAGTCAGATGAAGCTTTAGTCGAGATAAGGTAATTGTAAATGCTTGTATCTGTCGCTCGGATAAATGGCTGCGCGATGCTGGAATGTCCTGCGGCCGAAGGGCACTAAACGCTCCGCACGGTTCTATCTCATGTGTAAATCTGATTCTTAATTGCAGCTGTGATTCGGATTTTAATTGAGGACGCGTAAACCGCCGCGGAGCGTGGCAACATGTGTCGGCAGGTACCCGTCCGATGGAATGCGAGATACGCGGCTATAATGATGTTAAAACAAACTGTTAGTCCTGTCATTAGCGCGACTACACGTCTAAATGGTACGGTCCCATTATAAAAATTTGTCCCATCCGTTGCGGCTGAAATTTATGGTTATCGAACCGGGCCGTTTTTCTTGAGGCATCGGAATTTTATTATCCATACATTAGAGTGGGATCCGTGATAACGAACTTTCCGACCTCGGGGTTCCTGTTCAGTGGATCGTTTGGACGATGAATGGTTGCACATTAACGGACGCAGATACCGATGTAGTTATGCTCCACAATACGATCGACCCTTTCAAAGGACCTAATTAGTTTGTTTCTTGGTTACCACTTACATGTATTTATTGATCTTTTATGCGTTTAGCCTTCAGTGATGTTTGTTTAACGTTGTTCTTATCGCAGTAAGAGGAAAATACTCACTGGGTAAACATTTGTAATACATTCGTTAGGTATTCTAATAACTAGTACTTATGAAGAATGTTTTATATTTTTGGGATCGCGTATGCAATCTGGTCGACGTTGTTGGAGCTATTGTTGGGGTGGGATAAATTGAAATTAGTTAGGTATTTATCAATGTAATGTAAGTAATCAATGTATTCATTCCTGTGAGTTGAAGGTACGTACATACTTGCTTATCAGCATACATTCTGCAACATATGTAGGGATCCGTGGGTCGCGCATAGAGAATAAATCAGTGCGTGAGTATGTTATTACTATAATGTTTGTGCAAGCACTAGTGCCATCGACATACAAACGTGTTTACGTTGCAATTTGAATAACATTAAAGGCTCTTGTGAACGAGTGGCGCACCTCGCCGAGGACGCACTCCGTCCGATTCATGCCACAGGAATTCAATAAACAACACATATTTTATGTCATAATATGTTATGACATCTGTAGGTTCGTTTATTTAATGTGTGGCTCTTTATCAGCGATGTTTTCATCAGACAAGAGCCGCCCGTTCCCATAAAGGCACGACATTTCTCATGGGGCTATTAACCAAATGAGATGATGAAATGCTCGAATGCAACGCGTGTGATAATCTATTTTGTAATTTGACAACATCACCTTAATTATCTTTTAAATCTTCTGATATTTTAATGTTTGACTACATTGTATTTTTTGTCACCAAAAAGGCTGTGGATAAGGGTGAGGTAAATCTCATTTTGTGGAAAAACAATAAATCAGAAATAATCAGATAACTAATAGCATGTACAAAGATCGTGTGTGTCTTTTGCATAAACAACTGCTTTATGTAATGGAAACTTTATATGAATCGCATGCAAGCTGTTTATTTGAAACTAAATCTAAGTTGTGCTCATGCCTCTAGTTATGTTGTGAAATCATCAGGAATCAGAACCAGTTCAATTGCTATTGAAATTGAATAGTGAGCAAACCAAAAAAGCCGGTCTCAAATATGATCTTGTGTAATTAAAATTATTCAATCTAAATTTTGAATGATAACATTTTGTATGATATAATTTAAACTTAATGGCTGAAGGAGTTTTGCAAGAAAACGGAAGACTAGGACTTTGTTATATTAGCAAATGTCTCTATAAGCGAGAGATGTGCACATTTAAAAGTTACTGGTATTGTATTTATAACATTTAATTTACATTTTATTATATGACTGACTTGATTAATAATTTTTATCAATTAAACGTCGAAGTTTGCCAATATTTTTAACGACAGTATTTTTTAAAAGTGCCTCACAGTTAAATAACCGTTACATTAGTATTCATTTATCACCATTGCCATGCAGATAAAATAATCTAAGTCCCTTTGAGCAAAATATCAGGATCAAAACTTGAAGTCCTCAACAATATCAGGACAAAAAATTCAAATAACCCAAGATTAGGGCAAATGCTCGTCGTGTGTGTTTCTTGCCGATCAAACCTTTTATTGTTCTCGAGGGCCCAATTCCCTTACAAAGCAAATGTTTTCGGACACACACTTATCAGCGGTCGCTTTGATTGTTATTAGTGCTGTCCCTGTGACAGCATGACGAATGGTGCGATCGGTGCCGATAATAACAAGCTCTCTAACAAAAATACTTAGGAAATTGACTCACAACTTTTGAATTTTAATCGCGAGCATCGTTTTGAAATATGCGTTATTAATTACAAAGGGCATTGGTCTAGTACTCGTATATTGGATGAATCGAATCCTCATTGTTTTTTTTAAGAATAGCATTAACTTCCCTGATTAAATCATTTTTGTTAATAGCATTAAAAGTCCTAGAAAAGGTAGCAGGTAACGAATAAGATAAATGTGACTAGTTCATCTAGTATTGTAACAGCTACGGTTACTTGCAAGTTGAGTGAAAAGGCATACGTTACTAGGTAGTTATGATAGCCTGTTTTTGAAAAAAATAGTTCCGACATTGAATGTGAATTTATGAATTTGTTGATTTATTTATTTATTCCTACCATGATGGTATCAGCACCCACGAATCCGACACTAGGTGAGCTGATAAAAAACGAACACAATCAGGACCAAATCAACGTCCCTTTGATGTTGCACCATTCCCCGTTCATTAAGCCAAAACAAATAAGTATTAATGATCGATGGAGTCACTTCCCGCGGGCCGTTTAATACGCTGCCTTATCTCGGAGCCGAGGTGAGAGTTACCTCAGACTCTCATGTTTATTGTACCTGCTCAACACTAAGTTCAATTCTCCTATAAGAGCATTAGGGAAAATGTAGTGGCTTAATAGGGATATGCTTGAGCGGTTATTATTGATGAAAAATTGAACATTTTTGTCTAGACTAGTTACGACGTTTAACACAAGGTAAGGAACGGATAGGCAATGCATATTAGTAAAGAATTTACATAGATACATTAATCCTTAAACGAATACTATCACCAAAACTGTACTTCAATAGGAGATAGTCAGAGATAGAGCAACTAAATGTTGACATAAATCACTGAAAGAGTTTACTAGCGCCACGATTAAAGCGAGAGCATGATTTTGGTTTTTGGGCATTAATACAATCATAAAATACGAAAACCTAGTTATGATACACAACATTTTACCTTTAAACTGGCTTCACGTGTGTTTTATTTATGTCCGTTCGAGGCAGTGTAACAATTACCGCGGCTAATAATAGACCCAGACCACTACAACTGCTTTGCTTACGATTAGTACTAACTAATAGGACGCGCATTCCACAACAGCACGTAAACTTAACTTTTGATTTATGTGTACATAATTCGACAAGGCTGTACTTCGTATAGTTAACAATAGTTATTTTTCTTACAGATATAATAAGACTAAAGTGACATTGTCAACATTTCCCTCTACCCCTTTAGAATCAATAGTGAATAATGTCAAAAAGTTCATTTAACCTCAGTATATATTATTTATTAAACTTGCAACAAATAAATACGCGACATTTGTAACAATAACCTTATTTATATTTCACCTATCATTTGTTTGGCTTAGTTAACATTATATAGAATATTTCAGTACTTAAGTAGTTTAAATGAGTATACTTATCAGTTAGAATATTTCTTATTTTAAATGATTAAAACTATCGATCGTTGCGTATTCTCTTATTCGATCTCGCAGTCTACAGGCGTTTGCGTTTTCCATTGTATCGATGAATAATAGTACCAATTAAACTACTGACATATTTTCTGTTCACTAAACCTATTTAACTGCTTGATGATTCATTTACATTTAAATTTAACTTACAAGGTATATGAGTTCTTCACTCGTGTTTTCATTAAGTACTTTTAACACTTTAAGAAAGTTAACTATAGCTTTTTAATCAAAGTATATTGGTAGGTATAATGATAATTAGAATCGAGTTTACCGATTGATTTCGCATTTAATTCCTGCTTGATTGCAAAAGTCTAGTTTTCCTATTTCCATCTATAAATATCTTATAAAGCGGCATAGTCACGGTCAAATAGGCCGTTTACTCCGCTGCAGCCATCGAGGTATCTGCACAAAGTACGCAATGTTTAAATCTTAAAGTGCTGGCAGCTTTATGAGAGTTATTAATAGAAGTGGTTACATAAATCTTGATCGTTGCATGTGCTAGCCTGGGACTGGGGCAGGCGCACGTGTACTTGTACCCACCGTCTAAGTGTCGCATTATTGACCAATTTAACTTTTCGCCCGTTCACCGCACGCTGTCCCGATTTTCTTGAACATAGATTATATTGGCCTTTTAATTTATTATTCTCGAACTTTAATAACACGTTTCGGGATGGTTTGAAAAAAAATGTTAAATAGCTGCCGTTGTTCCCAGCATGCCGTAGAAGGCGACTAAGAAACTAGGGTGTAATAATATTTATTGAGCAATGGGGAACTTGTCACCAATGTTCTATAGGATATCACAACCCTAACATCTATGCTAAAAGCGACCTAGTAAATATAGCTTCTCAGAGATTCTGCACAACCCAAAAAGGATTAATAATAAAGACTGTATTTTCGAGGTTCTGTCCACCCCGAAAGGGATTAAAGGACCTGTATATATTTATGTGCAATAACAAGTTTGAACCTGATAGAAGAATGTCCACCCAGTCACATGTGGGTGGGTTCACCTACGCTAGTGAAACGGAATGCCAGAAATGTTCCAAGATTGACGATCCCTGCCATTCCGTCACAGAGATGCGCGTCGGATATGCGGCGGAACCCGACACCGATCGCCACAAGGCCGGCTTCCGACGGCCAGCGGCTTTCTCAGCCCTCGCGACTGCGGACTCCCATTACACGCACTGCAATGCGACTGGAATATTTTCTATTAGAGCACCCAACGCATTGGATTGAGGTTG
Source organism: Leucoptera coffeella (assembly GCA_030578115.1). NCBI lineage: Eukaryota > Metazoa > Arthropoda > Insecta > Lepidoptera > Lyonetiidae > Leucoptera > Leucoptera coffeella. The sequence goes on from JAMBLF010000158.1 coordinate 158,165, forward strand.
TTAAAAATGGATGCATATGTATTGTTCTATATTGTTGTATTAAGTCATTTACGCGTAAATGGAAGGAAGTATAAGGATCGGGATAGATCGCTGTCTACCCCTCTTTAGAGATACGGGCGTGTTGGGTTTGTATGTACATTTACATTCACGTCCTTTAATCCCTGATAGGGTGGTCAAAATCTCGGAGAAATGAGAGAAAAAAGACAGTCACTGTTTAACTTTTAAGTTACACAGTGACTGTCTTTTTAGCTTTAGCTTAAATATTGGATTTTTGTCACCATGTTCCATACATTGGTAACAGAAGATACCGCCCATGAGATTACTTTCATCCCCCTTACGACATGCCGTGTAATCCTTTTACGTCCAAGACTAACACACGACCAAAATTAGAAACTTCCTTAAAATTAATAGAGTACGCTGATATCATGCTGAAAAGATAACGACAGCGGGTGTAATTTAGTCGTACTTCCATAGGATTCGCTTCTCAAATGTTTCATTGGATTTACGGGCAAATATCGTTACGTAAACTGATTAATAGGGTATTAATTATTATTATTAACTAATAGGGTATTTATGTACTTACGTGTCGTGTCGTGTCGTGAAAAACTTACTCCATAATATCGCAGGTTAACATGAACTTCTGACTCTGTAATCTATAATCAAGAGATAAGAGTCATTTTCCGTTTATTGCTAATAGTATTCATAGACACTTAATTTCATAATAGCTAGACTCTATTATAAATATGTTTATTCAAATATACATATTTTCAAATTAGACAAACCATCTGACTATCGATTTAGGGCTTATCTTTAGTTAATTTGTGTGGTTTGCCATTAGCCCAGTGTCAAGTTACTAAGTTTGAATCAGATTGCCAATATATAAGGTAAATGTCAGTTGTTTACGGTCAAATAATAATAAAGTAAAGATATGCAGTAGGTCCGTTAAATGGACAGTCACCACGTAATGCAAGGAGAACGCATAACTAGTCTCCACAGCCGCTTTTGCTCTGCCATAATGTCTGAAATTTACGACTCGAGATCGGCATGAAATGTCACTTTATTTAATCATAGTAGCACCCCGTGGATCGGTCGTGACTCACACGGTTTCGAAGTTGATTGCTATTATTTATTAACACAATAAAATAATTAGAAACGTCAGTAGTTGTGCGAGTCGTGACACAAATTTACAAATGAGAAACCTGGCGTAACCTGAGAACATGGCCTGAAGACGAGTTCCAAGCACACACCTGGTGAAGACCACCTGTTCAAGAGATTCGTCACCCAGATTAACATAATATCTATTACACACTACTCATCCGACTCGTGTTTACGTTTGGAATTGACTTTAATGCTCGTATGGGTTGTTTACGAGTGAAACTTTCTTTAAATGTACTTTTAAGGAGATTATTTAGGCAATTAAAATGCGTAAGGCTATGTTATTAAAATACGATAGTAATTCAAGGTGCCTAAATGTATATTTAACAGTTACTTAACGTTCTGGATATTTTGGATAACCTCCGAGTTTTAAGGTATGATATGTTAATGTATGTAATGATTTTTAATAATAATGTTAAAAAGTGATTTGTTTTAAATATATCCAAATGATGATAATGATTTGAAGTTGCTAGTTCTTTGAGTGCGTACAGGTAACTATCGTACCCATGTGCTCAACTTGTCTTGTTCACTCGGACCAAACAAGGGCTGGCCGTTGACCCTATCTTTGTTTTTCAAGCAAAAATCGAACTCAGGTTGATCATTCAACTAGTGCATTGAGCTTAAGATTATATTTTCATTCAACAAAGTATTGATTTATTAAAAAAACAATATTAATAATAATAAAAAACTGTTGAGTTAATTGAAGTAAGGATGATACATCGATATACAAATATGTTTATTCAAATACTCTAAGCCAAACTAAAATCCAAACTTTCCAGCAGATACACGTGCGGATTCAAAAAAAGTGGTAATAATTAATGGTACACTTGATTTATAATGGCCAGCCAATAAATTGTACGAGATTACGTGATTCTGTTTCATCGATACGCCAAATAACGTCAGGTTCAAGGCGACCTCTGTGGTAATTAAATAGGATATTTATCATCGCTTATGACAGTTAAGCGGCCAATAATGGGTGTGTGCGGGACGGTTCCAGCGAAACCCAAGTGTCGAGTGTCGGGGCTTGACGAGCGGGCCAGGTGCCCGGCTGCCACATTAATCGTCATGAGCCATCGTGGAGATCTCAATCAAAACCTGTTTTATATATTTTAAGTTGTAAATGACGCAAGTGTTGGCTCATCGCGCAGGTGTGGGTGCGACACCGCGGGCGTCTCGCGGCGCCCTACCGTCTGCAGCCACCAGCGACTCTAATCCGCCATAAGACGCTCTTTCCGAACGATTCCACTCAATGGTACAGCTATAGCTACTAATTTTGGTTGATCATATGCACAAGTGAACATCTAGTACTCAAGATAAAATAATATGAAATATTTTACCAATGGAATCATTTAGCGAGTCAAGCTGCTCCAGATTAAGTAAAGTTGTAAAAAGTTTTGTGATAAGTGTGCTACTCCAAACCCTCAAAATAAGAGTCAGGATCACAGATCGGTTCATGATCTGCGTACTAAATTCAAGTACTTGTCAATTTGTCGGTTGCAATAAATATTAAGTCATCTGTATTAAGGAAGTAGTCCTCAAAGTTTACTACTTAACTTAATAGATACTCGTATGGAACTCTTGTGGTTGACAAATCTAACCTTTAATGAGTATTACCTCACACTCAAGTGTTTTGCAATAGGTCAACTAAATGTATGCCTATATTTAAGAAAACAAATCTACAACCAAATAGGCACACAAGGTTCCAAGTATTGACACAATAACAAAGAACCTAGTGTTTAACTTATGAAGAGTAAATAAACATTATTGAAAAGTCCTTACAAAGTACATCGTTTCATTATGTTTGAGTGTTAACAAATAGACGGCTGGCGAGATGGCCGTTCCTAAACTTTCTTGGGAATCCCATGAGTAGCTGTCACTCGTGTCCGAGTACATCAAGTGCACAAACGCGTACCGTACTTGGTAAAGGCACCTCGGCCAGTGAGAGGTGCAGACGCCCGTCGCAATCGGCGTCCGCTCGTCTGCCGCACTCGCCTCGACGCCGAAGGTTATTTATAAACCGGACGAGTCGATCTGCCCACTAATACACCATGTTTAACCCTATACCACAGCTCAAATTTCGTCACAGTTTCTTAACCACAAATACTAGATCTTGATCAATATGTGGCATGCAGCATGTTCAAATACCAAGGGCTATGTGACAGTAACTATCACAAAATATCGGGACGTGTACACGTGTAAACACATTGATGAGGCAGTCCGCGTGGATAAGAACTACATAAACTGTTAAACAAATATTTTACTAACCGATGAGCAGCAGTGTATGTGCTCAGGCCGTGTCGCATGTGTTTACGTAATGTTGTCGAGATGGAGGAGCAAACACGAGTCGGCTTGGCGGCTGCCACCGGCCTTAAGTGGACATAGGCTTAAGGCGAGTGGCGCGGGCACATCTCAGCCATTCCGAGGCAACAAAGGCTCATCGCAGTGGGGCAATTAGCCAGCGCTCGCGGGTAATGACTACTACAGGCCAGTAATTGCACGTCGCTCTGCGTTACGCCCCGGGCCTCCCAGCCGGCACACTGCCAAAGATATGAGATTTATTTACATCCGGATTCTTGAAAGTAATTATTTCCTAGCTAAACGGAGAGAATTAGAGGTTTACATGTAACCTCATTTGATGCTTTGAATGTTTCCTTTTGTGATATTTTCTCATATAGGAATACCAATAATATGGACGTTATTTGCGCAAGTGAAATTCGACAAAAACTTCGGGCACTTCGACATAGGTTGTATTTATGATTTTTGAACTACATTAATTTAACCGAATCATGAATATAATGGGAACTGACAATTTAAATAATGATTCCATATTTTCGTATTCTCTAATCGCTTGTCACGGTTATCATTCCTAGACATCATTGAATTGTATACATTCATCTCATTTACATCCATCGAGCACGAATCAGTGGCTTAATGTCATAAACAGGCACTTCATTTGAGAAACTTTTGTAAACATTCATACATTAATCAAACATAAATATTAATAGAAGAAAATTTCACAAGAATGTATGTTGAGATGAAAAGTGCGAGTCGGTTGCCCAATCGAGAAGCGCGGGCTAGAGACACGCGTCCGGTTTGAGTCGAAACTATCACCGTTAGACGCGGCTCGGCCTCCACTGCCTCCTCGGGCCACGTTACCACATTGTTAAAGTAATTAAATTATATAAAAAACTGTTACGGTGAAAGTTGATTGTGATTGAGAAGGTGCGTGCGCGACAAACGAACGGGCTCGGCTCAAACTCGATATGCAAACAGAGTTGCAGCGGCCACGAGGCGCATTCTTCCAGTTCAGGCACACCTTGCCGCAGCACGGGAGCAACCCGTTAAGTGGCTCTGTCAACATGATATTCTCGCCGCGGCGACTCCATGATCGTTTCCTCATTCACATTTCGGAACCTAGCAGCGGACTTATTCCCAACAGTTCCTCACTAACTTTATCTGCGTCATATCACAAACAACACTAATATGCTTTGCTTACTTACGAGCTTTGTTTCCCACATTAGCTTGATAACAATATGTTCAGTCATTAGGATGATTGCACCTCATTAGTTAATTGAATATGTTTACAGACAGATAAGATGTATATAGCATGGAGTGCAAAATTAATAATGTCATATGTGAGTCTGAAACCAGTTTAATTTGTGCATACTTGAAATATTTGAGGAGAGCCGTGGAGAGGGTCGATGCCCTTTCATGCAGGCACACCCGCTGGCACACGGGCCATCTAGGTGATTCCAACTCACAAACAATGCGGCTCATTGCACGCTCGTTTTACACACTAATAACCATTTAACTTAGCTTTGATTTCTATATAACTATAAGCCACCACCACCATATGACTATGAATTTTAATAAACTTTTCAATACAATGCATTTTATTTACATAGTGACTGAGAACGTTAACGGCAACCACTTTGAACTTGGAAGCGTCAGATTCGTCTGATCAGTCCCAAACGAGATAAGGAGAGCGCACAGGAAACGATCAGAATAAGTTTTGAAAACAAACAATTGATTAGTCATTCATGGAGAGGCGTCCATTGAAGAACAATCGCGGGTGCGGCGAATGCGCGGCGTCATCGCAGCCGCAAGAGGAATGTCCTGGCTACGGGCAGAGGCTGCAGCGTCGCAGCGCGGGGGGCCGCCACTCCCGCTCTTTTGTTTTTTATTTGCGTGCAAGAATGCAAAACAATTATAATTCCCCCGAGGATAGCTCCGGCTCCTTGGGAACCGAGCGAGCGCGCTCCTAATGATTCCGACTCTATCTTTTTTTATTGGGCATCTCATTTGAATTGCGGTTAAAGGTAATTTTTGTTTTCTTTAATTAGATAAGGTAATAAGGTCATTTGATCGGATTGTAGGATCGTGCCACTATTTTATAATTAAAACTTGACTGTACTTGAACGAAAGATCGTCACGTGGATCTATTATTACGTACATCGTGTATACACGTTTCTATAGGTACATAACTTAAAATGACGTCTTAAAATATTTTTAGTGTCAATGTCCAAAGAGCGACAATGGTCCATATATGTGGCTCGGAGCAATCCATTTGCTTTAATTACCAAAAGATGGGCTACGTTGACGACCAGCCGTCCACTTCGCCAAGTTACGACCGAGCCGACTATAAAATAAATTATACTCGTCCACTCGTTCGTCTCAAAGTTTTTATTCACGTCCTCACAAACAGAAAAAAATCACAAAAAAACTTTATCGAAGAAACGAGATCCAAGGCAAAGACAATGCCTAAATTTATCTACTGATAATATAGACGTACGGCGAAGAAGCAGCCGCGACAGACGCGCGGTTGCCGGGTGGCCAAATTATACGATGGGCATTCCGGCGGAGGGCAGCCACAAAAACATGATATATGGCCGCCTCCCGGAGCAGCTCACTCCAGCGAATACCTACTCGGCATTATCTCCCGCATTCCTCCCCGACTACATCTTCATAAGCCCTGCCTCTGCCGCGCACTCAACTCCAAAGTCATTACCAACCATGGGAAAATTAAACATAAATTATTCAAAATATTTGTCCAAGTCGTTGCTATCGGCAGACAGATAGATCAGCTCAATGCTTTATTTGTAAATGATTTCCTGTTATGTTACCGCCGCGATGGCCTTTAGTTTATTGAAACTGTGATTTATTCGAAGAGATTTTTGTACAATTTCCTAACGACCTTGTAATTGATCGGCGACTCAAAGTCTACTTGGTTTCTCTATGTGGTAAACTGGTTTTAACCTTCCATAGGCAATTACGAGTTCTGTTAGCTGTACGATTTAATTACACACTTCTTTGAAGTTTAATTAAACTTTTGTTTTGATCATGTGTACCGTTAACATAATAATAGAGATATTGAAAAGCGACCTTGAAATATTACTGATTCGAAACTTAAGTGACCACCATCAATACTCGGAAGCTCCTTGGTCAACTTATAACCAGAGAATCAGAACCCAAAACAACGTGACAGGTGGAGAGTACCTCACATTTCAGTTACATTTAGAGATAGAGTTATAAGTAGGTTTATTTACTCACAATATTTTCATTCACTGAAGTAATCATATGACACAAATTAAAAGAAATTTTCGAATTATACACCACTCCTTCCCTAGTATTACAAAATATCTATAGATGCATCTTTAACAAGCATTGATTGCCTATCTACTAGCATAATATAGTGATAATTACCAACGGAACTTACACAAAATTACTTCTATCAACTAATTAGACTTAATTCATCAATTTAATCTCCTTCTCAATTAAATTGTCATCCCAGTACTTACCTGACATATGTATTTACATCCTTTTATTGGGGAATCGAATAAAATCGTCAAAATTATACTTAAATTTTAATGTCGTTTCCTTTTTAGAGGCGTTTGTCTTTCCCGCATGCTGTTTCCATATTTGTGAAAAGATAGTAAGTAATATTTGGACATTTAATAGTATGGTATCTTGAAGCTAATTTCAATTGATTTCTTCTAATGTTCCTTTTAGCTGCTTACTTGTGTTAATGTGGACTGTCGCATAGAAAATAAGATTTTTCAACTTCTGCATTTCTCGAAATGCATTTTCCTTCTTGTATATAATATTTTACGTGTTCCCATGGGCACATATGTATACTAGTATAGAAAGATATAAGAATACTAAGCCAAGGATGAGTGAACTAGAACATTTAATTTCTGTACTTATTTATTTACCTAAATTCGGTGTAACGCAGTTGTTTGGGGCTTGACTCTGTCTGTATCAGTGGGTACAGTGTTCAAATCCCGCTTGAGCATGTACCAAGGGAAATGACGTTGAATGAATTTCTATGTACATTTTCGTATTAAAAATATATTAACAAAATCCATCGAATACTACGGTGTGGGAAAACATCGTGAGGAAACCTACCTTGTTCCCTTTAGTGCTTGTAAATGGCAACATGACTTACCACCAGTCATATTGAGTACTGACTATCTGCTCAACACGTGGTTTCGAGATGGCCATAGAATAACTACGAGTACCTACGGTTGGCGGTGATGGAAACCCGATCCTCTGGCAACCCCGCAAGGGTTATAGGTCGTGAAAGCGTGCGTTTTTTTATTTACCTTTATAACTGCTATTTGAGTGATGGTCACTTAAGTTGTCGAATATCAACAAAGAGCAGTGGACATTGAAACTATGACTATGTTCAGTCATAACACATATTTTATGGTCTCTCTCAAATACAATACCTTACTTTTAAATCTCATGTTACACATACAATACCTGTATCATACAATACAGATACAAAAGTGGAAATATTTTCTATAGTTGATTGCTCTAATAATTTAGTTAGCTTATGGCATCATGTAATTTGATTCCTTACCCTCTTCAGTAGAACATTCTTTATGATTAAGTGGTTAAGTTTCATTCATTCATAGCTCTCCCGCCTTTAGTTCATAGGAAATTGAATATTCCAGAGTGACTTTTAGATTGTTATGACTTTTATATGGACAGGTTGCTAACCCGACGGACTTTGATAACTCTCAAATAAAGCTTTTGTGTTCAAAGAATTTAACTAGTTGTCATCAATAATTACGCGTAAGGGGTTGAAGGATGTGATTGTGCTTGCATGTGAGTGCATGCACACTCGTATATACATAATTTCTTGAAATAAGCGATTTTATAATACATATCACTCCTTATGATCATGTATTCGTAGTTAGTAATAAATGTATGTTATATATTCAAATGTAATGGTTGTAACTGTAGAATATACTATGTACTTTAAATTAGTGTAAATAGTGTAGAACAATAAAATACAACAGTTATATAAAATTTGATTTATTACATCTGCTGTCAATAAAATAATAATTACAATATTATATACACACATACACAAAGTATTTACAGAGTGGATACCGCTAGGATTATATTTACACTTTGGTCCACAGTCACTCAGTCTAGGCACAGGGGCAGAGGGGCGGAGGGGCGGGTCATCGGCAGCCGCAGCCCACCACCATCATGTCCTGGTAGTTCTTGAGCACCACGTTGTTCATCTCGTCCATGTACAGCATGGAGATGGAGGAGAGCTCCGTGGGCACGCAGCAGGCGCGGGGCACCGACGCCGGGTTCACCGAGTTCACCAGCGTCTGCACGATGGCGTGGTTGGTGCCGTTCAGGTGCTCCGCGATGGGGAACGGGCACTCGCCCTGGCAGTAGTACGCGTCGTAGCCCGGCGGCGCCACGATCCAGTCCTTCCAGCCAACGTCCGCGAAGTCCACGAATAGCGGCCGCCGCTGGCACAGCTCGCGCTGCTCCTTGCGCCGCGGGTGCCCCCGGTGGCCCCTGCGCGCGCCTCGCTTCTCCCGCCGCAGCCGCGACTCCCGCGCGCGCGAGTCCTCCGTGTACAGCACCAGCTGCGGCTGCACGCTCAGCCACCGCTCGTCGCTCTCGCCCGCGCGCCTCCGCACCCGCACGTGCGGCTGCCGCGCCGCCACACTCTCCGCACTTCGTTCCACTACGCGCACTAATAGTCCGTGGTTGTGCTCCGGCTCCGAGAGCCACCGACGGGCGGCGGGCAGCGCGTCCGCCGTCACCGGCTGCTCGCCCGCCTCCATCGGCACTGAGTCTATGAGTCTTAGGATGGGCGCAGACTTGCCGCGTCTGCCCGGGCGCACCACATCGTACAAGAGCAGCCGCTGCGGCGCGGCCGGAGCGTCCTTCTCGCGCTGTAACACCACTTGCGCGCCGCGCGCGATTTCGTCCTCGGGCACAGAGTCACTTACGTTAAAGAAAAGTCTAAACCGATGCTCGTTGGGGAAGCGCTCGTCGAGCACCGTGGGCCGGTGCTGGAAGGAGCGCGCCGTGTTGGCCCCGGCGGCGGGCAGAGTGCCGCTGTTCTCGTAGAGCACCCTCAGGGCGGCGGGCACGGGGGGCGGCGCCTCTGCGCGTGGCGGCGGCCTCCGCTCCATCCCCAGCAGCGCCAGCAGCTGCTTCTCGGCGGCGGCGCGCACCGCCTGCTCCAGCGCGCACACGCCGCACAGCGACACCAGCGCCCACACCAAGGCGCACCACCCACGCATAATTCGCCCCGGCGCACCTGCAACACAACAACGCTCGCTCAGCACCACATCTCTCGACTAATTACATTAATTACACTATGATGTCAGCGCACTCTCGGCTCACTGACATCATTTAACAGTTTCATACCAAGGACCATACATAGGATTGAGACAAATTGTTCGTTTTAGTTTAAATACCCTACCATGCTTAAAATACCACATCGAACACCACTAATTTGCACGCATTCTCACTACTAATATAATAAAGCATTATCGACCGTATCTGTTCGGAGAAGTGAATATGTCTAACATTGTATGCCTCGGGCGGATGCTGGGTACCACAGTCGAGTGTGACCAACCACATTGCACAATTGCGATTGCACTAACAATAGCTATGCACGTATGAAATACATACAAATCGCAAATCAACCACAAAAGCATGCTGTTATTTATATTAAATATTTGGAACCTCTTATGCTTTTTGAAGAAAAAGAAGTTGCGCACTGTATTCCGATATCCAGTTTAAGCTAATTTTGTAATGTCCAAAAATATTTGAGTGCATTCGAGATCAAAGAACAAAACAGTCTCGATGGATTTTGACACTGAACAGAACCACTCTCGGCCTTGCGAACTCGTACAATTGAAGAATTCGGGGTCAACGTATTTCTATACAATATTTACTATTCGCAATAGCCTCGTTAGCTGAACTATGTCGGAGTATGCAATAGTCAGGTGGGTACGATGGAGTCTAGTAGGCTCTGAGCGCGGCGACGTTGGTGTCGACGAAGACACTCACCAGTAGATCGACGACAGGTGAGTGAGTCTCAACGTTTAGGCAACAGGTGGTCTCGGCTAGGGATCAGGCGCATGCTCACGGTCGCTCTTGAGTCGGAAGGTACGGGGCGCATGTCGTGCCGGCGCGCCTCTCGCGGACTGAATGCGCCAGACGCGGCGGCACCGCGAGGCGTGCCAGCGCCGGCCCCGCCCCGCCCCCCGCGCGCCACCCTCCGCCCGCCACCCGGCATTAGTTGGGAGACCGCACCCCGGCCCACCGCCACTTATCCATGTCATCCGAACTAATGCAGCGGCCATCCTTTTTCACCTCGAAAACGCATCGCGCACGCTTTTTCCTTTTTTCACGTCACGCCTGCTCAGAGCCAACTACGAAGGCGCCGTGCTACGAGCAGAGCGCTACAGCCGCCGCTTTTTATTGCTAATTGCTACGAATATCTTGTTAGTGCTCATTTAAATTTATTTTATATCAGCGATTAATTCTTTTTATACTTATTTATTTTATTTAATTAAGATAATAATTATTTTATGAAGAAACTAATTTCTAATTTTTAATACCGATTTTAAATAAATAAAATTTAGTCTCAAAATTTAACTATACTTTCTACAACCGTATGTTTTTATTTAATTTAGTCATGTACCTAGATGGCTAAGGTCGATTTCTTAGTTTCAGAAATAGACATGAGTAGTTTTCATAAGACTTACTAGAAAACAAAATGGTGCTGGTCTAGAAGTCTGCCTAAGCTGAAAGAGGCCGGCTCCAAGGCTCCGTCCTTCCGCCTGAATCGCCAGGGATCAAGTGACCGAAAATGGCCGCGGATTTTGGCTATTTTCGCAACCAGCTAAACTCGCTGAATCGATTCTGATAATTCTGTCATTATCGATCGAAACATGATCGATATCATTATGAATCATCGGATATTATTGTAGCCAATAGGTAAGTATCGTCTTACAGTCTTCCTAACATTGTATACCTACTGCAAACGACACCTTTTCGGTGTGTCATGATAAAGAAGGTCTGTTCAAGAGATTTTTGTAACCTATGAGTCATGACTGTAAGACCTCTCGGGGTACAACATTATTCGATTAATCCCAAGAACCTATAAAAATAATACATAATAGTACTTATTTTACATCATTTCAGGAACCAAAAGACGTTAAGAATAACTGTTATAATTATTTTATTGTACTTAATACCCTACATTTTAAATGTTTTTTATGTATACTGTAATGATTGAATTCCTATTATTTAAATAGAATTAATAAGTATTATTTTTATTGTTAAAAATTAAAATAATGAACTTTAAACATTAGTTTACAATCATCAAAGGGCTATATCTACATACAAAGTTCCTATGTCTATCCAACTCTATGCAGCTACTTGTATCAACAGTGTCAGTCACAACAGGTCAACAATGGGCTCAGTAGCAATAGGCCTATAGAATCTCCAGTACATTAACTCAAGCATTTGCCACGAAATAGATTACAGTCACTTATGTCACAAATCAGGGGCACGGCGTTCGTATAACGACATAAAAAACGGCTTAAAGATCAACCAAAAAAGCAAATGCGTACTTGTGGACAAGTCTCGCGTTCGTCTACTACAAAATAAACAAGACGCTGCTAAAAAACTGAGCAACACTCCAGACGTAGTGTCTAGCTTGCAGTGATAAATTTGCTCTTCTGAGAAATAACAAAATTAATGTCCGTGGGTACATAAGTAGGTATGAACGAGCTGGTAACTCGAGACGCTATTTGTACAGCCTTCTTAGACATGAGCAATTTATTAGACATTGACAGAAACACTTTAAGCGTACACAGAATGTGCTTGAATGAATAGCGCATTTGATTCATGTCTGTCGTGAACAGCCAAACCTGAGTAAAATTAACTTTGTAAAGTTTTTTAGTTGAATTTGATATGGGTAAATAGTTCGTACAGGTACTACACATCACTCCAAAATAAATGTTTATTTTAATTATGCTATCATATATACTAATACATATATTCAAGCCTCTAGATCCCCAACGAGATATGCAGAAAATCGATCGCCTCCTGGAACGATCCTGACAAATCTTTCTTGTTTCATTCAACCCATTAAACTTCTCATAAATGCTCTTCTGTTCTGCTATTATCTATACGTTTTATTTTCACGTAAACGCTCGAAAAAAAAATAAAGATACGTCGCGACGTCGCACTAAAATGTACATTTCCGTCTTTTAAATCCTACCACGGTGTACAGAACCACGAAGACGCGATGGTATTAGATCACTTTTAGTATGAATATTGACATCACTAAAATAACATTACAAATACGATTTGGCGACAATATAGCTCGAAACTCCAGCAAATTCATGCGACACGCAAGCAGGTGTGACTGGTCGGTTCAACCGTCCAATTAACTCCGAAACGGATGAAGATATTGACATAAGTTGGGGCGATCCGCGAGGCCGTTACTCCGAGTCTCGGAATTAGCTGCTGACATCAAACCATCATCATTGGACTAATAAAGTGTACACGAATCTCGAGCGCATATACTCGGCGGAACGTTCTTCAAAAGTTTATCAAACTTTACGTGGAGCATTGTAGTATTAAGTTGGTCGCTACAATTAATGAAATATATGTAATAAACATATCTAAGTGGTAATGAAATCTAGTAGCATTGACAATCTCAAAGATTTGATGTTAAGTAATATTGTACGACTTGGCTTAAGAAAATATGTTCATAACTTTTGAATATAAAAGCTTTTCTCGTCCATTTCGGCCTGAGATTAAGTTTCATCTAAAAGCTGTGATGAACTTTTGTTTTTTCGGAAGTTAAGAGTATAATAATGTTTTGAAATCAAGGCATAATTGTAAAAAATAATCATACGTAAATATCACCTAGTGACTTTGTTCTATTAATTACGCATATAAGTAATAAGAAAATCTACATAAAACTTATTAAATACCCATTGTCTCTAAGCTTATAAAAAATTATTCACTTTGTTAGTAAGCATCTTCACACATCAAGCTACTCGTGTACGAAGCGACGACCCAAAACTTTTATTTGGGTGACGAACAAAAATTTTCCACAGCAAAGCGCGAAGAAAGCAATCACGCCCTGCTTCTTTACAATCGATAATGTCCTTAATGTTACACTCAGCGATTCATTGAATACGCATTTCACTTCGACACTGTAAGTGAAATGCAAGGGATTGCGCGGAATCTGTGTCAGGAACTATTATACCTGAATTACTTATTGCAAATTGCATTTACGGTCCAATTAATTCTTGATGCATATTCTTCTTGACATTTTGGATTACTTAGTAAGCTTCTGAAGTGTAGCAAGTATCTAAACAGTTAATAATCTGCGTAAGAGAGTCGTCATCGGCTTCCGAATCCGTTAAGCGTCAATATCGGTTGAGGTGTTGTTTTTTTATTTGTCACGTGCCACTATCTCGCGGTTGCGGCCCGTTATGCGAATATTTTGTGCCCCAAGCGAAAGTTAGAGCTCTCTGTTTTTAATTTAGTGCCATTTCTCGAAAATTCCGTGCGCCTTACACATTCTTTAAAGTTTAATAAGTATTATGGATGAATCTAAACGCTCAAAAGTTAAAATCCACGAGTGTATTAAGCTAACTTTTCAAATGCTATAGCAGAAAGTTCCCATACGTATTACATATGTGTATTTCGGTTAAATAACATCTCGGAAAGTTCTCTGTAAGCCCTTCTCGAGATGACATGGCGTGCCTCTGACATTTTCTCCACTTGACTCGTCATTCTTAAACTTAATAGAAACGAGCGGAACCTGTTTGTTTGTCTACAAGTACATTCTTACATAATGTCATTTGTATTGAAATATACACACGCTTAGATTTTGTATTAATGTGTAAGTGTTTACACAACTAATAACACTTATTTAGTGTATTCATTGGTTGAATTATTGCCTATATTAAATAATATAGAAGAGAAAATATTTCCAAATTTAACTCTTAACACTTTAAGCCTCTATTTCTTGAAAAATATGAATAATAATATTGTTATCTAGCCTATAGCACCAAAATATTCTTTTTTAAGTACGCACGCATGCCTGCATGAAACCTCACAAATTACAACTACATAATGATCAACTTCACTAAAAACTCAGAAAAAAATCTCAATATCTAACTAAACAGTGCTACTTAGAGTTGCATATGTAACTCGACGCCACTAACTGTATGCAAGTGACACCGGCATCAGCTGCAGTAGAAACTCACGCTTCTCTACCTATATCATTGAATTAGTACCCGCGTAGGTATGTCGTGTCGGTTGTGGCATTACTCGGAGCCATGCCGTCTGACTCCCACAGCCTCTTCCGTTCTCGAGACCTGGTTACACCCGATTAGTTGACTGGATAGTTACACTGGAACTAAAGGACTTACTGGGAACACCCCATAGACACAGTAAATGATTGTTACTGGAATAAATACTATATATAGATAAACAGAGCTTAACCACCACCTTTTTAGTGGCTATTGGACCTACCCCTCATTGAAGAGCGTTGGCTATTCTTATAACATATAAATGTTTATACTTTTACGCACTTGTATTAGGAATGTTCCAAATAGGTTCCTACAATATCAAAAGAAGCACTGTAGACGTAAGCTCGCCTTTGACGTCAGAGTCAACATTTTGTAAACATAATAAAGTTAATTTTCGATGTGTATATTTACTTACTTAAAACTACAGTTTAACTAATAGCTTACGAACTTAAACATCAACTAAATAAAGCAGAACGAATCATAAAACGACTTGACTCACCAATTCAGAACTAATTAGCCCCTCGACTCGGATCATCTTAAACGCTCAATTAGCTTAACTAGAGTGGGGAATGATGCACTGGTGTGACATGCCGTTCCTATGATGGTGGTGTTTTGTAATACTTTTTAGATTATTGTACCCAAAATATATGTAATCAACAAAATAGGTTAAGAGATTTGCATAATATAGACCTACTCATAAGTAAGTATATTCCGAGGTTATCAACTAAACTCTAAATTCAAGAGTATTTCGTTATGACAGACATCATATTTTGCACTTTTATACTAAAAACAATGGTTTTGCCTACAACATTATCCACAATCTGCGTATTTGTTCTACTGTTATAAATAAAGGACAGTTTCACGGAAATATTGTTCGCCATAATCATAACAACTGGTACGTACTCGTACATTGTAACTTCATTGACCATGAGCTTCGTGATACGGAAACTAAGATAAGTTGTAGTAGTAATATGCAAAAGTAGTGATAAATGGTACTATGTTAGTAAGAGTAGTACTATACTACAATCACTTAGAAAATAATGTATTTAAAATATTATTCTCTTGGGAATATATTTAGGATAAATTGGAGAAAAAGGTGAAAAACGTTGCCACCACATCCAGTTCAGTATTGTTACTACAAGCGAGTCTATCTCTAGAATAAAGGGCTAAGATGTATTGAATTCAATTACAAGAGATCCCTGACAGCTGTTGAATTCAATTTCATAGTGCAAGACTAAGAGCAGACGAATGGACACACGATTAAAGAATAAAATACTTTTCAACCTTGAAAACTAGTTATGCTAAAGCCCAATAGTCATGAACCAAAAATAAGGATTACTCCATCATCAGCAGTGACAAATGAACGTAAGAGACTAATATCTTTTTAAAACTATTAGCAGAAGATTAATGCTTTTGATTTTTTAATCACCTCCATCATTGACACTCAGATTCACATTAAACGCTTAAATTAACGTTTGGGAATAAATCAATTTACGATTCCTATTTACTCACTTTTTGATAATGAGTTATGAACTTATAAGAACACGTTACAGTGACTATAATAGATGTACACCTTTCGTACAAAACTATATTGGTGAGAATCCAGACGCAAAATCTTGTTACGTGTTTGTAGAAGTATTGCTCTAAATATTATTTATGAGAACGCAGAAATTTGTTTGCCTAAAACATACAAGGGTAAACATAATAATGTTGTAACCACAATCTAGGTCAAGATCCTACTATATCTAGAAACAAATATTTTACTATGAATTTGCTTTGCAAAAAGTACAAACAACTAAGTCCCGAGTGTACTGAACGAAACTTGGTTTTATATTATTTAGTTCATAGTTTAGTTCATAGTATCACTTCAGAGGACAAAGGTGTTTGCGCACTTCACACGCTTAGAAAATTTAAATTACTATATCGTTCCAATTAATCCTACCCAGTTTTGGCTCGTAAACATGTGCTCACAAGAACAATATATAATAACAAGAACTAATATGTTATGATGAATCTATATCAGTCGCCCAATAAAAGTACAGACCGGATTTCTCACAAATATAGACCAGTAGGAAGAGACGTTAAAAAGACGTAAACCTCGCAAATGCCATTCGACCTCAAAGCATTATGTCGCCAAAATCATTCTTATTTTTTTATTTTATGAAAATACGAAAGAATTCAGACGCCACTTTACACCTCATTTGCATACAGAGCACCAATTGAACTGGATTTTTACTCTGATTCTGTGTAGATTCATATCAATATGGTGTATTATTGCCTTTAATCGGTATTTTGTCTCCAATCTGTCAGCTAAACCAGTAGGAGGCTGTTTATTCGAAAACTAGTATCGCAGATCTAATATAAGGAAATTATCGTTTGAAATCTTAACTTGAAAATCAACATTCAAATTAGCACTGACGAACATTTTAAGGCAGGGTTATTGTGTATATATGTATATGTTCATGATAATATACATTTATTTATATCCACACACACATAAGTATATATACACCTCTGTTTTTACTTTTCCACACTGCTAAACGTAAATATTTTAAAAGGCTATGTTAAAAAAGTACTCTAAGTTTATTTTCGTTACTTTATACGTTAGCACGTACAAAACTATTAATTATTACATTGAGAAATAATTATCTCATAGTTTTAGTAGTAACTAATTAACTGAAATGTAAGATTATAGTATCTCCATGATTTTCCCATGAGTCCTACAACAGACATAACCTCAGACACATAATATCTCCTTGGTTTCCTAGTACATATTACTATCACTCGTCTTAGATACTCGTAATTATTGTTATTTTAACCGTATAAAACGACGGTTTAAAGGCGGTATGATGTAATGGATACGTGTAAACATTTCCTTCATTATACATTATAGTATAATAAACCGTATTGACCTTTTCACATGGTGAGGTGAATTTGTTGATCAGACCTTGGTAGACCGGTTGATATCACACCTCAACATCATAACAATAATAACGTTAAATGATGCTCATACCATGTTATTATATAAAGCCCTCAGAGACAGACGATACTGCCTAAGAATCTACCATACGATACTAAAACCTGAATGTAACTAATGCTTTGTTTTATAATTAAATAAAATAACAAATTCCTTAAAAAAACTAAGTATTGTCACAATTAGCAGCACCTACTGATATGAAAACTTTTTATTTAAGAGTAACAGAATTTGACAATACCAGTAAATCATGGGTGATGAAAACTACTTTTAAACAAATTATAAAAATAACGAATAATAAACATGCTTCGATCATGTGTAAGGATCTACGTTGTGCGTAGTAATTTTGCAACTCCTTTACATAACTTCACATATCATTTATCATAACTTAATGAGTTTGATGTAAGATTATGTTCCAATGAAGATATAAATAAGTAGCAAAAGTAACTTGGCAATGTTTACTCTATGAATCGAACCTAGTAGAGTAAAATAACACAATAAAAGCTCATTATCGACTTGTCCATTCTTTTTATTAAGAAACACAGCACGATTCTTTATCATTGACTTATTTTAATGTAGCCAAGCGGCCGCTGGACTAACCGGTCCATAAACACAGATCAAGCTTCTTAACCTCAACTGAATACTTCTTTTAAATCTTACACAAGTCGCATTCGCTTAGGTTAGGCTTATTACTTATCAATTAATTAACTCCACTGATAAATATTCCTCGGTATTCATCTAGGTAAAATAAAGAGCGAACTTATAAAAACAATGCCGTGATTGGCTAGCAATGTGTCACCAATGTAATAAAATGGACCATGAACATGTCTTCGAGGTTCTTTACATCCCGATAGGGATTCTAGAACCTCAATGTATGTATGGTGATATAGCTGAAAATTTAGTATACTATATGCACATCAATGTATGGCATATATGGTCCTGTATGGCATGTTAAAAATGATAGTTTTGGCAAAATCTCCACGGTTGATAGTCAGCATTACTAAAATGTGTGTGTGGTTTACTATGGCGAACCCTTTACTTCCCTTAAATCACATTGTTACGTTTTATTGCATACGTATTGAATTTGCTTTGAACAATAACGTTACACGAATTCCTGGGTATCGTAACCCAGGAATTCGCGTAACTTCTAACTAACTTCATTCAATAACTATTGAATATTTTTTACATACACGTCTCATGATTTTGCTTCATGACTAAAACTTAGGTTAAAATATGGCAGCATGGTTTATCACATTGAATAAAAGTGCTTTCGGGTATCCTAAGACCTTCATAATATTCACTTATTGAGCCCCTGACTACCCAGAAAGGCTGTTACGGCCATAAAAACATATGTACGTATGTATAATTGTATTTTTTTCTGGCGTAGCACGGAATGGGCGTCTCTGGTTCAGTGGAGCATAAAACATCGAAGGTTTACCGTATTCATGCTTCACTGGCTCCCAATAGTCATTAGGAACGAACGTGTTGATAGGTCGATAATATCTTAGTATCTGTCTCAAGAGAAGTTAACAACGCAGTAAATATGGATATGCTATTTGAGATATATTAGTTTGATTTCGGTATATACGAAAGATCATTTGTGTGTCTAACATATACCATCAAATACCAATGTCTTCTTGGTGAAATTGAGTAAGCAACATGGAAAACTTTCATTTAAGGACAGTGTTAATCTGTTCTAAGATATACTCTGATCACTTTTTCATCAAATCTTAATTAATATATGCATAAGTCATTTTCATTTCATTTGCACATACGTTATGAAATATTATGTTATATCTGAGACTCATGATGTTCTTTCGTATATAATCGGTTGGGGTAGAATTATTTAAATTATTTATATATAAGGTTTGGCCGTAGATCTTACTATACTTTATATAAAATATCTCTAAGTCCCGTATTTACTCCATAATAATAAACATATTCAGGAAAATATAATAGGTCAATTATTATAGTAAGTTTATAAAACAGAAAAGCGGTATATAGTATATTTTTCGCTTCCTTGTGAGCAATAAACACAAACAAGAACAATTACATTAAGTATGAAACTATATCTACGACATAAAGTGTGACCGTTTTATCGATAAACATAACTAACTACATACCTAGTTATAGTATTATTAATTTTTACTTATAATATATAACTTTTCGGCCATTTTTCGAGCAGTATACAATTGCAATTAAATGTTTTATCTTTTAAAACATATCCTTGAAAGTTGACTTAAATTACAATTAAAATACATTTTATAAAATAAATCTACTTATGCGTATTTATTATAGGGTATCTACAAAATTGGGCTGTGTACAAGTTAGGCAGGTTAACAGACTTCTAGCTCATGTTTTGTTAACCTAAGTTCAGGTTTCAACATTACGCAATGCCTTGGATCAAGTACCAAATGCGTTTGTTCTAGTACCTAGTCGCATACCTGCATAAAAGCTAATGTTTTATTAAGTAGCAAAGCTAAGGTAACAACTTAAAATTTGCATTATAAAATAACTGATGTTTCTATTCATATATTTGATAGCAAAATAGTATGATCAACTTTAAATATCTTAAGAATACAAGCTTTAGTAAAATTATTTGATAGATTTTATATTGAAATCCTAAATTAAGCATAATATTGGATACTGATAGTAATACCGCTTATAACGCCATCTACCGTCGCGATGTGCGCATCTCCCGAGTGACCGTAAGCTCAACAAATATTTTGAGATGTGAAAGCCAAACAAGTAGCACCAACTTGATTAAAATTTCTACATATTTGTCAATAAAAATGCTGATTTGTTGACGGTACGCATCGAACGTAACGCATTCGGAGCTACAACTCTGACATCGGACTCGACTAGCGCAGATCACCCTTAGACTAATAACAAGACAAAAATATTATAATCAGATGGAAGTTTGGAGAAGTTGTTTACATCACCGTGCGAATGCGGATTTCGAAAGAGCTTATCTGGTCGAGTGACGTCTTAGCGAGTCGGGTTGGATTAAAACTGATGACGTCGAGATCCCGGACTCCCGGATTCTGGTTGGAGGGACTTACGTGGATCATGGCACGCTGACAGCAGGGGGCGTCGGCGCTGGTCGGTACTCCACCACGGCGCGGTCACACATATGCAAATATCGGCACATTTACCAGAGCACTGCGGAACCAGTTAGACGGGATTCCAGAGGCGGAACCGTTGCGCCTCGGTCGGCGATCGGATAGCGACTGGCGGACCTTGCGCGGCCTGCCAAGGCGCGTTGCGTCACTCGCTGGTGCGGTACCGCTACGGCTGCAGCTCCTCGCGGCCGACTCCTCGATCGCCACCGCTCGCGTTACACACCACCCGCGAACTCACTTTAAACACTTAATACCCCCTATAACAAAAGTTTAAGAGTAATGACCTCAAAAGCCTGTATTCTTAGTTATTAATAATTTTAACACTTAGACACCACAAGCAGATGTAATTCTTATAAAATCATTAGCGAAATGAACGTAGTAACACACAAAAGACAACACCGTTAATGAACTTTTTTGCATTTGCGTATATCGCAGGTAGATACACTGAAGGCACAGTTCTAAACAATGAGCAGTAGACGGTATATAACCTTCTCGTATCAATATGCAACGACGCGACATGAGATTTAATATGCACATATTAGTAACTTAAATTTATGTCAGATATGTAGATAATATTGACTTGGTATTATTTTTCTTGCAGTCTCACGCAATCCGGGACTCGAATACAAACCAACAATCATTCTTGTGGTTAGTATCATATTTATATGTAACTGTGACTGTTATTGGATTACGACCCAGTAAGCTTTCACATTCCCTAAAATGATTTACTATCACTTCGATTATAATGATCTCTGCACACTGTAAGATTATGAATAAGCATATATTTAAAAACGGAAAATAATTAAATGCACATCTAAAATACTGAAATGTACACCAAAATAGGTTTGGTTAGGTTTGGGTTGGGACTGTATTATTGTGGTGTGCAAAACAAGTGTTTAAAGTAAGCCTTTAAAAGCAAAGCACATTTGGTAGAACATATATGTGGAACCATTTATCCTATGCATCCGTTCGAGAAATACGGGCGTGAGACTATGTAAAAATATGGTCCTATTTAGCCAGTTCTTGGCAAAACAATAAATATATTTAGAAACTATGAATAATGGTGACTAGCTTTACGTAAATATATCCCCATAGTCACTGTAGTCATTTTTTGTGCCTTGAGCAATTAGATTAAAGGTAAAATGAGAAGAAATAAGAAATACATCTACAGTTCCAAATGTATTAATCTATCTATTTATTAAAAACACGATCCAGTCACAATAATTCATTGAAATTCCCTAGCATTCTATTTTAAGTCTTATAGTTAAGCTATATGTCTTATAATTATATGTGAGACAAACTTAGATAATATTATATCTCAGATGTTCTGTCCACCATGAAAGGAAGTAAAGACCATGAGTACATGTATCTATGTTATTAATATTCCAGTCGAATTAAGTCCTGCGTAATTTGCTTTTATATTTCTTTTCCCCACCTTAATCGCGTTAGTGAGACGAACACAAAACGTAGATAAACAGGTCTTTTTGCGATCAACTTGGAGATGATTGATAAGTACTATATTAAGAAAAGTTTTTCATTATACTGTGATCAAACTGGTACATTCTTTTTATACACACATACACGTCACGCCTGTTTCCCTGTAGAGGGGTAGGCATCTCTGCCTCTCAGATCTCTCTCGGATCCCCATCTGTCCCGATCCCGAAAAACCACTTTCGCGTCATTGACACACATACCCCCCCTCATACACACTCGGCGGTTATAGATACTTCTAACGTCACCCTTTTTCAATATGGCGTGTATCTGACTTTCATATGTCTTTTTGGGCCGGCCCCTACGTAAACGTCCTTCCGCTTCACCCTCATATATTCTTTTTATAACGAAGAAATGTAAGCGAGGGAAGACAGATTTGTAAGGAACGTTCTATAGTATCTGCCTAACCTGTTGAGAAATAGATGTATTTTATAGTCACTTATGTAACGACATATAAGTATACGCCATACCTACTTTCAGAGGGCGTAGCATACTCTTCACGACCATTACTCATTGCGAAGTAGTCTTAGGTTCTTGTGGATATATTTGAAATTACGGTAAACCCGCAATTCATTTGATAACAGACGTGCCAAGTGGTATTCTGTCTTCAGTGACTATTGATTATAAATAACCGTGAACTAGATCACTTACTTCGCAAATGACAAAGATAGACACAGGCCTACCCAGTAAGGCATAGCAGTCGTGATGTGTATGTTATGTAACATAGCTACTCAGAATTGTCCAAAGAAAAAAACTTTTTCGGTACTCAGTGGTTTGAGCGACCATCGTCATTTCAACAATGATATTTTTGTTCGAAACTCAATTGCAAATTTTTCATCTTAGGGGTCAGTAAGGTTCCTTAAAATCATTTTCTTCACCAAGAAGATGAATTTGTAAAATTGAGGTTTAGGTATAGTCTATCCATGTAACTACATGATACAGCAATCAATGATTCATTTTATTCCCGGTAAAACTAAAAGAGTGATAAGAAAAACCATAACAAAATGTTTACTAGTTTTACACACAAACAAAAACACCGCTTCTATGAATTTTATCCGAAACTAACAGGAAAATAAAAAACATTTTAAACAACGTAACTACTTTATTTAACTTAAACTATCAACATAAATTATATTTTTATTTTCTAGAAACTCTCTTCAATTAAGAACTCTTTGACTGATGTCTTGTATCTGTCAGGCAGGGCGGCTTCCAGCTCTCGCCTGCTCAGCCAGTGTGCTGGGGATTTCTCTTTGGACTGAACTTTACCGCCAACGTAATTGGCATAATAGAAGAATACCTATAGAAAAAGAAAAATAAATTAACTTAAATTTATATTTTATTTTACTTTCACGTATTACTTAAATATAATCTGGACATACATTCATGACTTTTGCCTTTTTACAGGCAGATAGGTTGTCATACATAATTTGCCTTTGTACACTTTTAGCATTAATATGTTGTTCTAAAATCATACCATTACGACCCTAATAGAACCACTGAATGTGCTTGAGGACATTATTCTGTTTCCGAGATTCTACCCATCTTAAAACGTTTGTAACGACGTGAGTGTATGTATGTGTTTAAATAGACTAGTTCCTATTGTGGGTCTGAAATTGAAATACTAGTGAAAAGCAAAATTACTTATTATTAACTACCATCATCAACAATATTCTTATATTTAATATCCTTGTCTTCAAAGCCAGCTAGATATGCCAATAGATTCTCTAAATCCTTTTATTATGTCAATTTGTTAAGGCATAGCGGACTAGACAAGAGCGTTCTTTTATGTAAATTTGCTATACATACATACATTCACGCCTCTGCATCACTAAGAGGATAGGCGGAACATCGATCGCAACATGGGACGATCCCGACAAATCTCTATATAATTTACTTACATATTCATTGTTAGCTTACCATGGCTAATACTAGTAAATACTGACCTTGGCACCAATCTTCCCACCAATCTCACTGGGATACTTGTACTTGTAGAACCCACAGGGCGCATTCCCTAGGAACTGTACTTGCAATTCTGAGCCACAGTGTTCTTTTAATACTCGCTCCGCTGTCTGGAATAATTTTTTTTTTTATCATTTTATTTTTAATACAAACGCATATAAAGCAATCATTTTAATATCAATATATACACACACATTTGTGTCTTTTAATCCCTTTCTGGTTGGACAGAACCTGGGAGACATAGAACCATGTCCTTGGTTATTTATCAGCATGAATATTGGGGTTGTGGTGTAATATGGAATGTTTGTGATAGGTACCTAGCTAGCCCATTGGCCAATAGAACTCATTTCTTCGTAGTCCCTTAGTCGCCTCCTACGACATATCGGGAAGAATGACAGCTAGTTAGCATTCTTCTTACGTCGCAGATTAGCACGAGTCCATATTTTTTAATCATAAAGTTTATCACTGCGTATGTATGAATGTTAATGAAGTGAAAGTGTTTTGTCAGGATCGGGACAGATGGGGCAGCGTGATCTCTGTCAACCCTTGTACAGGGAAATAGACGTGATGTATATATGTATAAAAATAACAATATATAATAAACTAGTAATATACCTGTCGAAGTGTCTCCCCTTCATTCCAGTTTCCTTGCGGGAGGATAGTCTTCAAATCTTTCCCTAATTTCACAGGTGTAACTAACACTAGGTGCCTTTGCAATTGTCTCTCTACGGAGGTCTTGTCACCTTTCTTGTCTGCTTCTATAATATAAAATCATATCATTTAGTTAAAAAATGTATGTTCTAAAAGCGCATACCACCACTAGGTAAATGGTAAAAACCAATACAAAAATTAACAATCTCTATATTGAAATGTACAGGAGTAGTACAAATTAGATATTATCAGTATTTTTGTCCAGTAGTTGAATCTTGTCCCAAAAGATCATACACAAAACATACACTTCACAACTTGTGTACCTACACTCCATTTTTTATTGTGGCAAGGTAATACATTTAATAAGCAGTTGGAAGTCTTACCCACTTGGCTACAGCAGCTACTATAGGAATTTTATTTAATATTACGGCATGCATAAACAAAAAATAATAGATAGATAGGCTTGGGATTAGTAAATAATGAATCAGCCTTAAATGACCACAGACCTTCATAGATACAATGGAAACTCAAGCCTGTGACTTCCCTTAAATGGTTAGTGTAAGTTAGATAGTACAGGGTAACTTTGTAATATACAAATAGAGACTCAGTCTCTATTTAACCAGTCTGGTTAAGAACTTATTTGATAATTTCTTTTATATTATTGAGTTTACCTGTTTCAATGGGTGCAAACTTGAAGTTAGCCAATTCTTCATTGGAAGCATCCTCAAAATCTTGGGCAGTCACCTTCACCACGCTGTCCATGTCAATATCCCTTGAGTCACTTTTTAAGAGCTCTGCTTGTTTCCTGAAAATTTAAGTCATTATGTTTAGATTAGACCTGCAGGCTTAGTCCACTAAGGCTTTTTGCAAAATAATAGATCAATCACTACATAGTATAAAACAAAGTTGCTTTCTCTGTCCCTATTTCTCTTTGTATGCAATGGATTTTGATGCGTTTGTTTTTGATAGATAGTGTGATTTAAGAGGAAGGTTTATATGTATAATAACATCCGTTAAATAGTGGAGTAGGCTATATATTTTATATCGGTGTGAAGCCAGATCGGGTCGCTAGTATCAGATAAGTGATAGTGTGAAGTTAGTAGTGATTTAGCAAAAATGACATATTTCACCATTTTTGAAGCTAAATTTGACACTTTTGCTGTTTTCAATGGTGCAATTTATCACTTTTGGTCATCCATTACCAACTTCACTCTATTAGTGATCTAATATGTAACTGCATTTGTGCTAAAACGCATAAGTGGACTAAGACCCCTGGCCGCATGTATAACCTGATTAAAGAAAAGAGTTTGATGCTATTTTGGAATTCAGACATACCAATGTCAATGGTATAATATTACATGTACATATCTTAAATATTTAAAGAATTCAGTTAGTAACCACTAAAAAGCTAAACAAACCTTTGAGATTTAAATTGCAGTAGAAATAGTCTACACAATTAAAGGTTTCAATTACACAGAAAACACTATTTAGTCCATTGATGCATAAAACCCAGCAGTGTTGCTGCTATGAATCTTATAGGGTTACCCTTACACAAGCACTTTTAACCCTTCAAACTCTATCTAAATGTTTAGCCTCCAAACTTTTTATTTCGAATAGTATATGATCAATAATTAGTCAATAAGGTATATTCTCTTCTATTGAGAAACAGGGATTATGTATTTGTGGTGCATATACTAAGTCAGACAGAGATTTCTCTGTGTATATGCTAAATCCTATATTATATCATCAACAATATTCTCTAACCAGTAATTTCGTTACATAAGAGATACTTACAAATCACTTTCATGCCTAAGTTCATGGTCTGACTTCAGACTTTTCTCCACTTCAATCTGGTAAAGTAAATCCTTGTACCTCTTCTGTAAATCGTTTAGAGGAGGTGTAACAGTAGGCAATCTCTCCACACATACTCCAGCTAATATATCCCACGATGCATTAGTAGGTTCGGTATTTAAACCTGGAAGATAATGTTAAAAATATCAACAACTACTTAATATACCAAATAATTTTAATAATTGATAATATAACCTAAAACTAACCTCTTTTCAATAAAGTATTGTACAAGCCTAGCTCTACCCTGAATAATTGGCGTACAAACATATTTCTAATTAAATAATATCAGACTCGAAAACACAATTAACTTATTTTTAAAATTTAAGGATAAAAGTATTTTGTAAACAAAGATTTAAATTTTTTTATTTGGGCAAAGACAGCTTCAACTATTATTAATTATTAAATATGGCAACAAGGTCGTTTTTCAGATCCAGCTTCAAGTTCATAAGCAAATGTATCTGTTTGAAGAGAGTGCTAATAAGCATGACATTTTATGAGCATGTGTAACCTTTACTTCGACTATATCATTGAATGGTCTAATGACACAAACGAGATACATAAGTAAGAATTTCAATAAATCACTACATAGTCACACTATAAAACAAAATCGCTTTTTCTGTCCTTATGTCCCTTTGTATGCTTAAATCTTTAAAACTACGTAACGGATTTTGATGCGGTTTTTTTAATAGATAGAGTGATTCAAGAGGAAGGTTTATATGTATAATAACATCCATTAAATAATGGAGTAGGCTATATATTTTATACCCGTGCGAAGCCGGAGTGGGTCGCTAGTCATAATATAAAATACAGATGGCAGATAAATACTAAAATGGATAGTCGTGGTCGTGCAATGCTTATGCCAAGAAGATATCATTAACATAAGAAATGTAGCTGTAAAAAATATGTAATCGGGTAAAGATCATCTCTTATAAAGTTGTCATCATTTTGATCAATAATTACTTACAAATTTTGCGTTTCAGAATACGAAAATTGTTGGCTTACTAAATAGATAATACTTAATTTATCAAATTATCTTGGAGGTAATGATGGCAACGGTACTATATAAGTATTGATACTATATAAGTGTCTATTAAATGCATCGTATGACATATTTTAAAGAAAGATAGCGAGTTAGTTATTATTTACGTTCTAAGTAACTCAGAATATAATTTAGTTTATAATCAATTTAAGAAATTGATAATTATCTAAATACTTTAACCGATAGCTTTATGCTTACTATGAAAGTATATTTATATCTATGCAGTTTTAAGTTCCAAAATATTTATTTAATATTTTTTGCATAAATGTTTATATTCACAGAAAGTATTATAACTTTTTATAAAATAGGTTGTTTCGTCGTATAATTTATTAACGTATTTAGAGGAATTACCTACTATTTCTAATAAATTAACTCATTTTTATACAGATCAAAATATTATCGTGTATGAGACACTTACAAAACTCAATTGCCAACTATAATATTTCTATTAAATTTTCAGCTGGTAACATTCTTTTTTCCGGCTCTCAGTGTCCGAGAAAGTAAGACAGAGTTATTTTTATAGAAATAATCCAAGTTTATCTGTTAATTCAAGTTAATTTATGTTGAATCATTGTGATATATTTGATTACAAGTACTACTGAATGTGTTGCACCTAATATTTATGTCATATATCATATTGTGACCAGTATAATAGTGTCATTAATTTATAGGTTATAGTCGCCTTGTATTTATTAGTGATTTTGTTTTTAGGCCTGCAACATGAAGCAAATTGTTGCTAACCAAAAAGTGAAGATCCCCGATGGGGTGACAGTACACGCCAAGTCTCGTTTAATTACTGTCAAAGGTCCTCGAGGGGTTTTGAAAAGGAATTTCAAACACTTGGCTGTTGACATTCGCATGGTTAACCCCAAGACTCTGAAGGTAGAGAAATGGTTCGGTTCTAAGAAAGAACTTGCCGCCGTCAGGACTGTATGTTCTCATGTTGAGAATATGGTAAAAGGTATGTACTAGAACTATTCCTCTAATGTTATGTTTCTGCAAGCATGTTAATAAAAATATTTCATGTACTAATGCATTAGGCTTAAATAATATAGTCTATTTAGAGTCTGCCTAAGCTTAATTAGTCTGCAACTTCACTATAATTAGTATTTGTTGATACGCTGCTAGGTTAGTAAATAGTTGTTAATATTATTGTTGAACTTGTTGTTTGCAATGTATAACCCTGACAAGCATGCCCCACAACTTCTTTTATACCATAAGAGTGATCATGATGTTATTATTATGTACAAAACTTTGTTTGTATACCTCTTGATTGCATATCACTGAGGCATTCTAGAGTAATAATATTACATTTTTTACTGCTGAATGAAGACTGAAAAATGATGTCTTAGAAAACAAAGTTATTGGCAATTGAAGTATGAACATATAGCTATATGGAACATACCTGTAAAAAGTATTATTGTTGAAAATTAAATTTTAGATAGGTACCTTTTGTTTAGAAGGATCTGTCAGGATTAAAATTCTGATTTGTGATCTTTCCCTATAGCTATAGTTAAACTGGTGATGTGTATGTATATTGATAGTGTTGTGTTGCCCATAGTCTGTATTTGTTTATGACATTATGAACTTCTAAATAATATAAGTGTACTTTTTGTATTGTTCACTACAGAAACTTATATTTCTTTGCACTATGCTAGAGATAGAGTTATAGCTTTAACATTTTTCAGCTAATTAAGCCAGGCAGGTTTCTTTGAGCATTCATCAAAATAGAAACAATGCTAAGTACATATTAGAAGTTACTATATTCTGTTGCATAATATATTACTATTCTTTTGATTCCAGGCGTAACCAAGGGATTCCAATACAAGATGCGTGCTGTATACGCCCATTTCCCCATCAACTGTGTGACCACAGAAAGCAACTCAATTATTGAGATCCGTAACTTCTTAGGAGAGAAATACATCCGAAGGGTAAAGATGGCGAACGGTGTTACCGTTGTCAACTCTCCCAAACAAAAGGATGAGTTGATCATTGAAGGCAACTCCTTGGAGGACGTGTCAAGATCAGCTGCTTTGATTCAGCAATCGACCACAGTAAAGAACAAGGACATCAGAAAGTTCTTGGATGGTCTGTATGTGTCAGAAAAGACCACTGTTGTACAAGAAGAAGCGTAAGAAATAATAAACTAAGAAAGAACATAACTCTTTTATTTTGCCCTTTTTATATACAAACATATAAGAACAGTTCACTTAGGTGTAGGTCAATCGATCAGCCTATGTCAGTCCACTGCTGGATGTAGGCCTCCACAAGGTTTCGCCACAAAACACGATCACTCATGGCCCTCAGCCAGGTCATTGGTCCATCTTGAAGGGGGGTGTTCTACACTATGTTTACCGAGACACGGTGGCCATTCAAAACTGATTTGCTGCAAGGGTCGTTGATTCTGCGACAGACGTGGCTGGTCCACTGCCAACTCAACTAGCAACATTGATAGACAATGTCTACTACTTACGTTATTATTATTATATATTCCCTTTTGGGATTTACAGAACCTTGGACATGCAATATTGCCTTGACCATTAGTAAAACTATTGATTTGTATTAACCAATATTATATTTAGTACATTATTACACCAATTAAACTAGTCTTTTGGTAAGTTCATTGCTTGTGTTAAGGGTACTAGTGAAAATATTCAAGAATATACTATAGGTAAACAAATTTTTTTTTGTAAACCGTTAGCTTTATTAAGTATGAGGATAAAATTACATTGAAATAACGTATTTTCGTAACATATTATCATAAATAACATAATATATATAAATTCACTTTATTAAACAATATTTACATGAGGTAATAAATCAAAATAATATCTAGATAAATAAAGTTGAAAATAAACTGATAAATATAAAATAAAATCTTAAAGCTAAAAATATTTACAAATAAAATATATCTGCCAAATCACTGGCAGTGGCAGGAAGTGTCCCAAGAAGGCTGGTGGCATTTCCCCGTTGCACAGCTATGCTGATGCGCTGGGCGAAATACGCACCGGCCCTTGAGTCCCCGCTGGCCTCCACCAAACGGGAAGCGACCTCCTTTAATAAACAAATTTATACATTTGTAGCATATTATATTATAATCAATGACTTGAAAGCACAAAAGTAGCGTAGATCTTAACTATGCCTCCGGGAATCGAACCTACACCTCACAACAATGCTCAAGTGGTAAACTATTCGCACCACAGTGTGGTCGACGCCAATATCTTGACAAGAATGAAAAATCAGTGATTTTATAGATCTAAGTTTACAATTCATGAATTTTTTGGCTAATATCAACTAGAGCCTTAGGCTATTAATGCATTTTAGGCACCTAATTAGTTCAGTAGTGATACAATAGCACGTCATTAGGAGTAATTTGACACTTGGTACTCCACTAACAACTACAGCCACTGAAGCGCTATTGAACTGCGTCTGGAGTACGATCAATATTAGTCAAATCGCGTTATTTTTCGTACTCCACTTTTGTTTTGACAGCTTTGTCTATGCTCAATCGTAAGCGAGTGTGCTATTGAGTTGCTATTGCGCCACTATCGAGATACAACTGATATTTCACATACACCCGACACGCAATTGTATCACCGTCATAGTTAATTAGTGGACTAAGGCCCCTGTATGTGGGATCCAGGAGCACATAATAAGACATAATGCTTTTAAAATTCTTATACAATAGTGTGTTCATACTACTTTCAAAGGTTACTCTTTGTCTTTCTCATATAAACTACCCGTGATACTAAATGGGGTCCTAGTACTTTCCTTCCACATCTTGAAAGTACTTTGAACATAATAGGTACAGTTTTTGGCGTCACTATTATAAAGACAAACGCGTTCACTTCTATTAACACTTATGGCGTAGGTAGTAAGAGGTTCAGGTTCCCATCTTCGCAATCGTGGAGGTGGTAATTCTATGGAAAATTCAAAACCACATGTTGACCGGATAGTCGTTACGCAATGTAACAGGTGGTAAGCCATGTCGCCATTTATAAACACAATTACCTGTTCGGGCAACAGGTAGCTTTCCTCACGATGTTGGCCCTCACCGTAGTATTAGAATATTCTTATATCTGTGTTTGTATGAAGTGTGGATTTGCCTATTTGTGTGGACTAGTTCAATGGTTCTAGTAGACGACCCAAATGATAGAAACAGTAATCATCAGTAGTGATGCACTGCTAGGCCAACGATTTCTATTCTATTAATAACAAAACAGCACTGGACACCAAAGATTAAAATTTAGATTGTTCTTCCATCTCATTTTGTAAGATAAAGTGTAATCAACAAAACTCAGTAACGAATGCTGTAGACTTCTTTTACGCATGTTGAACAGTATATTAAGCTTCTAACATGACTACGTGTGTATGTGTATGAATTCAAATGATGATTGGAAGGTAATACTAATGAGGTATTAAAACAACAATAGAATTTTTAACGTAAATAATTTTATTCAACCTATACTATTGAACATCACTAACTCATAAACATTGTTCATCTGCAAATATGGTTATTTGATACAATAAACAATCTATAGCTACATAACTGTAGTGACTTCAAATACATTTCATTATTATACACAAAAAACACGCGATTATTACTTAACGTGTACATTCAACTTAATTTATAAATTAAAATAAATACAATTAATGAAAAATATATCAGCGGGTTAATCCGTTAAAACGAATTTATAATACCAATGTTAATATAATACATTACAATTATACGTTATTAATATTATTTACACAATTAAAATAAGGAATTACTGACAAATTAATACAACACAATCATTAACAAATTTCAATAATTAAATTATAAAACTGAAATGTTTAATCTCGCCTTATTTTTGAATATAATATCTTTGGTAGTTTTGCTAGGACTGCATATTAAAACTCTGCACATCTACGTTGTACTATAGTAGTAATTCCTTTTATTTAGCAAAAACTTTGTCATGGTCTAAAAGTAAATAATACTTTGCACTAATCTTTCGGGCTCTTAAGTACGTCTTCCTTTTGATTTTTACATGCCCTATGGCGGATGGTAAGAAGCTCTGCGCGCTCGGCCAATTCCGCTACGCTGCCATATTTGCAGATGGCCACCCCAATATCTCGTAAGAAAATAAAATTCTCAATAAATTAATGTTCAAACTCTATATACTCGGTGGTCAGGCACACCGTATAACGCAATCTTACTATAAAAAATATTAACAAACAACTTTGCACCGTCTAATGTGTCAAAGGTTAACGATATAGTGCATTTAATGAGATTCAATAGCTAAGATACAAATTGCCGCTTGAGCAATATTCAAGGTGAAAGTGTAAAAGGGGCACACTCTATCATCCTACTGGCGAATCCTAATTTACTAAGATAAGTCTGGATTTAAAACACGTCTAGCGACTCAGCAATTAAAACAATAGTTTCATTACGTCCACGCCACAATAAAATTATGAATACAATTCAAGCACGATTAGTGAGCTGTCGATTATTAAGAATGTGTAAAAATATAATTGGGAATATAATAAAAACGTTAAAATCTACAATAAATTCAATCGCAAATTAAAAAAAGCGTAGTAAGATCTACATCAAACGCAGTTAGAGTTTTAAAATCCTTGGTCAACAATATTAAACAAGTGTAGGACTTTAAACGCTTACAACTATTCCCGTAACCGAGACGCATTTCATAAAGCGGTGATTCCGACAAGTTCCAGCCATGATTAAAGAGGCCACTTGCACAATCACGGGACTAACTACGGCAACAACGAATGTAACCTTATTGCTTATAGAATATGTAAGAGAACCATGCATTGGTGTTACACGAATCCGTTCAGTCAAGGTAAATTCATGCAATAATTGGCAGGCAACAAAAAGATTCCTTAAGAGCATTATTAACAATGAAGTTCAATAATCGTAAAATACCTACTCGTATAGTCAGTGGGAATTGAAATGAACACGATAGAAATTGCCAAGAGCAAAAGCATCTAAGAAAGGACAACTTCTCCTTTGTTTGTGTTGATTTCGATATGTTGTAGATGCGGTGTCTTGCACAGATGTTGCGTAGTAATTAAGTCGAGTCGTTAAGTTAACGTTTCTAAACTAAGTATAAAAAGGGTAGAATTATACTTGTTAGTTAGTAAGCGACTTGTGACTAAACGCGTTTAAACTTTCTAGATAGAAAATCGAATGACTTACCCTACGATGGGATATGGACAGAAGTACTGATAGGGTTCACTACGGGATCGCGTTGAACATTGAAATGTTGACACCTACTTCTAATAATGATATCTAGCAAATTTAAGTTTTTGTGACTTGTCTAAGAGTACAAACTTGTAGGTAGTCAATATTTCTCTCGATGTCCATTTTGAAAGAAGCCTTTAAAACACCTGAACTATAACTATTGCGGGAGGTACGTACATTGACGATCAAAAATGTAAACGTTTATCACGTAACTGCGATTAGAAATTTAGTTAGGAAGAAATGCCTACATTAAAGCTTACTAACGAAAAAGCTGCAAAAACATGAGCTTGGTTTAAAAGTATCGTTCCTAATTGACGTGGTTATAGAATTTTGCTAAAGGGAAACAATGTATAATTCATTCGCCTATAATTTGAGAGGGATCTATTACAACTAATTCAGAAGGTGTTTTAAAGGCAGAAGTGATCGTCTATGGCACATGGCAACCCGAAGGCTCTCTAAAGAGGTTCCCGACGTGGAACCCACACGGTCGGCCCGCTCTCCGCTTCGATCACTGCCTTCACTTTCGAGTAAATCTCCTCCGGTGTGTCACCTGTCACGACAGCTGAAAGATAAAATATCACTACATAGTATAAAACAAAGTCGCTTTCTCTGTCCCAATGTCCCTTTGTATGCTTAAATCTTTGAAAATACGCAACGGATTTTGATGCGGTTTTTTTAATAGATAGAGTGATTCAAGAGGAAGGTTTATATGCATAATAACAAGCATTAAATAGAGGAGTAGACTATATATTTTATACCCGTGCGAAGCCGGAGCAGGTCGCTAGTATGTTATAAACAGTGAAACTAATACTAATTCACATTAAGCGATGTAATTGATATTTTCGTTTACGTTGGTCTGATATCAACACAATAGATCCTGTATTTGAAAATAATGATAAATAAGTTAGATGAAGTAGTGTATTAAATCCAAGAAGAATGGTTTAAGATTATTGCGATACAACCGATCTTGGTACGACGTGATACTTGACTCAATAAAACACTTTCTGTAATATATATTTGCTGATTACATACCAGTGAAATATTCAGCAAACTCTTGCTCCATTTTGATAGCTCGTTCGTATGTCTTTTTAGCTTGCTCTTCGGTCATCCTCTTGTTCATTTCCCTGGTCACACAAAGAAAGCAAAAATAAACTTTCTGTTACCACAATGATATGATTTGTATTATGCAATGCTTCTACGCAATAAGTTATTGTAATAAGTGAACAGAAATATTCACATGGGTACATGCCTATTATTAAAGCAACATTATTACGAATCTTTGATCAACAAACAGGACCCTTACTCCACTAATTAACTTTGACAGCCACTCAACTACATAGCTATAGCGATACTTCTGCGTCTCGGCCGTAAAAGTGGCACTCTGCTAATATTTTGACAGCCACAATAGCAAGTCAATGGCACTTCAGTGGCCACTCAAAGTACAGAAATTATTGTCTATGGATTACAACAATTTAAAAAACTGTTTGCACTGACAATGCCAATTAATGCATATTGATTTAGCAGTTAAAAGTTTTAAGTTTATAACGTAAATTAAAACTGAAAAAATATTTTATGTTTTTAATTGAAACTAAAACTACTAACTGAGTGTGTGAGTGTACATAAGATATTGACCATAGGCAAAGAAAGCTGTCAAAACAATAGTATAGTACCAAAATGAAGGCTATTGAACTAATATTGAGGCACGTTTAATTAGTGGAGTAACTTTTTTGTACGTCAGACGCAGAAGTATTTCGATAGCGCTTCAGTGGCCAAAATTTGTTAGTGGAGTGCGAAAAGTGTCAAATTACGGCCATTGAAGTGCCACAATATCGACATTGAAGTAATATTGTGGCCAATATGAATTAGTGGAGTAAGGGCCCAGTACGGTTGTAATACATATCGATAAGTACAATTTAATTTAATTACAACATAATTACATCACAGTGAATTTTTCATCACTTCACAAAATCAGCTTGGATATTAGCTATTTTGTATCCGAGGCTCTCTCACTCACGTAATAAATTAGAACTCGTAGTTCTATATGTATGTATATAAATTGTTTATCCTAATACTCACATAATAGATTCTACACTCTTTGGTTTGATGAATATCGCGATGGGATACAGCTGGGCCACTTGCAGCCTCTTGATGGCGTTGCCGCTCACGTCCAATATGCAGTGTTTACCCTGAAAGCAACGTAAAAACATTATTCATACGCCTACTAAATACAAATTTCTGGAAATGCTAATGAACAGGTATTTAACGGTACATAATCCAAGGAACTAGTAATTCTATAATATTCAGTTCAAAGTTCTATTGTATTAGTAAGTATTTATTCTGGAAAGTGTAGCCTAATGTTCTATTAAATGTTTCACAACGTTTTTGGCGACTATCTATTACTATTGGTTTTCACCAGTAGAACAATTAATCAGGAAGATTAAACTAAAGAAAGTAATGTCACCTCACAACTGTCTTTAGTGGTATCATATATATGAAATCGTTATATGAAGAAGTATCGTATCTGCACTAAAAAAAACCTATAATTATACTATCTCAAAATGAAGCTCATTCAAAGATCCCTTACCTTCTCGGCGACTTCTCTCACAGAAGCCACGGACGTTCCATACAAATTGTCATTGTACTGTCCAGCCTCAATGAAGAGATGGTTCTGGATGTCTCGTTCCATTTGCTCGCGGCTGGCCACGAAATGGTAGTCGCGGCCGTCCACTTCGTAATCTCGACGAGTTCTTGTTGTATCTGGTATTTGGTAACATTATTTATAGAACATTGCAATATGATCAGTTTGGTTTATTACGGAATTTCTAGTTTTTAGGTCATAAACATTAGCAACATTTGATTAACTTTCTGTTCTGGTACCAGCTAATGGCAATAGACTCGCTGCGTAACGTTTGTCACTGTATGTAATATGTAACCCGCTTTTACTAGAACAAAATAATGATAAATACACAAGCCGGATTACTGGGCGTCTTGCATTTTGCCTAAAATACATAAATAAAAGTAACTCACGTGGGACGCAGCTTCCAAACTTGTCTGGGAACTCCGAGATCAAGTCGTCATTGATTCTGTCTTTCAAGGGTCCCAGAATGATTACTGGCCTTGTGTAATTTATTGTCAATTGTTGTACTGTTTCATAGGACAGGACGCTCTCTTCTTGACCTGGAAATCATTCGAATGTGATACTAAAAATGAAAACTAATCCTACATACTAGTTCAGTAATTTACCTTAATGGATCCAATCTAAACTTCAAAATTCAAGTTAAAAACGAGCAGGTATCTGTTAAGCTTACTACAAATAGGAGCATCGTAATTTACAATATTATTTCAGAACTTATGAATACTCTATTTATTATCTAATCAAAATTGTATTACATTATTAAGCAAAGCTACGATATAAAAG
This sequence comes from Leucoptera coffeella, assembly GCA_030578115.1. Lineage (NCBI taxonomy): Eukaryota > Metazoa > Arthropoda > Insecta > Lepidoptera > Lyonetiidae > Leucoptera > Leucoptera coffeella. Next base: position 195,676 of record JAMBLF010000158.1, read on the forward strand.
GAGAGATAATTTACAAGATTTGATTAAGTCTATACTAAGGCATTCAAATCGTGACTACAATTCTAGTGTAAAATTCAATCAGCACATCAGAAATGACCTAGGAAAGCCACGTGAAGTATAAATCTTAATGTTTTGTGGATCTATCGATAACATGCTAGTGACGAATTAACAGTGACATCTAGTGTGTAGGCGAAGCAACCTAGCTTACGTGCAAGGCGTAGCGTCTAAAAGCCGTCGGCACAGTGGCTCTAGCCCTTGTTTCGTTAGGAAAAGCCATCAGCATAAACTAGTCTTTTCTAATAATAAGGTCCGTTGGTTTTAAGTACTATAGTGAGGGGAATAGAAGGTCTTTGCTGGCAGCTTTTCCAGGATCTCGTGTGCTTCCAGTGGCCACAAAATCGTGTCTCGCACCCCGCCCTCAGCGAGTCGTCTTGAATGAGCTGGACAAACCCCGTGAGCTAATGGAACATCCTCGAGTGCGTCAATGCTATCAGAACGGTTTCGCTCTTCATGAATTCAAGAAAAAGTATACCGAACATAAAATGAACATAATAACTGTAGTGTTATTGAATGAAAACTACTTTGTCTAATTGATGATTCATAACCAGAATGCGGGAGGTAAGGTATCGGCTACGCACTCGCAAGCTAAATGCCTCACTCCCAACACTTACTCTCATCCTCAAGATATATGAGCGTAATCTCCTCCATCATGGGAAGTTCCACTCGATACAAGATTTCGCCTACACGTAGAAAAATTCACGTTACTCAAGATAGTAGGTACAATGCGGAGCGCTGGCAGGGCGCGCCCAAGGCCGATGCAAGCTGCGGCTACACGACAGCGCACACACGTAAAGCGGCTCTTCACGTCGTTAGGTCTCGGCCAAGAGGCAACTAGAAGCACTCGACTGCGTGCCTATGGTCGCGTGCGGCTGCCCTACTCCCCGGGCACACGTGAACACTCATTGTACAGTTTCACAGACACTAATACATAGTCATCGTCGTCCATCACGGGCATTGCCAAACCTAGGCCCTCGCCATGGAATTGCCAATTTCGTACAAAGGCATCATGCTTGTAACAATGTCTACAAGCTTACAACACTAAATAGTTGAAATATCTGTCTACACACATAGCGATAGTGCCTAATCGCTACATTTCATGTGAATATAATAAAAAACAGCTGCAAATACAATGAAATGTAAGTGACAAAATAAAGCTAATTTAATGAAAATTTCGTATGTAATACTTGGACCGTGATAGGACGGATACATGATCTTTATCTGACAATCGAAGCTAGTAAGTTAATTTTAAAGCGTGTAGCTTTATATAGTGTCATGACTGTTTCAACAAGATGTTATATTCAGCCGCTGCAATTATTGCTTAGAAACGACCTACGACAGAGAGCTCCATGAGATTGTGCAAGCGATAGCCAAGGTGGCACTTACCGTCCGCGTTGCTATCCTCTTGCGTGTAGCAGAGCATGAAAGCTGGAACAAAGTCAATTTCAAATGAAAACAAAAACATTTTAAATTAGTTACTTTACAACTGTAATAAAATAATAATAATAATCTTTATTAAACAAAAACAAGCATACATAAACTCAACCTTACTGCCATCACTAGGTTACCATGGCAACCTGTATCGATAGCAGCAAGCACCAATCTCGGTTACATATTATATTTATGCTTAATTAACAAAATATTCATACTTTGTATAACATAGTTGCTATATAAATGTAATACCTTGAAAGTGTCTCCTATATAACTATAGAAACAAGTATTTCCAGTGCACTTACGTTCTTGGTCGGAACCGTCCTCGGACTTGCCGTCCTCGCGGCTCTTCATGAAGGGGAACTTTCTGCTGAACGACAACGTCTTCTTTTTTCTCTCCAACGTTGATTGACTCTGTACAAGTAATAATTAAATTATTATACAAGAAAACGTGTTATTTTACGTACAGAAAAATTCAGTTTATCCAATGCAGCGGTGGACAATATATTGGGACAGATATTATCTCTACTGTCTTATTTCACACTTTACCATTACCAGGGTTACAAAAATATGAATATGGAACCATTAGTGACAAGTTCAAAACCCAACCCCTGTACGTATTACCTTCAAGGTTCAAGTTTATAAGTAAAGGATAAATTATTTATATTAAAACCTCTACCCGCCTTTAACGACATGTCTGTTATAAAAGCGTCATTATTCCTCTTTATTTTACTAATATTTATTTTGATTATTTATAAGTAAAGGATAAATTATTTATATGAAAACCTCTACCCGCCTTTTACGACATGTCTGTCATAAAAACACCATTATTTTCCTTTATTTTAGTTACATTTATGTCTATTATATTTTAGTTTTATTCTAATTTAGGTAAATCTACGTACCGGCGTTCCCTGTCCTTGGAACTTGACCTGCCTGTCCCTGGCGCGTTGTTTCCGCTCCCAACGTCTCTTTGATGGTATGATACCAATCGAGTCGGCATCTGACGAGTCGAGTCGCCTAGAAAATTATATATTGAGTCTTTAATAACACGTAGATTTTGTGGCAAGACTAAAAAAAGATTTCTCACGTTGTTAAAACAACTATGTGAGAAAACAAGGAAAAGAAAGATATTCCTCTCATACAATTGAAGCATTTAGCTTATACGACGAGAATGTTTATGTATGCATGTAATTTAGCTTATCTAACCACTAAATGAGCTTAGAATAGCAAAGCTACATTAATTAGTCTAAGTTTCCTTTAAATTCTAGTTACAAATGTTTACTTTGTTTAATAATGAGATTACTAAACCAAATCAAGTCTACTACTCGGTCTGTATCTACACACACAATCTAGATGGAATAATACAAACACATTAAAAATCACACACACTATGAAAACCAGGTACTACAAAAGTTTGTTTATCGAGAATTAGGGTTGGTATTAATAACTAAAGTTTTGTTGCAAAATAATACTTACTCGTAAAATTCGACAAAGAATTAATGATATGAAATATAAATAAATACTATTGAGTATATTCTTTTTAAGGCCAGGATACGAATGATAACGTTATTACTTAAACCAATCACAATTAAATATTGAAATGGATTAACTGATATCTACAGCAAAACGTACGAAACAAGTGCTCATATAAAAAAAAAACAATAATTACCATTTGAGAGGCCTGTGAAAGCCACAAAACAGAATCTTAAGTTAGTTATATATAACTTTTATACCTCTGAACTTCAAGTTGAATTTACAAAATAATATAAAAATATATAAGAGAATGTTAACCCGACAGAAACTAACCCTATAAATTCACACCCCCAATAAATATTATTAAAGACAATAAACTAAACCTAACCTGAATGGAATCTATTGTTACAATATAACCCTAACCCTTTCTTTCCTAAGCCTTTTGAAAGGCACTTAATCTCAATAGTCTAATAGTCAAAAACTTACCTCGCTTGCCACCATTCATCGTCGGACGCATTGGTGACGTGCAGAATATCGCCATAACGGAACGGAAGCCCTCTCGATGGCAAACCATCGTCGCGAATCGGATCGTAATCGAACAAAGCCCTGAAAGGAGTGGAAGTAACATTAGGCAACATCACTACATAGTATAAAACAAAGTCGCTTTCTCTGTCCCTATGTCCCTTTGTATGCTTAAATCTTTGAAACTACGCAACGGATTTTGATGCGGTTTTTTTTAATAGATAGTGGTTCAAGAGGAAGGTTTATACGTATAATAACATCCATTAAATAGCCAGAAGTGCGAATCTGTAGCGGGTCGCTAGTTTTCAATAAATTTACATTGGTTAATAAAATTATATGTTAATAGCATTATGTTACTGTTGCTGAAAACAAACAATCAAATGAGATGCAATACAAGATATACATACACATCACGCCTGATTCCCTGTAGAGGGGTAGGCAGAGATCACGGATCCCCATTTGTTCCGATCCTGACAGACCACTTTCGCTTCATTGACACTCATACATACATACAAGATATTCCCATTACATTTAAAACAATATTCTATTAATTTATAAACCCTGCGATAGAGTTACATAATATAAATGACATAATATAGCGATTAGTAATTCAATAGTAAAAGTACATACCTAACATAAAGCGAACGTTTCTGTGATGTCCTCAGTAGTGTGTGATGCTGTTTCATTTCGTTGACGCGGGCTTCGAATTTGTTGTATTCATGTGGTCGATACGCCACAGTCAGTTTCACGTGCTGCCCTGTGCTCTGTAAACCAAAGGATTACAAATCAGTAACAATTATGAAAAATAATACTAAACTCAGTATAATTCGACGTTCAATGAATGTACTATTACTGTGCTTATATTGAATAAAATACTTTTGACTTTGCCTTTGAATAAAATGCAGTACAAATCTTACGAAAATTATACTAAATAATAACTTACTTGATTTTTGTTACAACATTCGTAATATAATACTAACTAGCTGTCTTTATTCCTGGCACGTCATACTAAGTGACTAAGGGAGTAGGGGTCAATTGAATTTATTGGGGGACTACCTAGAAAACAGTTATTATTATATCACGTTAATAAATGCCACCACAACTTTTCTATAGTATCTTACTAAAAATAAACATTATCGAGGAGATTGGTCCCCAAATAACCCACTCACCTTCAAAAGGTATTAAACGACATGAATGTTACATTTTACTCAAATCCTGCTTCTTATAATACTTGCATAACTCACCTTGAGCGCCTTAGCCGCTTGCTCGTGCGTCGCGTGGGTTATATCCTCGTCATTAACTGCAAGGAGGCGGTCGCCCCTCTTCAAGGCACCCGACCTCTCCGCTGGTCCTCCCGCCAGGAGGAAAGACACATAGATGCCATGACCATCCTCGCCCCCGACTATGTTGAACCCTAGACCTTGGGACCCTTTGTCCAGTTCAACCACTCTTGGCGGCTCCTCACTGTCAAGCACGTCTTCGCGGCGCAACGTGTTCGTAGTGCTTACGGCTGTAAACGTGACGGTAATGAATAATGTGTAACGGTTGGTTTTTGACGGTCAATGATAAGGTTTATAGGACAGTTCGTTTTTTGTTTGAATGTCAGATTACCGTTGTGATTTTTATTGTCAGTAAATATCCTTTCGTAATCGAATTAAGTTATATTTCTTTTTGTAGTGTTGTAAATAGTAGAATAACAGTTATTTGTGTCTCGTCTTTACAATTATATTAATAGAACGTTTTTGTATAATTTAATAGCATTCTGTGAAAATAATGTATTAAAATAATGCTACATTTTAATTGATACATACTCATTCCTAATTAAAAAAACACAACATTTTAACAAATATTTACCTCTTTACTATATATGTAAATCTTTCACAAACTCTCCCTTTTAACATGCTAGCTTTATACACATAAGTCTTATTAACTTTGACTTAATACTCACGTGTAGTAGCCCTAGAAGTGTGAGGCGAGGCCCTGGGTCTAGGCCCTGGTATCAGCACTAAAGACACTTTCTCCCCCGAAGCCTTGAGAGCGCTGACGGCGTCCTCGTGGGTGACATTGTCCAAATTCACATCTCCTTTCTGTTTCAAACACAGAAAGTAATCAATTACACTCGAAAACACGTGTTTTGTACACTATAACTGTTTAAACTATTGCGAGTAAGTGAATAAATGATTAAAACTTTAGAAATAAGGTTTTAGTTCACCGTAATACTAGATACACAGTTACTCAACTTCCATAAAGGTGCTAGGCCAAAGAAACCTACAAGAGAACTGAGAATAAATCTATTTGTTTATTCCAAGCCCACACAGGCAAGTGTGTCATATGAATTTTAATTACAATTCACTCATGCATAAGTTATATTGCATAACATAGAGTTCAGTACTTTAAACTGTTTTCAAGGTGAAGGTGCGTGTGTGCTTTTAGAGAAATCTATGTTGTTTTATTTAAAAAATAAATTGATACAAATTTAAGATTCGATTAAATAAACTGTTAAAATTTAAATTTAGTAAAAATTAAATTAAATTTTCGGTGGAGTCTGATTGAAACCTGCACCTGTTTCAAATTAATAAGATGTTGTAGAATATTTCGAAATGTACTAGTTATTGAACTATTTGCAACATAAACTTTATATTTTTAAATTGTGAGAAGAATGTTAATAAATTCTAGTTGTAAAATAAACGTTTTTATTACTTCTGTGTACAAAATTTATTTCATATTTTAAATTAATTTATTAACTAACACAGTTTGAAAAAATTATGATACATTTGAAAATAAACAAAGCATTATTTTATTTAGATACATAACATGCCTTACATAAACCGCATAAACAAATACACTTATTTCCTTATTCTCTAATTTAAAGAAGTCATTCTCGAAATCGAACTATTTGACTCATTTTCATTCATTTTACACGAATAGGCAACAAAAACATGCACTCACCGAAGTATTCTTAACCATGAGCAATTTGTCTCCCACTCTTAGCCTGCCGTCCTTATGAGCCGCGCCGCCTGCCATTATTTTCGTGACATAAATCCCATTATCACCTGGAATATGCTGGTTACCCACGCCTCCAGCTATGCTGAACCCTAAGCCAGAGCCACCTTTACTCAGCTCTATTTCTATTGCATCCTCCTCTTTTGCTGGTGGTTTGAGGACGTTGTTGTCGCTTATACGTCGACGAATTTTCTGTAATAGGAAAATGATTTGCTGATACCGTACCGAATTAGATAACTATCGAATTACGATTACAGACATTATTGGGTGTTATCAGTTGAGTAATAGTTAAGTCACAGCTAGTGTCCGATAAATTGTGGCTGTGGAAGAATGTGTTACACTTGTAATTTAAGAAAAAATAATTATTTCCCGTCTCTCTACTGAGTTTAATCTTAATAAAGTTATATTTCATATATAATTCCATTTAACAATGTGTTTTAGCAATATGGCACTTATGATTAAAATAATAACGGGTTAATAAAGGTAACTTTATTATATAAAAACCTACGCGATAAGTCCCGGTAGTTATTAATCATGAGTATAAATCGCGAATCTCTTAAAACTATAATATGGCACTCATTGATTATATAAAATGAGAAAACTGAACCACGGAATACATTTACGATGTGTAACTTAATATATTATTTATAGGTAAAGTATATCAAGTAAAGGTAAATAATATTATGGTTGACTTATTGCTTTTCTATATTTTATTGGAACGTAAAAAGAATGTCGTATTAGGAGACTATGGGATTAGGCTTAAATAGAATCTGTTGGGCGATGGATTCACAACCTGTCACCTATGTTCCAGGAAACATTGCAACCCGAATATTAATGCTAATAATATGACGGACCTAGGAGATATCATGTTGTCTTCTGTCCACCCCAATAGCGATTAAAGGCGTTTATGTACGATTTAAATTGCTGGTAATGATTGTGTGTTACGATAATAATTTACAATACATATGCATATTCTTTACAATAAAAAATATCTAAAATTCAATTGTTTAAAAAAATAAACAATTTAATTATACTAATCTAATGTGACGTAATAATCCTATTGTTAAATCATGTAAAAATATTTTCCATAGCTATGAATAAAGTATCAAATTTCAAATCATTTACAGAGAATATAAAACAATTACATCAGTTTGCAAGTAATTATGATCATATTTGAAAAAGTATATTTATAAAAGATAATCTAGTTAATCATTCCTATGCATATTTGTGTTATGATTACTTCTGATGCTCAATATTGGTATACAAATATCTATTTACATTAGACATGCCATGACCTAATACTGTGATGAAAATAGATCATCTAAGATATTATGAATAGTAGATAGTAGAAGCTTGTTATTTACATTTTGCTCAATAAATAACACAGTAAAGAATTGATATTTTAAGTAATAAACAATAGTTGTCATTTACTTTTCATGTTATTCCAATGTTATTAACACCCTAAGTGGGTACACAATTTTGTAAAAGGAAAAGTTGAATAATTCATTGAACTTTGGTACTATTCAGAGTACGGATTGCATGTCATAATCCTTGTTATCTAGGTATTCAGGTAGACCTACTTAAGTAATTGATAAAGTAACTTTAACCACAAAAATGTGTACTGATAAGGAACTATCATTACCTTCAACATTAAGCACTTTAATAGTTCAATGACCTTTGTAATAATATTCCTAAACACAGTTTAATTTTTAGAGCTATATTATCATGATTACTAACACTGTTCTTATTTAAACCCCACCTATCAGTGATAGATTGTGAGACCAACATCAACAAAATTAGGTTTTATAAACTATTGTAATCATGTTGTAATCAATCTAGATGTATCATGTTTTTATATAAATGCATATATCCCAATAAATTTCAGAACATAAAAATCTATAAAGCTATATATGTAAGCATTGATATGGGCAAATGTAACCTAAATTCTAACAATAGAAGTGACAATGAATAAGTACTATAAAATATTGTATTGTAAATACGTACCAATCTAACAGTGTTCCCAGCTTTTTTCAATGCATCTACAGCATCTGCGTGGTTCACATTCACAACACTTGTCTCATTCACCTGTAAACAAAATATAATACATGATATATATAATATTATTTAATCAAAACAACCAATTGTCTCACTACATGCAAGACATCCAAACAGGAAATAAAATGGAAACATTGGCTGTTTACCAAAACAGTTTTTAAAACCATGTTATGTACTATGTTACAATAAATTTCATAACTGATTGATTAACAATTAAAATACCCATTTTGTATGCTCCATACTAAAAGTAGCATATATCTATGCTATTCATACATACAAATACATGCTGGTAATTTCCTTTTCAGGCTCAACAGAACTTTGGTGACACAATTATATCTCTTTGATCACTTTTAGTATTAATATTAGGGTCTTGTATATCCTATAGATTAAGCTTTAACTGATATAGTTTTCTATTTACCTGCAATATAGCATCATTGATCTGCAATTGGCTGGCAGCTGCGGCGCCTCCAGGTATCAGTTTAGTGACATATATGTGGGGGTCATCTGCAATATGAGGGTTGTCTGCCCCACCAGCAATGCTGAATCCTAATCCAGCCCCACCAGAGCGGGATAGAGCTATTGTCATATAGGCATAACCAGAGTCATCTCCCGTGATATCAGCAGTGCTGTTATCAATGCCGTTAACCTGTAATTTCAAATAAGAATGTGTAACATTATGTAAATTTGAGTTATTTTTTAACATAACTAAGTATTAACAATATAAGCCTATACCTCAAATGAGATGATGCTATGAAAACAATATAGCCTTGATGTTGTTATTACTGCCTATTTCATTCACATACAGCTCAGGAATTTAGTCAAACACATTCCATCTATTTGATAATTGGAACAGTCAGAACACAATAACACCTATTGATTCAAGCAATAAAAGATATGCATAGCTGACAATTAGCCATTATATTCTAAATCTGTATTGTATTGTTGAGGACAATACAGTCCAGATTTATATTCATAATATAAATTTTATATCATAACACAAAATATTTACTTTTTAATTCTCAAACTGGTATTTATCACTATATTTTTAATTTATAACTCGTTTTATTATAAAATTGTGTCATCAATTGAGGAATTCAGAGAGAAAAATTGTTAATGATTACCTGCTTCATTTCTGATGTAGCACTAATATGGGCCTGGAATTCAGAACATTTTATTTAACAATTTATCATATAAAAGGAACATCATATAACTATACATAATATATAGGTATTGAGTACAAGTAGTTATTGTTAAGAATAAGGAACTGGGCAAGAGAATATTTTCATAACAAAACATGAAGGAAACATGCTATTTCAAATGCTCTTTTCTCACAACATCAATCAAATAGAATTTTCATTATATTAGAATAAAAATGGTGAAATGATAACATTGTTGTAAATATAAATTCAATAATCAAGAATCCATCAACACCTCATCTTCACAAAATGACGAATACTGACTCACCGTGTCAAGATTGAAAAGGGAGGAAACTTTCCGGAGGAATCCATTGTGTGTCTTTTTCTTCCTTCTCTCAGTCATTTTGGGAGGGAAAAATGCACATAACACTCAACAAAGTATGCACTGAGACCTTTCAGTATATCATACTATGTATACCGCATGCATGGTTAGTTACACACTTGTGTCCTCTCTCTGTTGCTCACTGCAGTGACATGCACCATAAAACACCTAAAACCCAACTCATGATTGCACTAAAGTTTACATAATAAGAGCTTAACACTGATATCTTTCATAAGCACTGATGAACCTCAAGCTTGTGCAGTTTGCTTACATGGGTACTGATGACTGCTTATCTCGTCTATAAACTAGGCAACACCTTTATGATTGATAGTGGTTTGATTAATGATTTTGGGAAATTATTAATTTATTACACCGATTAATAAACGACCACTGAGAAGAAATGAATGTCAAAGCGATGAACTTAATTTAGAATGTCCGTGTTACGTTATTAGTGTGCAGTATATGAAATTTTATTATGAATTGCTGTCACATATTGATTACATGTAAAAACCAACTCGGTTAGCTATAAGCAACTGGCTGGACAAACGTCTCACCAAAATGTGAAAATGAACCCAAAGTATGCGTATGTATAGAAATTACTAAATAGTTAAAAATAGATATGTTTATGGCCTTACTTGTAAATCTAAATTTCAGTAGTATGAATGTCAAAGTTTCGTGAGCGTTTTCATTTCACTAAATTAACTTCTGAAATAATATTCCTTCAATAAATGAACTTCAACAACATTATTCGCACAATTACGTGCTTTGTGAGCACCAATCCACACAACGATAAAATGTTAGCGAACATATCGTCACAAACTCGTAGTTTGGATGTATATTTTAGGTTATAAATAGTTCTCTACGGCAAAGACGCGAAACAGCAAAGCAACTACTAGCCGCCATTTGTAGTGTTCACGTCATCAAAAAAAACTTGCATCGATCTCAGAAACTTACTACGACGATCCAAACACTAGATGGCGCTATTCAATTTTAAATAAGTATTGATTTAACCCTTCGATAAGAGGTCAGGCACAGCGCGTTTATGTAATCATTTCACCATTTTTATTATTATAAAGTAAACCTGCTATATTTACCTTATCTTCAACCAAGAACGTAGGTAATCCACTGGATTGTGGAGTTGTATGTATACTTTCCGCCTGAAACAATATATTAAGAAGTATAACTAAGAGAAAAAATTAACTAGGTTTTCTCGATCCCTTTAGACGATATTACCAACTAATTTAGTCAAAATATGTTTTTTTACCTCACTAGAATCTCTTGTTTCAGGTCTATCTGGCTTAGGATTTTCAAAAACAAATACGTTGCTAGGTATATTGCGAACCTCGTTCTGTTCTGATTGAGCCTGAAAGTAAAAAATTGCAATCAGTGCAGTTTAGCCAAGTTATTCGATAGAGCTTCACTGGGGAATTAATTGAAAATCAACACAGCAAATAGCTAGTACTCACATCACGGCGTTTATCATCTGCATCCCATTTGTTTGCTATTTGAATTGTTTCAACAGTTTTTTGTTGAATGCTCTTCGATTCGTCGAGAAGAGTAAGTTCATAATATTCTTGGATATCTGGAAGATAACCCCAAATATGTACATTAATTAAATGCAATGTATACCCTGTGGCTAGCTGAGTGGAATTAAAGTATATTAGGTATAACCAGCTAGAGGGACTAATCAATTCTTCAGTCCTTTAGGGGCTATGCTCATACCTTCTGCAATATTCGCAACTTTGCGTACAATAGGATTATCAGAGAGTCTTGGTTATATATAATCAAATTTTCGAAATTTCTTTACTATGTTAGGATCGGTAAAAAATACATAAGTTTTCGTGATCTTTGCTCACTAGAAAACGGGCTGAACGTGACATGAATGTATACTTGTTCCTAATCGTATCTATTTGCAAATACTTATGGACTGTGTGATTCTAATCACCGGTATGTCATCTTCATTTTAATGGTAAACATTAATCTCAGACTCGCTTACATTAAGTTTTAAGGCCAAGGTTGACTCGTGTGCAAATTATACGACAGCCATCCTAATTTTTAATTATGGAATTAGTGTAAATAATAATATTTTGCAATTTCTTTTTGAGGGCGCTTTTATAAAGCTATGGCTCAAAACGACAAAAAATAAGAATCGGGATTAAAATTTCATATGAAAATATAACATGTAGATCTACACGGCGAAAACGAAATCGCCAACAACAATTCTCATTATACCAACTGTATTATGAAGAACAATACGTTCCACTAACCCTGTTTGTGTCGGATTTTATTTCGTCTAGGCTAATAATATCTAATCGCATGATTTCCCACCCATGTGGAAACAAGCATCGCGTGAACTGTAAATAAGATCGATACGAGAGCGGACGCCGACCTCACCCCTTTTAACAAGGGCATATTTTAAGCTACTTAAAATATATTTTATAAAACCTACATCCTGTAGTGGACGGCATGCTATATTAATAATAAAGTGGTATCTACTTGACTTTATAGCAAGTTAATTACAGATCTAGATAAGTCAAACAAAAGTATCTAACTAGTAATTTTCACGTTAACAAAACACATTGACGGTAAACAATTAAAAACAAAATTACAGGTAACAAATAAAAACAGTTTCTTTTATCGACTGTCAATCAAGTACAGTTAAATACAATGTAGGATAAATATTTCAAATATGTATTTTTTGTGTGAAATAAGCTGCTTAGTATAGAATAATATGAGGAAGCAAATATAGACTATCTACACAAATAAACATGAGTTATATCATATAAATCAGTCAAGTATAAGAGACCCTTTCACCATTGAAGTGCTAAGTAGCACGTAACCCGGTAAAGGGACTATAATCATGTTTAGTATATATATATATCTTATTCATCATCATGATCTTACATCTCGTCAATATAATATACTGAAGGTACGAGATGAGACGAAAGACGATAATTAATGTTTTCTCAACTTCCAAACTATTACTATAAAGTATTATATTATCTGTGCTATAACGATTACTATTAGAAATAAATATTTAAAGGCTTTGATTGGAGATGGAGGTTTGAGATGTCTTGTTCAAGATTAATAAATAATAATAATTGTTGTTAGGATGTATTTTACAAAATTGCATTCTTTTTATCGATACCCATTTAGTAAGTTGAGTTTTGTAATGTTACTGCCACCTTTATATGATATAGTATAGTAAGCTTATAAAAACTGCAGACGTTATGCAGACTGCAATCTTATTTTCAATGACAAGTAATAATTAGCTAACAAAGCCAGTTTTTTTTTGTTTACAAAGCACTAAGAAATCATTTGGTTCAGGTTGTTCAGACACTACTTACACTATACACTGAGTTACAATTACTACCATATTGAATAAAGATGAAAAATTCGGATTGTTTCCGGATATCAATAATGGGTATGGTAGTAACGGGAGTGTGGTTACCCAAATCATTGGAAAGTTCTCGATTAGGGAAAACAATATTCTTCGTATACTCGACGATATTTCAACTATTTTCGTTTTTTGCTATCATTGTACTAGAAATAGTACATTTAATAACGGTACGGATATATTAGATACATTCATTTTCCTCCAAGATTTAAACCCTTTTTTCCATTTCCCATTTAACGGAATGATAATTTATTTAGATAGTAAAGATTTTGAAATAGATTTAAGATCGTTAAATATAAATGAATATTTAGGATTTATTCTTTCTAGGTTATTCACGATATAGAAAAAACTGTAGAAGCTAGTCTCCTACTTTTAACCCATTTAGCGCAGTTAACCAAAGTTTTAACTGTATGGCGACGGCAAGCTCGAATTAAAAATCTTTTAGTGTTGCTGGATGGTAAGTAAAAAGTGATAAAGATTTATTAGAGTGACTGAAACATCTTGTACATTGTAAAAAAATCTAAAAATAAGAATTAGCATGAAAACCTTAATGTCGATTTATTGTTCTGTGTTGTAGATCCAATGTTCAATCGAAGCGAACCCGAGACGAAAGAGATATTAGAACATACTGTTTCGCTTGCATACATGGTTAGCAAAACTCTAGCTTTAGCTTCTGTTGGAACGGGGTTGATGTGGGGGGTATTCCCTATCCTAAAAGCTGATCTACAACTACCTTTGGGCTACCCAAACATAAATGTACAATCTCCTATGTAAGTTTTTATCAACTTTTGCTTCTATCTAATTATATTTACGTACAGCTCAGAAAATAATGAAATGTGTTGAATTTGTAGGTTTATGCCATTATATACGTATGAATTAATTAATATTGTATTGAATGCTTTGGGTGACACAGCGGAGGACTTTTTAGCTGGTGGTATGATGGTGTTAGCGTCAACCCAATTGGATGTACTTTGTTTTGAACTTAGAGAAATTGGTACATTAAATACGCTTGACGCATCAGGCAATGTAAAAAATCGTAAGTAAAACTATGTATTATGATTGCTAGCTGTCTCAGGATATTACTGCGGTAAGTAGGAAAGAAAGGGATTAACTTCCGCTCTCGTTGCGATTAAGAACAATGTTTCATCGATCTGGAACAAGGTGAATTTTGCCTACATACATATATGTCTTAGCTTTAATTAAATCGATTACTATTCTAAATTATTAAGAAATATTAATTATTAGATAAATTATTAATTATTAAAAGTAGAAAACGAGAGCATATTTTTTATTGATTCAATGAGATAGCAATAAGATAATCTGTTCAGAATTTTAATTCCAGGTGGATATCGTAATAAGCAATTTAAAAAAGCAGTCAAATGTGTAAAGTATCATCAAAGGATTGTCAGGTAAAGAAGATGAGTAGTGCACAGTAATATTTTTAGGTCGCATAGGTCGCGTACGTTTACATGTTATTACAAATATCTACCTATTTACTGAGATAATTACAATAAAAAAACTACAAAAAAGGGTAATTTACGTCGATAATAAAGACTATATTATTTTTATAAAAACATTATAGTATTGGTAATAAGTAAATTAATAAAACATGTTTACAAGTATTCTATCCATATGCCCTTAAAACGGTTAACACAGTTTCTGTCTCGCACTTTCCAGCTTTATTAATGAACTGGAGGCCATATTCGGATTTCCGGTATTCTGCCAATTTGCAGCAAGCAGTTTAATAATGTGTTTGACTGCATTCAAACTAACTTTGGTGGGTAAGCATTTAGTTGAATCTAAAACACGAATAAACATATGTGCTTATATTATTTTTGATTTGATTTCAGAGCAATGAACCGGTCGAATTTATAACCATGTTCTTTTATTTGATCTGTATTTTAGCCGAGTTGCTTGTTTATTGTTTTTCTGGCGATCTAATTAAGACTAAGGTAGGTAAATTTAACTATGGTAGACATTTTATACTAAATTTGTATTGTTTTTAATTACTAAATTAGATTAGAAAATAATGTAACAATCCCTTTAGTAATAGTTCATGCATCTTTGAAAGGCTGTATAACATGAAAAAAGCAGCATTTTTGGAGCCTAAACAATATCATATTCTTTTAACAAGGTTCCGCACAACCAAATTCTAAAAAAGCGTTAACAGCACATGCAACTCGAAGCCTGCACGAAATATAAGATTGTAAGTCACTGTTAATCACGGCATGGTATTTCAGAGTCAGAATGTAGCACAGGCTGCATATTGCAGTAATTGGCCCGCTACTTCTACAGAAACACAAAGAATACTTTTACTGCTCACTTTGAGAGCACAACGGCCTCTTTGTATTACTGCTGGAAAAATGTTCGATCTTTCTCTAAAAACGTTTACGGTGGTATGTCGTTTTTATTACGTTTACTTTAAGCCCTAGTACTCCTGAGATTAGATGTGAATGAGAATGTGATGTGGAATATTAATCTTTTCGGTTTTTTTTTATTTAACCGAGATCTATTGTAAACCAATCCGTTGACTTAATAATACATATAATATTTTTGCACATTCTTAACTGTAGCTTTTAAAGCAAGGTGGGCAGTTAACATGATAATTTATTCTTTCAGATCTTGAAATCGTCATATTCCTATTTCGCTGTTCTGAATAGAAGACATGAGCATTGATGTTTAGACCCTCAGTATATTCAAAGGCAGGTTCGGATGTCGTTGTTTTGTGGACAGTCGGCTACACTAGCTAAAAGTGGAGTAGATTCTTGCTTAATGTATTCAGTGACCCGTATTGCACATCTGGGTCAAACACAGCAGCCGTTGTGTACGAGCTCACAAACGTTCAACGAAACCAAAGTCAACAGACACTGTAGTTTAAACTAAACTAAAAGGGCTCAGCTATTTTGTTATTTAAATTTCATTAGGCTTTTTTAGGGTCTTGCTATAAAATTATTTGAATGAAATATATTACATACACTCTCTTTATGCTGTTGTTGTTATAAAAAATATCTGAGTTTAGTCATTAATTAATTACTGTATTAATTCTGAATTACATCTTTGATTTCGTAAGTTTTTGAATAGAATGATTGCTTTATAGTGATCTGGCAAAATTAATCTAATGCATACTCAGTTTCTTTACCTAACTGTTCTTTGTTTGAGAATATCTTTGGGCTATGTAGACATAAAAATTATTATATAGCTTCATGTACTTTGATCGATACGTAAATTACTGTATAGTATTATATTATCTGTGGTGTAGGTAATTGAACCGAGAAAATATAGTCGTTTTAAGATGGAAAATCTATGACATACTTGTAGCTTGTAGTGTGGTCAAGGGCGATATGAGACTAATTCGATTTATTTTGCACCGCGTTTGTAGCATATTATATCTCTATGTAACAATATTTCTAGATCAAATTAGTGTGTAGTTTAAACATCAACAATATTTAGTCACTTAAATTACAACAATAAAACGTGTTTTTAAAGTACTACATGGACACCATCACACAATAATTCGTAGTCGTTTTATTTATCCCTATCAATAGTGCTTAAATGAAAAGTTTGGTTATCATAACATGTAACTATAACACTACAAAGAATTATTTGAGATTTTTGTCTTTCTCTTACCAATTAATCTCAATAATTTATTCATAAAATTATTACTACGACGATTATAATTATTCTGCAACGGTTAATGGTAGTCAGTATATATGGCTTTTTTGATTATTATAGGTATTTCAAATTATAAAATGTAAGCCATTATTACCTAGTGTTATATTTTATATGTATGTACGATATAAATAGAATCTATATATAGATATATTACAATGGCATGGTCATCGTCGCTTGTTCTCGGTCAGACATACCTAGCTCAATAACATTACCTACGTATTAAAATAGCCCATGCATGTAGATTGACGTAATTAGCTTCCTAATAAAATACCTATGCACGGCCAGTACATTGAATATAATAATGTACTGACTGCTCTCCTAGAAACTATACTCTTAGAATTTTATTAAATATTAACATTATAAGACTCTATTAGCACGTAGAGACTGCCAAAAATAGTTGGAGGGTACGGTCTCGCACTTTTGAGCGATTAAAGAATTATGAATATTGGCAGACATAATCTAACAAAGTATGAATAGAAAATATAAAATAAAAAAAAGTTTAAAAAGAGAGGGATACTAAAATTAAATAATAATTATTTAAAAGAAATTAAACATAGAGACTCAAATTAATTTTCAATATGTTTTGTACGTTTTTTAATTGGCTTACTACGGTATACTATTCATATCAGTTAGGTACAGGTATCTTAAAAAATCATTTAAAATCTGAATATTTTTATCGTAAGGCGTGTGTTTGTAATTTCCGCGTAAGGGTTAAATCTCGCGTTTTCTACGTTAATGATATTATTATATTGGGCATTGATTTGACTTGAATCTTTGTAAACAACAATAAATAAACACTATTAGGTAGCAATTTGTCACCTATATTTACCTTAATTACCACCCTAAAATTAATTGACTGGTTTTCAGTATACAAATGTGTACTTTAGATCTACCTTCCAATAGATACTCAAATACCCATAAATACACACACATATCACGATCATATCTCTACAGAGGGGTAAGCACAGATCACATATCCCTATTTTTTCCAGATCATTGAAACCACTTTCGCTTCATTACAGCTTTTTATATGTACACAGTTTCTTTTAATATATCACACACTGATGTAAATATTATATTTACCTAGTAGAGCTTGAAATAAACGGGATTTAAATATTCTAATAACTCGTTCAATTGCTAATCGAAGTTGCTTATCCTGAGGTTTAACTAATTTACTGTGATAATCTTCTAAAAGTTCTAAGGCACGATGTGCTTCTGAAAAAAAAACATTAAAAATTGTTACAATTTGACAATGCATCTAGTGGCCTAAAAAAATTAAATTATTTGTCGCACTTGGTGTTTTAGATTGTAAAAGAAAGTTAATTGAAGATTTATCATACCATGCACCTATAGTTAAACGGAAATGTAGGTCACATTGTCCTATTCACAAAAAGAACATACTGCGGTAGAGGTAGTTACAATGGTTCTTGCGAAATTACTACTTCTAGATCTAGATTTTTTTTTCTATGGAATGCGCCAAAACTGATAGTTATACGTGACATTAACATCAAGGTTTTTCATATATTGCGAACATAATTCTTTTTTCAATCTTACCCTGCTTGCGAACTGGCATTCCGGAATCACACCCAATATAGCCAATGTAAGAATATTACGAAATCACTGATTAATAACATTTATCACGAAAAAAATACGAATCATATCACCACCGTGCTATATCAAAGGCTGACATTTTTCACTTTGCGGGCTTCTTACTAAGATCATACACGTAATGAATTGAAAACATTGGAAAAATAATTCTATTTTGTCTAAAGAGTAATTCGAAGCTCTGTTTTTACGCGATTGGTCGATTTTCCCTATGACGTCAGGGGGTTGAAGCATAGACAATGAAAAGCACTACGAGGGGTTGGGTACCATACGAGGGTTGGTCGGCCCGTACCAAGGGTTAATCTCTAAACGTTCCGGTTTACACAATACTTACATTGTTGAAATTACAAATTTGTTTTACAATTTCAATTTTTAACAACATATTTAGTATAACACTTTCAATACTAATTCTTAAAATTTTTAACAATCTTGGATCAGAATAATTGGTAATTTGCTATTATTTATTGATTTTACTTTGTTATAAACGTGATCATACGTAAATTGAAAAAACTACTTGGGCCAGATTAATTAAGACAAGGCTGAAACTATTATTAATAGGTGAGTATTTAATTTGAAGTCTAGAAGTAGGCTTTTAATAAAATAATTAATGTAAGTTACAAAATCGTACAATATGAAAATGGTATGAATAATTATATCATTCGGTTATAAAACAATATGTTCCATATATTAAAAAATTCAAAGCATCTCTACGTCGGAATAAGTTTTCATGCCATTTTATTATGTTATTACGTATCGGTGTCACGTTATTTTAAGCAGTAGTGTGACTCTAGCTTAAATTTGGAGATTCACACATCAGTTCAAAACGAACTGTCAGTTGTAGACTTTCGAAAGAGAGAAGAGAAGATCATCTGTTTCGCGTCCCCTACGTAGTCTTAGGGTTGTACCTTCCCTGAAGTAGAAACGATTCATGGTAGATTCAAAATATTATGAATCGATTTCATGGTTCGCTCACTTTGATACATTCAAATAGCAAGCGCAATTAGACTGCAATTAATCATTAACAGTATTTCACGAAACTAAATAATTAAAACCTGTGAATTTCAAAAATATAGTAGAAAAACAGATATAACTGACATGACTACAAGTTGAAATAATGTATTATAATTTATTAATGTCATTTATATTAAATATAAGATCGTTAATCAATGTTGAAACCTTAAAAATAATATCGACTTTAAAATATTAAGTATTTCAAGTGGTTTTATATGCATAATTGGGTATAAACAAATGTAAGACAAATATAGCATATACGTACTTTATAATAATATATAACAGACATACGTGGTGAAACGCCGTATGTCCATTATTAAATTAAAAAAACTTTTATTAATTTTGCACTGTATACTAAATAATATCTACTTAATAAGTCAGTAAATGAGTATTACTTCTTAATCTAAGTTACTAAATCTATAAATGAAATAAGTGACAGTTTCATAATCGATAACAATTTCACATCCTTATTGCTCACCATTTCTTTCATCAGTCGCCTTGAGTCGCCTGTCGATAGTTCCACGTTCGTGTTTAATATTTTTAGAGCAGATGTGGCATTGTTTTTACAATAACTGCTAATCGCAGATCCGATTATTATATCTGATAGTTTTTAAATACCGGGGCACTATAATGCCTCTTTTTGGTAAAAAAGACTTCGGAAGGAAGTCGAAAAAAGAGAACCGTGATGAGAAGCAGCCTTCTATCGAAGAAAAGTACGTCGTAAAGGATCTCCTAGGTACTGGTGCGTTTTCTGAAGTACGCTTGATAGAAAGTAAAGAAAATGGACAGTTATTTGCTTGCAAAATAATCGATAAGAAAGCACTAAAAGGAAAAGAGGATTCGTTGGAAAATGAGATAAGGGTTCTCAAAAGATTCAGTGAACAAGCTAAAGGTGAAGGGGGAGAGAAAAACATGTTTTCACATCCGAATATTGTACAGTTATTAGAAACTTATGAGGACAAAAATAAAGTGTACCTTATCATGGAACTAGTGACAGGTGGAGAGTTGTTTGATAGAATTGTTGAGAAAGGATCATACACAGAGAAAGATGCTTCTAACCTAATCAGACAAGTGCTTGAAGCTGTAGATTACATGCACAGTCAAGGTGTGGTCCACCGTGATCTGAAACCTGAGAATCTCTTGTACTACAGTGCAGATGAGGATAGTAAAATAATGATTAGTGATTTTGGTCTCTCAAAGATTGAAGATTCTGGTATCATGGCCACTGCGTGTGGTACGCCAGGTTATGTTGCTCCTGAAGTACTTGCTCAAAAACCTTATGGGAAAGCTGTGGATGTATGGAGCATAGGAGTGATATCATACATTTTACTTTGTGGATACCCTCCATTCTATGATGAGAATGATGCCAATCTCTTTGCGCAGATATTGAAAGGTGACTTTGAGTTTGACTCTCCTTATTGGGATGATATAAGTGAGTCTGCCAAGGACTTTATACGCCATCTGATGTGTGTTGATGTGGACAAAAGATACACTTGCAGGTAAGTTTTGTACTAACTACTTGAGTAATTTAGACTCTGTATCAGTGGGTACAGGGTTCAAACACAACCATTGAAATAACCTGTAATTTATCTTTTTGGACTCTTATTAATCCCCATTACAAACTAGAGGCCATTTACCCTCTATCCTTTTTAAGATGAGTTAATTTTCTGTGTCATTGTTCACCAAGTATGTATGAGTGTCAATGTGAAAGTTGTTTGTCAGGATAGAAATCCATGATCTCTGCCTACCCCTCTGCTACCTCTATAGGGAATCGAGCATACTGTGTGTGTATATATGTATATTTTGTCAATGCATGATACTACTATTAGGGATTTTGACTAATCTCTCAATTAGTTTCTATTAGGAATACTTTCAGTGTGCTCATACATAATGTCAGAACTATATTTTTTAATTTTCTATTGTTTAATAAAATCTTATTTCATTCTGTTTTCTATAAGGCAATGTCGGCAAGTCTTATCAATAATAAGTATGGTTATGGTTGTTTTCAAGGTAATACATTAAAGATAGCAATTTTCAATTTAATGAAACAATTTCTTGGTGTGTGTATTATAAGTTCACATATATAATGGCTATTAAATTTCTTATATTCATATTATTGACCTATGATTTATTACCAACAGTATAGATACCAAGCTTATGTAAATTTTATAGCATTATCAGAAACTTCAGATAATTGAATGACAAAAGGTATGAAGAAACAACTTAATCTAAAGTTTATTGCAATTTTAAATTTTATGCAATACTTGTTATCAATATTATAACTGTGTATTAATTACACGCTATATTAGCGCTATATGATATCATACTGCAAAATAAATGAGCAGTATTTTGATACAGTATATTTATTTCAGTGTGTTGATTGATTTTTGGTTCATTTTCTGAGTATTGATTTTTGATGGTTAAAAAATATTTCTTTTATCTCAGTATCTATTACCAATGTACATGTTAAATGATCTTAGTGCTAATAAGGTAATAACCCTTTTAATGGACTTCATCATTATGTGCTACTCGATCATATATGTATATTGATACATCTTAATTTTTATTGTTTATTGGTAAATACATGTACAATACAACTTTTTAGTTAGGAGTAGATAGAGTAGATCCTGCTTTACCTGGTCCTGAAAAATCATTATTTCTGTAATTTTCTTCATATTATAATACACCTTGTAAAATCTAGGAACTCTTATTACTATTCTTTAACACATTTTCCAGACTGTAGCTTGTTAAGACCACATCTAATTGAGTATTCTTATGGCTCTTGTGTTTGTTGTATGTTAATATTCATGTCCATGCATAAAAAGGCTAAAACTATTCTGTCTGTTTGTCCTTGTCAATGAACACTAAAGTTCCTTTCGGACCGTGAAAATCTCTTTGAATAGTGTTATATTTATTCTTTTATATCTATGATATTATTATATTTGTTATTGTTATTGTTGTAATCGTTTTTTCTCTGAATAGTTTAACATTAAAATAATTATTTATTTTGCTGTATTAGTTGTTAAATAGCATAATAACAAACAGTAATATGTTAAAGCTAATCGTTCATAGAATAGTATTTCTTTTGTTGTATTCTTATGAAAGAATTGTTGTGTGTCAATCATTTCCTCACTTCACATTTGTATGTGTTTCCTGTTAGTTGATAAGGCGTTAAGTCTTTGTTATGCTAATCTGCAAATAACTCAAACCTTGACTTGTGTTTAGACAGCTGTGTCATGATAACGTCGACATATAAGTGGTTAATATGAATTTAGCTTAACTTATTTCTTGTTTAAATTTTATTTTATTTCAACGTTAATATTAAAATTTACAAAAATTCCTCTTGATAATCTGGGACTTATAATTAGTTTTATTATATGGAATAGATAGTGATCAGTTGCTTTCTTCATACCAGATCATAAGAGCCAACTAAGCAGTTTTCTTAGGATATTTGGTTCCAGGGCTAGACACAATCACCAAAATTCCCAAACCAAAATTTTTACATCTCTGTTGCTTGAACACAATGCTAAAAGTGAAGAAAGTTATGAATGTTTAGTTGAGTGTGAATATTGTTATTTTTAAACACTCGCAATTTATACTCATTTTATTAACTATGTGAGACCGGGTCATATCACAATACATTTATAAAGATATCTGATTACCTTCATTTTGACCGACGTTTCGACCCAGTTGCATAGGCCGTGATCGCGGGAAGACTCTCTTCTTCTCGTCTTCCTAATTAAAAATGAGTGTGAATATGTTATTTCTTACAAATACTTTTTTTAAATTACTCTTGACCACTGGTAAAGAATATTCTAAAAATGGAAATTTATATATTTTAAAAGGAATTTTTCTTTTCAGGCAAGCCCTAGGTCACCCATGGATATCAGGCAATGCGGCCAGCAACAAGAATATCCACGGCACTGTATCCGAGCAACTTAAGAAGAACTTTGCCAAGTCCCGCTGGAAGCAAGCATATCACGCGACCACTGTCATCCGCCAGATGCAGAAGATGGCTCTGAGCAGCAGTAGCTCAGGCCGCAACACTGCCTCCAATTCCCAACAAAAGCAGTAGTGTTAACTAATACGATAATTTATGCTTAGAGATTGTCTTAATACTAGAATGTGTATCATTTCAGTTTCGGTCAAGTAGCTGTTATCGTTCGAATAGTAATCATTTGCGTTTAAAATTATGAGTTGAAATTACGAGCAATTAAATTGATTTGATAAGGTCTGTCATTGTCAGACCTTTCTTCAGCAGTTATATGAAACAAAATGATTGCTGCTTGATAAATTTTATTAGATCTTGTATTAATATAGCACAATCTTATACTTACGTACAAGTTCAAAATGTGATAAGCAATAGTTGAAATATGTGTAATACATTCACAGTGTTTCATGGTAAAGAAAAATACTGCAATGTGAGTTTGAAAACCAATAATACACCTGTAATGAAATTAGAAGAAATTATTAAGTTAAATACCATTTCCTTTATAACTTAGCATTGTGTAATATGACATTATATGATGATTCAGTTAAGACAGTCTCCACTGCATAAATTATCAAATACTTTGAAAGATATAAATATCCATGTACTTAGTTTGTTTATTTTGTTCATGACATAATTTTATTTTTGTAACAACTATACTATTTACTATTTGAACTTTTATTTGTGTTGATCAGATCTAGTTTATTTATTTTGGAAGCGTATGATCTAATACCCGTTTTGATTTATTTTTTGTTGATGTTAATAGGGTTAGACGTGTCTGTGTCTTTAATTGAGCTCATTGTCAAATCAGTTGGGGCGACACATTGTCGTTTGAAAATGGCATACTTATTTTTATCACTAAGCTTTTATCGCGTTTGAACGCTAATTGGAGCAATGATTTATGTGTTATCGTACGTGTGTGTATTTATAAATATAACAAATAAAAAGAATCAACGAAAATGTTATAATTAACGATTGACTAGTCATTGTGGCTTACTAAAGAAGCAGCGTATGTTTTAAGCATTTAAAATGTATCGTGGATAATATTGATTAGATGTAGCATTACATGATTGCACTGTTGCGTGCGTTCCATTACTGTCAACACGTTACCGACATTCGGTCCAATGTGAAATTAATGATGAACTTTCAATATACATTAGGACTGTTTTCTCTCAATGATGGTAATCGCTTGTAATCTTGTTGAGAAATATCTTGTTAGTACTGTTCTATTTTAAAGATGCATAAATTCTAAAATAAAGGTAGTGTTTACGAGCCTTATAAAGTTTTGAATGAATAGAGCATGAAAATTTAACGTTTACTGCATAAGGAAATATCATACTGGAATCAACACAATATTATTTCACAAATCTTAACCTATTTAACCCCGCAGTTATTTATTACACTACGTAGTTGTTTATGAAAATGTGATGTGAGAGAGTAGTGTATCTAATCATTATTTAAGATTATAGTCCTATAAATGTATCTAATGTTATTCCCTAATTCACTTTATGTAATGTTCGCCTAAATGTACTATTGGAATAGGGTTTATATCTTGTTAAAATTGTCTTATAAATACTCTGTAAGTACGCATGAAATATTTATAAGAAATTACTAAAAAGTTTTTTTATATTGTTGAATCTCGTATTATAATTTACGTATGACAATCTCAATAAGAATTGACAAAACGGTGACTTTAATATATTAACATTCCAAATACAGTATTTAACTTCTGTCTGGTAATTGTATTTTTTATGACACTTTTGTAGTACTCTATAAATTAGATGAAAAATATCCTTTTAAACTTTACAATTTTAATGACTACTGATTATTTATAATTGGTACGTAATACGTAAGTTTTATTCTCTCAATAAACGCTTAGAGTTTTAACCCATTATAAGATGCTTTTAAATATGTACCACTAAATAATTGTATATTCCAATCATAATAATGTTTATGTAGGTTATAGCGGTAGTTTTGGATATACTTATCCAAGTACACGCCCGCAGAGCGTTTGTTAAATGCCTATTGCCTCGTCTTATCGCCTAACCTCTTTAGTATGCATAACCAAGTACCAGCATAATAATTTTAAACGCTTTTGTAGTAGCATATTTCTTCTATTTGTCGTCACTATTTGTTATGATCTGATGTCATGATTTTATATTTTTATTTTAGACGATTTCCGTCCACCAATCTCGAAATCATGTTATTGTTTTATAAAATAACATATCTCCATAGGTAGCGTACTAGTATGACATATAAGTTCTATCTCCATATCGAAACACAAATGTCTCTTCTCTACCTCTTTTATTTCGTTCTGTTTTCAACATTTATTTTTCTTTCGGAAAGAAAGACAACTTGCTTGCATTCCATGTTATGCTTTTGCACGTTCTCTTATGTAATCCGTTTAAATTTAAGTAGTTTTTTAAGTTGTAATCAATGAGATCTGAGATAAGGAATTTACGAAATGCATGTTGTTTCAAATAGTTCAGAAATGCTTCTCTCGTGCCATCTTACGTGACTAGGTTTAGTGTTGTGAATTGAGTTAGCTTCTATGCGCACAATTGCAGTTTGATTTGCGATTAGGACGTTTACGTGACGCAGATTGAGCCGTAAAGGAATTCTTGCCATGACTGATAAGCACTATCTCGGATAATGCTCTCTTGCTGCATTCGTTTCTCGTTCTGTAAGGCCGTGCCAAATCATATCAATGTGTTGGTGATAAACTGTACAAGTTACTCTCATACGAAGTCTTTTATGCAATAGCTAAATGTTGCCATGAGATCTTAAAAGTTCCTTACCACTTTTAAGTTGATTTTTAGTAATTTTACGCTTTAAATTTAGTGATGTAAGTGTAAAAATATTACTATTTTTCGAAGGGTCTTGTAGTTACGTGTCTGTGGATATGTTCCGATTTAGTGGTTGATTTGTCGCAGCACAATAGTCTTAAGGGTTCGGGTTTAAATCGATAGGTCGGCATGTTATTTTTTACTGTGTTAACTTGAGAACCGGGTTGTGAACGAGTACAGTTGCTGATCTGTAATCGCGTACCGTTACGGAGAATATTTTGTTGACATTTTTACGAGGGCATTGTTGAATCACCTCTCTGTTAAGCGACACATCTCAAGTCTAGCTAGATCTATTGCTGGTTTGTACTGTCTTGTGATTTAGATTTTATACTTCTTGTTCAGAACAATCAAAAATATAAGTAGGTATTACATACATGTTAGCTATATACATATTATATATATTTCAAAAGTCGTGTAAATAAAATGCCAACTTGTTGAAAATCTGTTGTTTCTTTTGTGACTAAATCCTCTTAAAAGTATTTATAAAACGATAACTGGGGGCCAAATCCACTAATGTCATTAAATGGCGAAATTTGACACTTGCTACGGCATTAATAACTTCTCACCATCAATCTGCTATCGAAATACTATTGAACTACGATTTTGATATAACACGTTAGTGGACTTGGATCCGGGCCTTTTACGTTTATTCTTTCCTATTTATCTGATTATAATTAATTTTTGAGTAAATTAAGTAAGTTTATTAAAAAAGCGGCTGTAGCCCAGTGGGTAAGACCTCGGACTTCGTATGAGAAAGGTCCCAGGTTCGAAGCCCGACTCTGGCATGTACCAATGAATGAAATTTAAACATGGGTTTTTCATTTACGTACATAATTTACAGTCGCTAACGGTGAGGGAAAATATCACGAGGAAACCTGCCTATCCCTCAGATAGGTAATAGGTCAGGGCCTATATACGGGGATACGGTTCACTACCTATCACGTTGGGAGCTGTATCTAGTGATACGCGGGCTTTGAATGACCCATATCTAACATTCCTTCGAAATTTCGGAGATGGGCATTTAAGCCTCTGACTACCCCGCCATAATAAAAAAGAGAGTGTGTATACACAAGTCGTGAAGCGTATGTGTTTAATTTGACAAAAAATAAGACACAAATAAAACTTTAAAAATAATAATTTATTTGAAATCAAAAACCGTAAGATACATATTACCATATAATATTGTTTTGTTTATAGGAATGTGATACATTTTCACTTTAATTCTTCACCTAACAGAGACAACTGTTTGAGAAACTGAGTCGCATTTGGCAAAGTTGTGGCTCCATAAATAATTTTCCTAGATACGCCGCTTGTTGTTTGTTGCTGAAATTAAAAGAAACATTACATTAGATTCTATTTTCATCTGAATAAGTAAATTTTGTGTGTATACATCGTGACATTCGGAACACGCAGTCCATTAAATAGAGATAAATTATAACATTTAGATTATAACATATCATTCAACCCAATCAGATAACCGCCCAAACCTATTTAAAAAAAATACATTCACAAGATTTAACATCGGGGTGAACAGTACTTTGGAGAGATGGTAACATCTCCTAGGTCACTTTACATTTCCTAGGTCACTTTTTAACATTTATTCTGCCATCGTAAGAAAAAAGGGCACAACTAACATTTTTTTAAATTGTATTATAAACATATTTAGAATCAGAAAAAAAGGCACATGCTCAATTTTTTGTAGAATTTTATCTTCAAGGAATTCGGAGATACCATAGGCATACAATAGGTTTCAAGACCATAGTCTTTATAAAGCAGAATATGGTAAAAACTTTAATCCCAATTATCTCAGTTTGACCAAAATGATAGATGTGCCCTTCTCTCGTACGACGGCAGTATATTGGGGTTGTCATGTTATATACAACAGGACAGCATGGTGATAGCAGGTACAAATGACAGGTAACCCATCGCCTAATTGATTCATTTGACACCAAGTCTCTTAGTCGCCTCCTACAACATTGGGTAGAACAGCAGCTAGTTAGCTTTACTTTACATCCCAGATTAACACTTGATTCTCAGCTAGCACGGGAATTAATAGACTAGGGTAATATGTATGTAATAATTTTACTTAACTGCAACTTTTTTTCCAATAAAATATTTACTAGCGACCCGCTCCGGCTTCGCACGGGTATAAAATATATAGCCTATTTCACTATTTAATGGATGTAATTATACATATAAACCTTCCCCTTGAATCATGCTATCTATTAAAAATAACCGCATCAAAATCCGTTGCGTAGTTTCAAAGATTTAAGCATACAAAGGGACATAGGGACAGAGAAAGTGACTTTGTTTTATACTATGTAGTGATAAGGACATATTTATCGAACTAATATAGACATCTAATAAGCCTGACTTATAACTAAACTAACCTTAGCAAAATCTATAAGGTTGTGGTACTCAATATAGTTTCCTCCGCCAACCACGAAAACTACAGCGTCAGTAGGAGGTGGTTTCTTAGAAATATCCAGCTTGGTTTGCCTGGTAGCTCTTGGGTCCAGCCAGGTCAAGTCTGCGCCACCCTCGCCTCCGCCAAATGCGGCCTCCATGGCGCGACTTACTGGCAGTTTCTGGGAGAAAAAAGTTTACTATAATTATCACTACATAGTATAAAACAAAGTCGCTTTCTCTGCCCCTATGTCCCTTTGTATGCTTAAATCTTTGAAACTACGCAACGGATTTTGATGCGGTTTTTTTTAATAGATAGAGTGATTCAAAAGGAAGGTTTATATGTATAATAACATCCATTAAATAGTGGAGTAGGTTATATATTTTATACCCGTGCGAAACCGGAGCGGGTCGCTAGTTATCTATATACTGCAAAATATAACTTTAAATAAGTGATTTGTATCAGAGTTAGGTAAAAACTTTGTTTACACATCACAAATTAAGAAATACATAAACGTAAATATTTTGGATATCATTCAAAAAAGGTTCATTTACAATGACAATGACTCAGGGGATATCATACAAATAGGTAAACACTTCAAACGTTCTTCACTTTAAGTGATAACAATAAATATTCGAATTTACTTAGATATTATGTCTTAATTTATTATATTCAATATTCCATATACATGTCATGGAGTATGTTTGAATCCTGATATATTAAACGTATTCGAAAGAAGATTAGCATATCAGAAGTCTCCGAAATTCTGTCCACATCAAAAGAGATTGAAGAACTTAACATCATACATCGTATACAACCAGGTTCATTCCCTTTTGAGATGGATATAGCCTCGCAGTTGTTTTAATGAAGGACTTCAGTATATGTAAATTATGTATGGTACTCACATGTTTCTTCACGACCAAGTTCTTAACACCTTCCATGACAAACGAAGACCCCTGAGATACGAGTTTCGAAAACATAGAGACTGTCTTTGTACCACCACCTTCGTATTGATTGGACATCTTCGAGAAACCCCTGTTGAGATTACAAATACATGTTTTAATGAGATATTAGTGTATGTCAATGAAGCGACAGCGATTTCAGAATTGAGATAAAGGATCAAGATAATTAATATGCATTCGTGTAGATAAATGGGCGTGATGTCTATGTATATTGTTTACTGTGATTTCAATACAATATACTCGTTAACATAATCATCACGCTGTTTCGTTGTAGAGGTGTAGGTGCGATAGACGCAACATACTGTAAAATTATAGTGAGTGTAAACGTTAATGAAACGAAAGTCGTTTGCCAGGATAGGGGAACGGGGACCCGGGCTCTCTACCTACCCCATTGTAGCGAGATGGGCTTGATGTTTATGTATAGCTTAATATTACTGATAACTATTTTAAGACATACGGCATAACCATACGGGATAATATAACGATAATATAATGGATATAGTAACCTTATTTTCATCAATTAATCCCACTAACAACATTACCGTTACTGCAGTATGAAACGTACTAAATATTTTTTCCCCTTAAATAATATTTAATTTATATAGTTACACTTACTTCCACCTCCGCATATAAGCCATAGGTTTGACGTCACAATTCGCGTTCAGGAGCGCCGATTCGAACTTCTCATATTCACTTTGCGATATCTCGGGAACACACAAGTAGTATATAATGAAGAGTCTCATTTTGTCCTCTGGAGTTCCCGCAGTGGGGTCGACTATAAGGTCCATAACCGCTTTGCTCTCCACACTGCTTATTTTGCTCATCACTTTCTCTTCCAATTCGAAAAACGAGTCCAAACGCCTTGATTTGATTGCGTTTAGAATTGCTGGAATTAAATTATATGAAAATGATAATATATCATAATTTATTATAAGCACTATTCGTAATACGAGTAGTAAGTAAGTAAGTAAGGAATTTCAAATACTTTTTCGTAAATATTGCAAAATACAACAATTTTAAGGTGAGTGAAACCGTCGTGGAAAATTCTATCTTTCCTTGGGAAAGGTAATAGTTAGTCCTTATAAACGGCGAAACGGTTTAACACCATTCTCATTAAATTAGAGGTAGCCGCAATCACTCCGCAGTTTCTAAGATTTACACTTGAACCTCCTACCACTCAAAGTGTAAATACTTACTTATTTCATATTTTTATTGTATCTGTGTAAAAATCACTATAAAACACTATTTCTTTCCACCACTCCAGACAATAGATCATCCTCTTATACCTCACACAGAACTAAACTATTCCTACACACAACTTACCAGTAGCTATAGTAGTATGCATGTCAATGAGCCGTTTCTTCTCCATAAGCTGAGGCAAGGAGTTAACCGCACTGGTCAGCCGCTGTGTGTTGTCGCTCACCATGCTGAGAGCCAAGTCGCTGTCACCGTCTAAGCCCATTGAGCTCTTTAGCTGCTTCACTTCGGATTCGGAATTTCTGTAATATTTATTTAGTGAGATTAGTTCTGGCTAGGCGTGGTTTATTTCTGGATGGGTGCTTATACCTATCAATTTTAATGTGGTAGTCAGTATGTGTGAACAGAGCTGGAATCAAATTGGTACATACATACACGCCTCTAGCTCCCTAACAAATAGGCAGATACTATCGATCGCCACCTGAAACGATCCTGACAATTCTCCCTTGTTTCACTCACACCCATTCACTTTTTCATACATGCTGACATTGCATGCTTTGCTACACATTGGTATTCATTAATTATTTGGTGAAACTTGGGTTTTGGGTGTCGAGAGGGATTGTTATTAATTAGTTAACGTTTAGCCATTAAAGCTTTAGACTTCCACAATGTGTTTAACTATCAACGCATGTTTACAATATCGTGAAAAATTATGCTCTTATTTCAAGTTAGGTAAGTTACATGAGAGCACTAGTAACGCTAATGTTTAATTTTGAATTTTGTTTCATTATTAGAGTTTAGTATTAAACTATCTAATAACCGATTGACTTACCTATACTTATCTAAATCCTCTTGGATAGCCTCAGCCACTGTGGGGAAAGGACTTCCCTTGTGTTCTGTCCAAAGAGGATCTTTAGCATCGAGGTCACACACCCGACTCTTAGGTTTCACACCTTCAATGGCTTGCCCTTCGGTTACTGTTGCCCTGTAAAGAAGATAAACAAATTTAATTGAGTATTTTAGTGTTTGAGATAAACTATTAAATATTTAATATTTAAACGATCTGGATATGGTCTTCATCGTTGCATGGAGTAAGAAAAACCATTACATGTAGTAAGCAATACATATTTCTATGTACGTTATACTTATTTGCTCATACATCTATATAGGGCACGACTATTTCCATAGTAGAAGGCACAGCAATTTTTAGCTCCACCTGGCAACCATTTTCGCTTCAATGTCATCCACACACATACATATTCAGTAGTTTTAAGTATATTACTTATTTTCTTTTTATATAATATAACATACAGTCAGCACTAAAAATGCAGTTCCGGTAACTTTTTATAAGGTTTAATTTTATACGAACAAAAAAAAATTCATTTTAAAACTGGCGCCAGTATGCATTGTCATGGCCACTATATGTTTGTGTGCCTCGAAATGAAAAATATTGTCTTTTGTTCTTATAAACGGAAACCTTATAAAAAATACTGGCACTGCACTTTTAGCAGGTATTAGGTAAGGTAAGGTATTAAGATATGAATGATTAAATAACAAGCAATGGTTTCTTACCTATTCAATGATAAATCAAGAACATCATGTGCTAGTGCCTGGTAGGTCCATGTATGGTGCAATGGGGTTGCCATGTCCAAATTCCTATCCAAAATAATAAGCATGGGTCTAGTAAAGCTGAAGGATCCAGCGGAGCCTGTGTTGCCATGAAACAGATTGTTGCGGGCGTCCCAAAGATTCTCCCTTAGTTTGGTATCTAGTTTCTTTGCTACCATTTCTGCGGCATTCCCTTTTGTGCTTCTTATTATGGGCACACTTCCTGGAAATAATAAAAAGAATGTTTTTATGCTACAAATAACAGTATTAAAAATATGTTTACAGTTGCTAATGGTGAGAGATAACATCGTGAGGATTTCTTGGGATAGGTATGGGCTAATGCCTATATACAGCAATACAGTTCACTACCTATCACGTTGGGGGTGCTGTCTAGTGAAACGCGGGCTTTGAGTGACCGATACCTAACAACAAATAGAAATTTTGGAGATGGGCACTGAAGCCTCTGACTACCCTGCCACAATAAGAAAAAGAGAATGTGTATACATAAGTTGTGAAGAGTATATATGTAAAGTATTTTTGACTGGGTTTTCATTTATATAATATATGCTCATGATATAATAGGTACTTCATACATAATGCCTGAAGAGGTGAATACAGCATTTATTCATAGCAGCAATCACAAACCATCCCTCAATTCTTAAATTCCATCTTAGCTTCAGTGACATGCTAACATCATCTTAACTGTTTGCCCTGCTACTTCATACTTAAACCCTACTTTTTACTTTTTTTAAATCTTACAAAATCCATAACAATAACAAAAATTAATTTCACTTACCTAGAGTAACAAATACTGAAAATAAACTATCCACTATGGTGTCCATTATCATCTCCATTTCAGTGTCTTTAGTCTCGCCCTTGTTAATTGCTGAAATAATAAAAATTAAATAATTGGAGTTATATCATATTTAATTGTGTTTGGACTTTTATACCTCAAAGTTCAATGTATCTTGTATGTGGTTACGGATATGATTTGAATGTACTAATAAATAACATTATTTGTAAGAGAAGTGACTTCTTTTATAAATAGGAGTTAAAATAATAGTTACAAGATAAGGTGATCTATACAAAATTCACTAATTTTTTAAAATTACCTATAAAAAATTCATCAATTTTCGTACGCATTCACGACCATTAACCCTTGTGGGGTAGTCAGAGGTTCAGGTGACCATCTTTGCAATTGCGAAGGTAGTAATTCTATGGCCATCTCGAACCCACGTGTTAACCAGATAGTCAGTACTCATTGTGACAGGTGGTAAGCCATGTCGCCATTTACAAGCACTAACTATTACCTGTTCAGGGAACAAGTAGGTTTCCTCACTATGTTTTCTCTCATTTTGCAAATGTAGTACTCGAAGCATGTCGTAAATGTATTTTTATTACGAAAATGTACATAGAAATTAATTAAAGTAATTTCCATTGATACATGCTCAAGCGGGATTTGAACCCTGTTCCCTCGATACAAAGTCAAGCTCCAAACAACTGAGCTACGTCAAATATTCACCATTAATTATACATGGCAACATGAACTATAATTAACATTGGGTTGGGTGTTGAGTAAGCTTCTAGCCTCTGTTTGGTCATCTAATGTGATACAATTAGCGGCACGATACTCTAGCACTGAGTAAAATGGAGAGGATAGCTGGCCATTGGTATAGTTGTACACGCAATACAATTAGATGGAGTATGGCAATATGCGGAGAGCACACACAGCCTTCGTACCTCTATCTTATGTTTTACTTTTGTGTAATAACGGTCCTAGCTAGAGTTTTGTGCTGCTACTCAAGGTATCTAACTCAACTATGACTGAAAGGCAATATTTATTTACAATAACAAGAATAATAAAAAATATTCTTACCATAATAAGATAAAGAATCAGATTGTTGATGCTTCAAAATAAATAAGTCCTCTTCTAAGCATATGAAGTTTAAGTATTGGTCGTACACTTTGTGTATGTTTACCGCAGAGTTGGATTGAATAGCAGATGCTGCTAAATCCTCCAATTTCTGTCTTGATATGGGTGATATAAAGTTCAAATGATACTGGTCATAAACACCATTGTCTAAGTCTTGGCATATTCTGCCTAAGTTCTCTTCGCTAGGTGTGCAAAAATAAACGGCAGGCACTTCTGGTATAGGATCTCGGTCTGAGTGCAATTGCCTGGGAAATAAAAAATAAATACAATAACAGTGTTTCATTATAATTGTGTTATCTTGAAAACTTAATGAAACATATTCTATTCCATATTTGTGTAACTAATCTTAATATATTAGTTTAAAGACTGCAAACTCTATTGGGAAATTAAAAAAATTGAGCCTATAAAGGTTGGCTAATGAATAGTCTATACTTTTAGCCAATAGTAAGCACTCAATGTGATATAAGTAATCCCATAGCTATTTGTGGAAATAAGACTAATTTCTATACACAAGGGTAGATATATTAAACATATTTGTTTTTATAAATTGAACATCAGTGAAGAATTTCTATAATTTCAGACTAGAAATGTTGTTATGCATCCCTCATAAGTTAGGTGTGTATAAATTTGATTAGCACTTTGTGCTTCAGTATTTATTTTCTGTGTTCACCTTCTAGTGCAGGTCATAATGACCTGTGACTGTGTGAATGATATAGTGACCAATATGTTAGAAACAATATTATAAACATTCTTGAAATTTACTTATGACTCATGGTTAATATAGGAACTGTAAGATTAAATCTAAGATTATGACTTGCACTTTATAAAATAGTGATAAATGAACTACTTACACATGTAATGTAACACCTAAATCGCGAAGTTCCTTTATAGATATCAATGGAGAAATTATATCTTGTCCTATCCTATCATATATTAATATTTTCCAGGCCGGTTCATTCGTAGAGCTCTTTGTAAGAGGTTGATTTAGATTCAACATTTGCTTTAGAGCATCTGAAAAAAACAATTTTGTTGCATTAGGACAAAGTTAGATGTAATTTTGCCACATAACAATACGAACTACTTACTGAGTTGGCGTTCTCGTAAAGAAGCCATTGTGATTTATGTCACTAAATTATTTATATCAGTTATGTTCTTCAAACTGTATTTTAATAAATTACAGATTTCATTTTAATACCATAATTATTATATTTTCGACAATATCGTAAATACGAAAGTCGAAAACAACCTCAACAAAAAACCCAAACTTGTCGGTCGGATCCCGACTGACGTTTGTAATTTATAACTGATGTATGTGACACGTCATTATTATCATAATATTGTGTTAGAGATCCCGCCACATAAGGTGGCAGTTGGAGGCGTCGCCACAGTCGCGTAATTCAGTGTTACCAGTAAACACGCCAAAACTAGCACTCACTGTGCCATACGGCTCGATACATTATAGGTTTCATTTGTAACGGTCTTTGGTTGCAGAGCTATAAACTCAAATAAAACAAATTAATATATCAAAGTCAAAATATGTTTATTAAACTATTTCAAACATGATTAATAATTAACGGGACTTATCCTTCTTATTATATATTACATATATTATGTGTTCCTTCACTCTGTCCGCAATAGACCGTTTAGTGTGTTCGACGTAGGATTTCCCACAGCTGCAATCAATCTTATACACACCCTTATATCTTATATCATGAGTATAAATCGCGAATCTCTTAAAACTATTATTTCAAACATGGCACTGAGCATTGTCTTTACATATTTTTTACCGAGGTTAGATCAGCGGAGACCCTAGCTTGGAGAAGAACTAACAAGAAACTCCGGAAATCAATTTATTATAATCACCCTTAACAAACATAAAAATTACAAAGAGTGGGCAAAAAACACAACGCTGGTAATACTAAATTTACCTTTCATACAAAATAACACGCAATGGCGGTAACGTCAAATTTAGTTCCAAGTTTGGCTACTGCCACCTTATGTGGCGGGATCTCTAAGATAAGCATTCACTGTCTTCACATAATAACAAAAGGACAGGAATATTTATTGAAGAGTCGTAATTAAGTATATAAAGGTTGCATATGGTGCCGTTAAACAAAAATATGCTTAATCAATTAAATAATGTCCAGTCTTTGCTACCTTTCTCTCACAAAAACTCAGAAACATTTAATGTTATTCCTATTTAGATTTAAAGGCGTTACAAAAATATTATTTCTTGGCCTGAGAATGACAATTATTAAAACTACCGATATTCATTATACATTCACATCTTTGTGAAGTAATGGCAGCGGTCGTAATATTAAAATCTGCAGCCTAGGTTTACGAATAATTTAAAATATATGTCTAAGTTACTAAGATTTACCGAGCTGTTTTTCAATGGCCGAGCTTTGGATTTGAGAGAACCTAATGATCCAGAAATATGTTTTATTATTCTATACGGTATCGCCAGATCATACCAATTTTATACTACGTATAATTTATTTTCATAGTATCAAAAACTGAGAAATACCAAATACAATCAAAAGCTTGCTTGCTTCACAGATTATTAAGGCTTATTAGCCTCCTAGTTATAAAAGTCAGTGATTCAGTCTAATTATGTTCAGAGCTTGAGTTAAATTTCCAATTAATTGTGTCTAGGATGTCCTAGATACGTTATTTAGTGATTTAATATATCATTATTCATTTAAAATAAACAAATTTGCCCGATTATCTTATTAACTTCTAGCTTGTCATGATACACGTACACGCATATTGCACCAGTTACTAACAGTTAATGATGTACTTATGAAAAGCGCTCTCAGATTCCTCAAATTCCTCATTAGTACCACACATTGTAAGGTTTCGTAAACAGCTAAGCAAACAGCGTAGTTCCGATTCCACAAGTGACAGGGCACTTTCTTCCTGACGTAAGTGGCATTTACTCGCTGCCTTGGAGAAAGCCGTTTGTTGCATTTTGGTCGTCATGTAACAATAAAGGTTGGGATACGTTTTGCTGGCCGCTCGGTAGTCGCGCTCTGGTCAGCAACCAGTGCGCTCACGCAAGTGAAAGGTGTACCATGTGGATTTTCGTGAACTATGCGCGGACAACGATGGCCGGTTCTATATCTTTGAAATTCATCGTCTGCCTACTATTCTTCACTGGTTAGTTCATCTATATTTTTAATTAATTTAAATTTGTACATGTGTTTTATTTTATTAAAAATAAAACCAGTTAATTCCACAAGGAAATAGCAGTGTAGAGTGTGTGTAATATTATGCAAGTGATGTATCGATAATGAGATCGTTTAAATTAATCGTATCGGTATATTGCGAAATTAAAAATGAAAGTGCTTGCTCTTCCTTTTAGAACATCGTTAATGCAACTTTTGTAACTTACATCAATATAGGATGTCAGACTTTTGAATGAAACCAGTTTCGTGGCTACAATATTTTGAGTAGGTACCAACCCAATACTTACTTATAATTTGGTAATATGTCAATTTAAAACCACTAGTGACCTATATGTAAAAAAACATGTAGGTTCATCATTTTATAAAAGTAAATTTGTGACAAGAATGATTAATGACAACTATCCGGCAGAAGTTTATCGAAATAGAGCCATCAGGGATGGTTGAGATGGAGTAGAGATTTCTTATTTGAGATAAATATTGGGGGTCAGTAAAAAAATATGTTTAGCCTTTCAGCTTACTCTAAGCTTTTTAGATATTCTTGAGTTGATTTAAAATTTAACATTTTACATGAACTTTCTTAGACTCGAAGTCAATTATTAAGTGGATGATGTGATGTAGTTCAGTGGATAAGGTAAAAGTTAAGAGGGTAAAAGTCAAAGTTCCCTGGTTCGATTACTCCCGGCGCATGTACGAATGGAAATTTTCCATATTTCATATAATTAGTAGATTATGTAATGTAATTATAAAATACATCAATTTACTGGTGAAGTAAAACATTCTGAGGAAAATTGTCTGTTATTTTAACTATCTTGTATTGTTACCTCCTGTCCTTCCTTGTATGTGGTAATATAATGTCATTTATGTGACAATACACAACTCTTTCTTCAGTTTAGATGTACCTAAATTAAAATAAAAACTAAGAAGTTTCTCGACAGTGTATTTGAGTGATTTCTGGGTAGTGTTAAAAAAAAGATCTTGTCTACCAGGGGGCTATGAAGATGGATTGAAATTAGGATGTTTACAGTTAGTATATCAGAGCTTATTACGAATTAGATAACCGAATAAAGTTGCTCTTTGTAGAGTTGTCATGAAAAAACCTGTATCTATTTTTTAAAAGACTATTCGCGAACCTAGCTAGTGACGTTTGTATGCATACCACAAAATCTGCGACCGTTAAATAAAACCTTGATTTTAGTGAATTCTCAGTGACAACAATGCAACAACAGATAATAGATAAAAGGTCACGCTTATTACACTTCCTCTAGTAAACAATCTTCACAAAATAACGAGTGTTCACGGTAATTAATAAATTATATAATGCACATTAATTATATAATAATGGTATTTTATGTTAACGAGCAGAATATGATCTTAGAATCACCTTTTTAAATGACTTTTGATATTGACCTTTGGGAATAGCTTTAAATCAGTCCAAAACAATATTTTGTTTGATCAAAAATACAGGTATATGCAAGTATGCAGATGTTTCTAGTCACGTGGTTATTACGTAGTTGATGTATTTGATTTTTCCATATTTTATTAGATCAGATATTGTCAAAATCTGTTCAGAGATGATGAGAGATATTGTCAAAACATAGAATCGTCTTGAGCGTCACACATGGCTCATACTATTTCCACTTCGTTCGAAACCTTGACATAAGTTCGCGGAATTGGTAGGGCACCCGCAAAACTTCCCCTTGGGCCCCAATTTGGAACAATCGACCGTAACACCACATTTCATAGTTACAGTTTCCAAGACGGAGTTTACTAACTGTATGTTAAATTAAAGTAAGCCTCTGAACAAAGTTATAATTAAATTGAAATCCCAAGTGTAATAAATTTCGCCTGTCGAAATTTGACAACACTTGCGGCTTGGTGGGTGGAAATTCGAGTATTTACGCGCTTTACTGGGCCTTATAATTCTATTATGGCGGGAATGGATGTAGCTAACTCGATAGAAGTAAACCTACCTATAAAAACCTATTAAGATTTATTTATTCATTGAGTAAGTTTAAGCCTAACCAAAATAATCAAAACAACGTTTTGTGAGTCAATACTGGGTAGGAAGTTCAGATGTTTGCGTAAAGGTGGGTTTCCTAGAAAGGCGTTTCATCGAAACGTAGAAAATTAATTGATTATTCATTTTAACCTTAATTTTTGTTGACGGGTACTTACTTTAATTTATAATGATAGGCGTGAATGCCTTAGATTTGTTTTAGTCTGACTATATTATTATAGGAATTACTACAGTACGACTACCAACTAATGCGCAGGCATAGAACGCTATTAAAATAGCAGTTCTGTTAAATGACAGAGTTCCATAAACAAATATTTGCTTGGGTGGGCAAACGAGTTTGAGCAAAACCCAATGAATCAAAACAGTCTAATTGCTTGAGAGCTTTTCAAAGAATGGACTAGATAAGACTCGTTATATAATTTATGAAGTATATAGGACAGATTTTGAATAACTAATGCGTAGTATTGTTTCTTTAGAGCTTAGAACATAATAATACGTACCTCACCAATTTGAATTAATGCGTTTAAAGCCTGTTTATTCGTTCTAAGAAGTATTTATTAGATTATATATGCACTATATGATTATCATGAAAAAGTAATCGTTCTTAATAGGCTAGAAGAGAATGAGTATACAACCTTGGTGATAAATCATTAACTTAATTACAAAGGTAAATATAACTTGCAGATGAGAACACAAAAGGGGTAAACGACTTTTTTGTGAGCACGGTAAAGTTTGTTATGGAAGGTTTGATTACTTCAATCAAGCGAAATTTATTGCAAAAGTTTTGAATTCAATTTAGTTGCGTGCCCATTTGAAATTTCTCGAGCTTGTCATGCGAGAGGGTGTGAATTTAATTAAATATTCCAATTGAAGGAAAATAGACACAAGATTTAAGGTTTGTAGAACGAATTCTTTTTGCTTCCAGTTAATTGTCAGCAGAAAGAAAAGGAAGCCGAAGACTTTGTTTGTCCCGAAGGCACACAAGGGAATGGAAACTTTGCTGATCCCGCGACTTGCCGTCGCTTCTACCAGGTGATTAAATCTCAAAAGTTTTTCTGCGAAAAACCACGCTTTTAGCTTAATGGAAAATCTTTCCGAGGGACATTTTGTTATTATATTACTTACCAAATTTTTTCAGACAAAGTGGTTTTCATTCAATTTACTCGCTCAAGCGGAGACGAGATAATATTCAGTAGTATTATTGTGCTGTGACTCTTTCACGTATCTTCGGATTGACTTGTTTATCGAATTCCAAGTCAACGGTAGAAATAACGTTCTTAGCTCATATTAAATTATGCCCTATATTTAATATGTAAAACTATGTGGTTCGGAGAATGTCACAAAGATTTGTCGATGACTCACAAGTAAACGAAACACACATAAATTATAAATATTCTTACTTAAAATAGCTTTCTGAATACCTGAACTGGATATCACCAAGTACGAGAACATAACTTGTTTTAAATCGATCCACTGTGATGTGGGTAATATAATCTAACCATTTGCATATTAATACTATATTAATGATCACCTGCTTATTTCTACTACTTTAACTACTTGTATTGTTAAAATTAGTTTGCTCTACGTATACATTATTGATAACTTATATTAATGTTCTTCGTTATCACATATCGATTGTACATTAGTGATGGGTAACACCGTACCTTCAATGATTCTGATGCTATTCAAAGCATTTCACCCAAATCGATTTAAAACACCAATGCGATTGTATCGAATGCAGTTCGGAGCCAAAATGCGACTTAACCCGTATTTGAGGTCAACGTGTTTCGTCGCTCGGACATTTTTATTCCGCACAGCAAACGTTATTATTAAACTTTTATAAACGTGAACATGTTGGTCACGAAACTTACGATCCAGTATTGTTTGCATTACGAACGGAATAGAGTATTATCTTTGTCGCAGCTGCTCCAGTATTTTTGCAAGTCTATACGTGACTGGTTTGTTTAAAAGGTATTTTGTTTGTAAAACCTTGTGCTTTTACAAAAAAATACAGAATGGGTCGTGTCTTACATTGCTGCTTTTTGTTATTGTGCCGCATAGTCACAGAACAGTTGGTGACATTTGCTTGTATTCATATTTTTCCTTTTTCTTTGAAGCTTTATAGCTGATGGGGCAAACTAATTCTTGAACGATTTAAAATAAGATTTTTCGTTTTGTTGAACAGCTTATAATTGGATGTATCTGATCTCTCTAACGAATATGACTACTAAAGTAAAGTAAAGGAAATGTGGAAATCGATAATCTCTGCTTATATGGTGTGAAGTTTTTAAGAGGCATTGGTGGTTGAATGCAATATTAAG
The DNA here is from genome assembly GCA_030578115.1 of Leucoptera coffeella. Taxonomy (NCBI): domain Eukaryota; kingdom Metazoa; phylum Arthropoda; class Insecta; order Lepidoptera; family Lyonetiidae; genus Leucoptera; species Leucoptera coffeella. The sequence goes on from JAMBLF010000158.1 coordinate 237,887, forward strand.
AATATACGAATTCGAATGTATTATTATACAATCATGTTATTCATGAGTAATGAAATAATTTAATTTAATCCTCTTATATTCATATCGTTAATATGAATTTTATGTAGACTTATAGCTAGCAATTTCTTCCACACTCACCTTAGTACCAAATCGTACGATGTATGTATATTTTGTTCCTGCATAAATATGTAGTTTGTATGTAGGAGCTCTACATGCATTGTGCCCCTCATTATTGTTTCAGTGCGTGGATGGCTACCCCTACTTGAACCGGTGTCCCTCTGGCCTCTATTTCGATGACATCAGCAAGTATTGCACATTCAAAGCAGAAGCCAGATGCGGCCCTATCGCTACCAGTAAGTTTATTTACTTTTGGTTTTTTAATGTTATATTATATGCATCAGTATAATAATTCTTATCTCATAGATTATGTTTTAAGAATCACACTGATTAAGTTATAAAGTCCATAGAATTACTACCTTCGCAATTGTGGAGATGGAAAGCTGAACCTCTGTCTACCCCGCAAAGATTAATGGTCGTGAATGCGTTTTTTTATTAAGTAAGTAATATTTAAATCACATACGAACAATAACTAACAATTCAGCCATAGTTTTGTGCTACCTAGGACGTGAATAGAAAGCTCACTAGCTGCCTTTCATTTCGGCATATCATAGCACAATATGTGGCTATGGACTAGCAACCTGTCACTTATATTCCATGTTAATGTCAGTACGAAATAGATAGTTTCATCCGTTAATGGACATGAGTGTATACTATATAGTATATGAACATTATGACATAATCGACAAAGAAAGCTGCACATATTTTTTAAGTAATGTAATGTGGTTGGTGTCTGCTATAGCAAACTATAGCCTTTGTAGAGAAACAAGTTTCTGCAACTGCTGCCGCTGTGAAGTTGTTTTGAGCAAAATGCCATCGCTTACACTTGGCCCAATTATTACATAAGCAAACGAGCCTTATTGTATAACTGGTATTAAGTCCGTCTTCTTTCTGTGTTTATTTCCATATTAAATACATGTATAAAATACAAGAAGAATATTAAAAGTTGAATCATTTGTCAAAATTGTTATTATAATAAGTTTTAACTATAAATGAATCATATGCGTTATAAATCATAAATGACTATAAAATCATAGAATGGTATCGAACCGTAATAATATTGAAGCGACACATTAAAATTAATAATTGAAGATATCGTCAACGATTTATTGTATTTACGATTATTAATGTATTCAATTTAAGCGGTTCAAACTTTTAATTGCACTGCATAATCGGATTCGTTTTATCTGTGTATGAATAAAAAACATATTCAGTCCACGTAGGTAATAAAACCCCTGGGAATATTTTTAATGAAAATTCACGAGTAGATTTCAACTGGCCGCGTCCAATCAAAACGCAGTTTGATTCGCACAAGTGCCGTTGGCGAGAACATTGGCGCAAACGATCGAATCATTTTTAAATCAATCCGGTCATGTCAATCCACGGATTGTGATCAACTTTACATTTTTAAATCTTTTTCAAATCAACCTCCTGCTTTTGAATAAGGAAAACCCAATCAATTTTGAGCGAAAACTTATTTTGTGTTTTCGCTTTTGATTGATGCAACATCATTTTGATACAATTTTTATGAACTGGGACTTGTTATTCTCCTACAGTATAACATATTACTTAGCTATAGATATGTATATAGCATAGATATAGCGCCATATAGAATCAGTGTATTAGTGAAACAACAAATGAAGTACCCTTGAAAGTCGAGCCCAAATAAAGCTTCCAAGTATTCAGCAATCAATTAGGAGCTCAGAATGTTTAGCAATTACACCTCACACGCCTACTTGGCTCGAATGAGAATCGATGCGAACTTTTGCCAGTCGAAGTCTCCAACAATAAATGCGTCCAACTTCGTAGACGGTGCTCGTAGTTGTGTTGTTATTACCGTTCTCTTTAAAGTCTGAGCTGCTTATTAAGCCTGAGAGATGGCACGGGGATTCTAGGAAGGCCTAAGAACTAAACTTCGTTACTAAGCTGGATAAAATGTAAACTAGTTATTTAAGAGTTCAGTAGTATAGGTGAATTAAGTTTTTCAGTAGATTTAATGCTAATAAAGGTAGTATTAAAATGTGACCTTATAGATAATTAAGAAATTGAAGGTATTGAGTCAGATACGCTCGATTTAAGTGAGCTAACTTTAATGTTTGTATAAATCATACATAGATTGGTCATACGATCTTAGGATTGTAATAAAAACTTATACATAGAATGTCGTGGTCTTCGTTCTTAAGATTCTCACACAATGTTAGATTTAAATGTTCCACGTTATGCCTATCATTGGTATTTATAAACAATAACATTTTAAAATTATATGTAAGTTTGTTAGAGAGATTCGTTAGAATCGTTGCAGGTAAAGATCAATAGTCTCTTTCTATCCGATTGCGGACTTATTTAAGTTGCCAATTATTATTTCCATTATCTCATCATTATATTGGCAGATATCTAAATTAGTAATAAAAAAATACCAATTAATACATTCTATATCTATTTATTTCCATTTTCCTTTTATTTTTTTGTACCAGCTCCAGCCCCAATCACGGAGGCTCCGCTGGACTTAGCCAAGAAGTGCGACCCGGCTGAATGCGAATTGCCTTACTGCTTCTGTTCGAAAGACGGCACCTTGATTCCCGGGGGACTCGATCCTGAAGAGGTAAGAATTGCGGAACGAGTTGAACCAATGCTTATATAGGTAGCTATAGGCATTTACGGACGCAATGCAGTGGAACTGCAAATGAGCGTTTTGTTTGGGTTTAGATAGTAAATTGGAAAGGTTTTTTAATCTGGGATGTGAGTTTGGAAGTATTTGCCCCTATGCTCAATGTCGTAGGGTTGACTCATAAAAAGATTCTATTATCTTTTGTAAATGACTATTTGACATTATTAGTTTAAGTGATTAATCTGTTGAAGTTATAGGACTTTATGAACTATTAATCTACTTTCATCTTTTTTCGCATATGTGACGATAAGATAGAGTAGTAATTCCAGCACTTATTGAAAAATGTACGTAACAGGATAACCTCAAATCAATCACCAAGAGCTAAAAAGACTTACATAATATGTCAAAGCCTTTTATATGACAAACCGAGGGGTATAAATCCTCCAATAATTTAAATATCATGATTAAACATGTAACCTATGTGTATAATTACCGAAACTCTTTTATATATATATTTTTTTCCTTAGACGCCACAAATGATCATGCTCACATTTGACGGAGCAGTTAACTTGAACAATTTCGAGTTGTACAAGAAGGTCTTCAATGGGAAACTGAAGAACCCCAACGGATGTGCCATACGAGGAACGTTCTTCTTGTCACACGAGTACAGGTAAAATACTATTGATATTAAGGTTATGTGTAATAGTAGAAGTGTGGAGAACAGAAGAGATTATCTATTATCCTTCAGCATACCCATTAGCCTTCTCATACATAGAAGGTTAATGTATGAATGAGGCGAGAGAGAATTTCCAAAATCGTTTAAGGTGGCTATCGATAGTTACTGTCTATCCTGGCAGGGAAGCGCAGGCGTGAATATATGTATGTTTATTTAGTACTAATTTAAATTATGCGCAACATGATATTTACATATGTTCAATTAATTTCAGTATTAAAAACGATACCAAGTTAAAGAGTGTACTCCACCTTACTTATGGATAGTTACTGTAGTTGTAGCTTTAATAAGTATTAATAGTTTAATTTTCATTTTAGTAACTACGCAATGGTTCAGGCGCTAGCACATGACGGTCATGAGGTAAGCTCTTTAAACTTTTTACTTTGTCGAAAAAAACATAAAGGGAACCACAGATTGTTGTTACCAGATTTTAAATAAACCAATAATATGACCCCGACATAGAAGATTGTATTATCTAGGTACACCTTAATAAAATCTGCCGCGACCGCGCTTCGGCAGAATAGATACCATTGGCCTGCAAACAACTATTTTATCAGAGAACAAAATGTCTTTTGCAAAAGTCGTTATCTGTGCCATCTGGGCACAGGGCCTAGATACGAAGTTTTCCGCTTTTTAGTACCTAATACACAAGACTTGTCTCTTTCTGGCCACCAGCCAACCTCTAAGTAATTGATACTGATGCCGGTTGCTAAGAAAATGATTTCGAATCATCTCGGCTTGGCGGTGGTTGAGATATTAACAATTAGCATATTTTAATGGTTCGACAGGAATATGAAGGAACTGGGAAAGAGTTAGTAAGTAGTCAGATTATATTTGGTTAATAACTGTGGATTTTGATTGTAATTACCTTAAATCCAATAGTGCGTTAACCACAGATAACTGAAGTAAAATTTAAAAATAGAATTTTATTTAACATAATTATAACCACAATAATAATATTGGTCACATATACAGAGTAGATGTAGATTATAAACTTCATAAATAAAAGATCCAATTATACACGCTTTTAAACTATACGTATGCTAATCATGAGTGTTTTAGAACCGAAACTTTTGATTCAAAGCATTACTACCATTGAAAACTAGCACCATTTCGGAGTACATTTTCGAGTAACTATTTTAATGATGGCTCTAAACTACAACATGGATTGTGCTATGCCGTATTTCGCTCTCTGTTTACCGTAGTAAGCCGCATACCGAATAGCTGTTTTGTAAGCACAACGTATGTTTCCCAGAATTTGCAGCTCAGTTTCACGAGCGAATGGAAACGGTAGGTGATGACGCCTACGTGCTGAACAGAACTAAGCCTCCGTTGCTTTTGAAGTTTATTTATACTGAGTTTAAAGTCGTACTTGGTAGTATATGTGTAAGGTTCTGTATGAACAATATTAAAATATATGTTTACAGAATATATAATTAAAGAAAGAAAGAATAAAGAATACACTGTATTCACTGCATATAAACACAAAAATTACACATTAAAATAAAATGGTATTCTTGATACAGTGAAAAGATGCTGCCTCAGCCACAGCATTCGATTGCGAATATATGTATTTATATTTTGGAATAAATATGTCGTTTATAACTGTGCGAATCAAAATATCTAGTGCGCATTAAATTTTTCATGTTTATGTTCCGAATTTATAAAGTTTTTATTTCAGCTTAGTTTCATAACGTATGATATTCCGATGGGATCGGAATAATTCGATAAAGATATCTAGACCTTTTTGTTTTGTAAGCATTAGGCTATCCACATTTGGCTTTGAATATGAAGCTAAACCTTTCAAAGACGAAATAAAGAACATAAACCTTTCTATATCTTATAGATAGTTAGTTAGTATAGTAGTATACTTATAGCCTTTATCCTTATAGATCGGAACAGGCACCATATCCCAGCAACAAGGCCTCCAAGACAAAGGCTACGAAGAGTGGGCTGGTGAAATGATTGGCATGAGGGAGATCCTCAAGAGATTCGCCAACGTTTCAAGGACGGAGATCACAGGCGCACGGGCACCTTTCCTGAAACCTGGTAGAAACACGCAGTTCAAGGTTTGTAGACTTTATACATATTCTATGGCAGTACCTCAGGACAGGACACCAGCTTATCTTTTCCTATCAGTTCTCTTCTGACACTCCTGTTGACAAGAAGAAATGTTGCTGGTAGTTCTACGTCTTTTACGTCATTCCATCTATCTTTTTATATTATTATATATGTATGTATGTAACACTAAGATGGTTATAGCTTCAGGTAGTCAAAAGTTTGTGTGTCCGTATTCGCAATAAGATAACCATACGATGATACTTATGATTTTCTATCGCAATAGGTGGTAAATTTATTTTTTATTTTGTATAGGAATAAAAATACTAAATTTCTTTTAGTGGTTTAGTTCGCACGGGGATAAAAAATGGCTGCTACTAATTGAACGACAAAGACTCCAACTGGGGGTTACACAGCTAATATTTTTATCGTACAAAAGCCAAGATATATTCCACGTTATAAACCTTAAAACCCAAAGACATTTCAAACTGTAACATTGTAATAAAATAACTCAGTGAGGACGCCTAAACTATGTATTCGCGTACAAATGCAAATATTTTCATAGTTCGAAGAAAGTTTTCGTGCACTTCTTGAACAAACTATTCCACACTGAAATGAAGTAGTTACTCATATAATGTCTGACCGTGTTGGAAAGTGTTGATGCAGCAATTACGTGTCATTATGTAAAGAAGAATGCAAAGTTACATCATTGGGTTTCACACACGAGTGGATTTGGTTAAAACTTCCCATTTCTACTATTGTTATGTGTTGTAATGTAATCTTGACCGTTTTGTTGTTCAGTTTTATTATGAATGTGATACCAGCAAGCTCTCTTCCTATAAGAGGAGCTGGCAGAGATCACCGACACCCATCAATTTCGATGTCTCCATTTAAGCTATTACTTATGTTATCCTTTTTCAATGTGTTACTTATTTTTGTATTATATGACACGCCTTACCACGCATCCATCGGTCTCGTATGTAATATTAGACTTTTTATCAATTTATTTGAATCTAATGTTTTAGACTAGACCCGAACTGTTTATAAAACATACGTATATAGCAAATTATATGCTATGAGTTATAAAAATCCATTGGACCGTTATGTAATGTAATAGGGCGTTATGTTATTATTTTACTTTATGTTACATTTTCAGGTTCTAGAGGACTTTGGTTATATTTACGACAGTTCTATTGGCGCTCCTCCATTGCCGATTCCAGTGTGGCCTTATACCCTGGACTACGTGATCCCTCATGACTGCAAATCGGGGACTTGTCCTACCAAGGCGTTCCCAGGTGAGTTGTTAAGAATTTTAAATGTATAAAATATTATTTTTCAGTCTATACTAATTTACGAGCATGTCGTAAAAAGCGTTTAAAGGAATATGTCTATTTATTGAGCGAGAGCTTATAGGGCAAGGAAGCGATTGAGTCATGAGTACACACAAACAGTACAAACGTTCACGACGATCTTTGCGGGATAGACAAGGGTTGAGTGACCATTAACTAATCACTATTATGGTCTTTGGCCTCTCAAAACGACCAATTTACCTCAATCTGTACCCAAAGTAACAAGTGGTAAACCATACCATCGTTAACAGATACTGACTATTGCATAATCCGAGAAATAGACAGATTTCATCACGATGTTTCCATATAGAGCTTCTGACTAAAGCCTATTTAGAAATAGATATTATTTTTTCACGTTATTTTCCCTCACCGAAATTTGTGAGTATTCGTCTTTATAAGATAACCATTGTCGAGACAAGCACTTATTTTTCCATCTAGTCTACCATTGTAAGTATGGTAACCATACTTATTATTCCTTAAACCCTCAGGTCTATGGGAGGTACCCTTCAACACACACTACGTGGAGACATACGAAGGAGGCCATTGTCCGTATTTGGACCAGTGCGTGCTGCACAACCATGATGCGGATGAGGTAAGACTCATTTACCTAATTACCCTTAAAGCTGTATTAGGACTGTACTAATAAATGTACTGGATATCTACTTACAATTTAGTGTGCGGGATTTATAAGTGCTAGCATGTTGAACATACAAGAAATTCTTAATTTGATAATGCCCTATTTATGCTTCAGGACGGTTTAGTCAGACGCTTTAATGAACTCCGTTATATCTATAAATGACAAGAATGGGGGAGTAATTTACATACTTGTAGTCAATCAGTTACTCTGTGTAAATTCCAATACATATTATCAAATACCTATATAGTATGTATTACCACATTCACATTATCCCCAAATACAACTAATCCAGAAGTTAATACCTTTAGACAAAGCTAGAAGTCCCATTAAACAGTCTCATTATAGTACGAAAAGTAATAAAAGTATTCCGGAACCTAACAACTATATATGTATTATACTCGTTCCGAATACGATTGCCAAACAAAGGACGGTATCAAGTAGGGACGGGCAGCTGGGCTCAACGTCTCAATGGCCATTAAAATAGAATGGTCAATATTGGGTATCGTCTAATATTGCCATGTCATTATTACTAGGTGATTACGATATCGTATCACTAGACGTACATTTTAGTTGCTATATTAGGGTAATTATGTTTCGTAATAGGAAGAGATATGGAACCTAAAATGTTAAAAAAGATTATAGGTATAAGCTACTAAAAAATGATAATATGTCGCGAAGGTTAGTTAGGTCACAAATATTTTAGGTTAGGTTTGTTTAACTACATGCTTCACATAATCATTTTGAATTTTGACAGTTACTTTGGTACTGTAATTTCACATAATTTATATCAATTGCTAATAAAAGGCAAAAGTGGCAAAATTTTAACGCATCTCCTGTCACTAATTACGTCACTGAAATGACCTTAGAGACCAGACAAGGAAAGAATCTTAAGCATTAACTTGTGCCCCTTAATTGGAAGTCGTAAACAGGGCATAGGGCGCAGTTGAAGCCACCTTCAATTTAATTTTGCAACTCAAGCTGTTGACTGTCGTAAACTGCGAAGGTGTCCTTTTGCCGTAAAAGAGTTGTTGATTTGGTTTTCGCCCAAACTTTGGAACAAGTAACAACGATAAATTCTCAAAGTGAGGTCTCGGGCTCTTTGAAATTAAAATTGCTTTAATCAAGGATTTTAACAAGATAGAAGTAATGAAGTTAGGGGACAGAGATAAAATGGCGTTCAGTAAGAGAACATCTGAACTTATTAATAATTTAATGATAAGAATTTATATTCAGTCGCGAGAACTGTCAACGTTGCTTTTCTAGTATCTTGGAAAGGATTTTATATTATGCGACCAACAATTTTGGCTCGACTAATACTATAGAAGTAAAGTAACCAAAACATAGAGGCGATTAAAAAGGATTTTTCGAGGACAGATAAATAATGTTTTAAAGTTGTAAAAGCAAAAGGATATCGTATCCAATTTGTAAGATTTGACCATAGTTTTAAATAATTGACTAATCATGTGTGTGAGGATTGAGGGCCACTTCGTCAATCTCTTTGAAAATTTGCTAGGATTTAGTGAACATTCCAAAACAATTGTGCAACTTGGAATCTGAATTTGTGAAAGTCAATTAAGGGAGTAAAAGCCTAAAAAGTTGGGCCCTCAATTCTCACATAGAGGATTGAGGGCCCACCCGTACCAGGCGACTAAGGGCATTAAGAAAAAGTCTTTACGACTAAAATGTAAGTCATTCACAATCAAAATTTGTGAAAATAAGATATTACCACAAAACGCTATCGTACCCAAAATATCTTCATTTAAAATTGGCCCTCAATCCTCACACTCCAGAAAATTTATAACGAATTTCTATAAAAACCCTTTTCTTACAGCAACTGTTTACTAACCTATGTGTTACATAATAATTTGTGAAAATTTGTGAAAGCAAGAACGGGTCCGTACCTCTCCGGGTTTCGGAGTTATGACCTCGGTAATATTTGGGCCCTCAATCCTCCACTTTTTTTTGTTATTTGTTTTATAACTCTTTAACTACGAAAGATACGACAAAACTCAACATTGCATATTTTAGTGAAAAAATTGTGCAACAAATTGGTGTTATTATTAATTAGTAAGAATTCTTGTGAAACTGTAAATCTTGGCTGATACCAAAATACGACTATTCTTTAAGCTTGTACGTAAGTAGGGTAACAATAATGTATTCAATTAAATTCAAATATTGAAATTGAAAACCATTTATTTACATATTATATTACAGAAGTTAATTTTTTTAATGTTTATTTTCGGTAGGATATTTAATCAATTGTAATGCCTAACTGGCTAAATATTTGTGATTGGCTTATTATATTTGCTTTGGGGTAATATTTCAATCTGCAATTGAAATGAACCGAAGGACAAGGAAAATAAGACTTTAGGAACTTCATTATTTTTCGGATGCAGTGGCAGGCGGCCTTAGCGTAACCATGGCAACTGAATAACAAGAAGTGCAAACGCATCAGAAAATATTTCTAATCTTTTGCACTAAGCAATATCCGTCTTATATCCATCAAAGCATGCCCTTTTCAATCGTAGTCTATATTAAACTATTCCCTTATCAAACTATTTTTTGAAATATAGAATTAAAAAAATAGTTTGATAAGGGAAGGTTGCGGTTATCAAACTATTTTTTCATCAAACTATTTTAGTTAGGCATTACAATTGATTAAATATCCTACCGAAAATAAACATTAAAAAAATTAACTTCTGTAATATAATATGTAAATAAATGGTTTTCAATTTCAATATTTGAATTTAATTGAATACATTATTGTTACCCTACTTACGTACAAGCTTAAAGAATAGTCGTATTTTGGTATCAGCCAAGATTTACAGTTTCACAAGAATTCTTACTAATTAATAATAACACCAATTTGTTGCACAATTTTTTCACTAAAATATGCAATGTTGAGTTTTGTCGTATCTTTCGTAGTTAAAGAGTTATAAAACAAATAACAAAAAAAAGTGGAGGATTGGGGGCCCAAATATTACCGAGGTCATAACTCCGAAACCCGGAGAGGTACGGACCCGTTCTTGCTTTCACAAATTTTCACAAATTATTATGTAACACATAGGTTAGTAAACAGTTGCTGTAAGAAAAGGGTTTTTATAAAAATTCGTATTAAATTTTCAGGAGTGTGAGGATTGAGGGCCAATTTTAAATGAAGATATTTCGGGTACAATAGCGTTTTGTGGTAATATCTTATTTTCACAAATTTTGATTGTGAATGACTTACATTTTAGTCGTAAAGACTTTTTCTTAATGCCCTTAGTCGCCTGGTACGGGTGGGCCCTCAATCCTCTATGTGAGAATTGAGGGCCCAACTTTTTAGGCTTTTACTTCCTTAATTGACTTTCACAAATTCAGATTCCAAGTTGCACAATTGTTTTGGAATGTTCACTAAATCCTAGCAAATTTTCAAAGAGATTGACGAAGTGGCCCTCAATCCTCACACACATGACTAATCATATTATTTCGTTTGTTTACTACATAAAGTATAACATAATACAATTATGATTTAGTATATTCAGTTTCGTATTCGGGATGAAACAATAATATAATATATCTTCGTAGGTTCTCGAATGGCTCCAAGAAGACTTCAGTCGGCACTACGAGCAAAACAGGGCCCCTTACATGATGCCATTCCACACAAATTGGTTCCAGATCAAAGCCTTGGAACGCGGCTTGCATAAGTTCCTTCATTGGGCAGCTAATCAGTAAGTTATTCATGGCTAATCAGTCGTTAATGCGACTACTATGTATGGCAACAGATCAAATGGGACGCTAAATTAAGATGCAATTGCCCTTTGATTGATATTGAAGTGAATTGACGTTTGGATTGGTTTTTTCTTTGATTATAAAAAATGAAAATTATAGTGTACCATCCAATGCTGTTATGTGGAACTTGAGTCATGAAAAGCACAGTCATTATCACTGTCAATTACTACTACTTTCTAGAGTCAAATTCTTGAATAAGAAAAGAATCGTTTTATATTTCTGCTATAATATCTTAATTTCCAGTACTTATACAACAGAAAATTTCATAGCGTTCTATAATGTGTCTTATTCTCAAACTCTAATGTTTTATGCAATTAACTATTAAACATTAAATCAATATGTTATACAACCTATCCCTACCTAATATTACAAATTTTCCAACTAAAACCTTTTTTTTCAGGAAAGACGTATGGTTCGTAACCGTCACTCAAGCCCTGACGTGGATGACTGACCCGAAGCCAGTGAAAGCGCTGAGTAACTACGAAGCATGGCGATGTGAGAACCGGGATCTTCCTTCGGCACCCTGCAATCTTCCCAACAAATGTGCCTTGTCATTCAAACATCCTGAGAGCAACTTCACTGACACGCGCTATATGGAGACCTGTGCTGAATGCCCAAATCAGTGAGTAGCTTAAGCTTTAAATAAAAAAGGAACAGTTATTTATTTCAATAATGTAGGTGCACTTCTGGTTTTTAATTGTAGTGTATTCTGGTTACTAGAAAAAGCATTAAAGGAAATTACTCGTCCATGCATTAAGCCTCTATTAAAAAAATATTGTTCATGGTAGTTTAATATAAGGCAATTCTTACGATAAACTTCTAACATATACTATCTTTTATAGTGCTGATAATAAAAATAAAGACCGATTAATACATTCTATATACAAGTAAGTTCTCGTCCAGCATGGGATAGATAGCTTATTAGAAAATATTACATTAAATAAATGAAATCAACTTACATGATAGTTATAAGGTTCGCTAGTCTACCGGTTCTTTTATAAATTACCTATATGATTGAATGTTTGAATATATGAATTACTACGGATTATGTTTTTAATATTTTAGATTTTACAATTTCGAGTATTGGTAATGATCATTATAATTTTCGGTTTATATTTCTAATAGCATATTATCATTATTTGATATTGTTTTGGGGTAACCTGTAAGGATATCAAATTCAATGTATGAAACAAATAAATAAATATCTCACGCGTTACTTATAAATATTTCTCGTGTGTTCTTTCCAGATATCCTTGGTTAGGAGACACAGGCGGGACTGGGGTACCTGGCAAAGACAGTTATCTCCCAGATAACCGAAGAAGAAAGTAGATTAAGATTAGATAAATAAGCATACGTGGCCTAGTCATCGACCGTTGGATGATTAGAATAATGTTGTTTGGCTCATAATAGTACAATTGAGAATTTCGAGTACATAAGATATTCTACAATAAAATAACTTACACTAAACTTTTGCAATAATAAAGGAATCTAGTTTGCTCTGATTTTGTTATAATTTTTAAGTTACCAAAATAATTGCGCAAATATTGCTGATTAATTTCTTTTATTCTCAATTGTACTGAATAATGTATGTTGTTCCATTGTTGTGATATTTCCAATTACATTAAAACTATTAAATAGTTGTTTTTTTAACTGCACCTCTGCGAATATCTTTACAAATTTGCTGACATTCATTAAATGTGAAGCACTTCCTATTCAATAAATAGCATTACGATAAAGTAAGCGTTGCGGTGCTTATAATTATGCATATAAATCCACGTCCTTTAATCCCTTTTGGGGTGAACAGAACCTTGCATATATAATATGCCCTAACTTGCATTTTAGCATTAATAATGGTGACCGGTTGCTAGCCTATCACCCAATAGATTCCATTTACCCTAAGTCCTTTTACGATATCATTACTAATCTTCTAAGATATAATTATTCATAAGATATTAATATATAGATTATATATATTATCTAATATTCTAAGATATAAATTTTCATACGCACTCTAAAATCTCTAGATGATAAAATACCCAAGTTAAGTGTATTCTGTTATCCTGTTTCCCCCTACAGCGATTGCCAACCTGATACGTAACTTCGCCAGCGGCTGTGAGTGCCATTGTGCTTAACCATGTAACACTTGCAGTTGGTAAACTTTTCTACAGTGTAATTCAACTAGCCATAAACTGTGTGACGAGGAACTTCTGCCTGCTATAAGTTCCAGTTCAGATGTACGCCTCCGCATACACACTGTGTGGTGACAGGAACTTTCTTTCAACTCGGAGGCAACTGCTTGCAATTTGAATGTCTCCAAGTTTTTGTTTGTTTTGTCTTAAGCAGAGGGTTTTGTCGTTTAGTTATGAAATTGGAAGTTGTTCGCGAGTTACGGAAACTTACGCATAGTGGAGGCTTCGTAATGTGATTCCGATGTTTGTTTTACTACAACGTTGAACTATTTTAAATTTGCAATTATTATTTATGTGTTTTTTGTTTATTGTACCCTAAATTCTTACCGAAAACTGTTAATATGTATGAATTCGATTGGGTCTTGACTCTGCATCAGTGGGTATAAAGTTCAAATTTCGCTTGAGCATGTACTAACGGAAATGAAGTTTAATGAATTTCTATGTACATTTTCAGAATGCGTCGAATACTATGGTCATATAAAACATCGTGAGAAAAATCTACTTGTTCCCCGAAAAGGTAATAGTTAGTGCTTGTAATGGCGACATGGCTTACCACCTGTTACATTGAGTACTGACTATCTGTTCAACACGTGGGTTCGAGTTGGCCATATAATTCCTACCTTCGCAATTGCGGAGATGGACACCTGAACTTCTGCCTACCGCGCAAGGGTTAATGGTCGTGAACGCGTTTGTCTTTTTATTGTTAATACGTCTTTGTTTATGAAGTCATTCAATTCATTCATGCATATTTCTTTCAATAAACACTATCATACATGAGCAAACTATTCAAGCACATTCCAATTTAAACGCTGTTGTTTGATATATGATGATTCTGAGAGGAGATGAGTTCCGACGAAAAAGACTGACAACTAGCTGCCGTTCTTTCTGGCATGTCGAAGGAAGCGACTAAGAGACTAGGAGTAGATAAGATCTATTGGTCGATGGGCTAAGAAATAGCACAACCACCACTCAAAAGTGACCTAGGAGCTATTATCATCTCTCCAAGGTTCTATCCATCCTAAAAGGGATTAATGTATGTATGATACTATATACTATAGCCAGGTTCTTGTAGAATATTATTACCAAAGTTAATCCACTTGCCTTGGTGTGTCATCGCGTTATGAGTTTGGGCAGCTTCAAACTGCAATAAACATGGTCTCGGGAAATTGCATTCTAGTCTGCTGCAACTATGGGCGGTATAATAACGCTCTAGGTGTTATAATGTGAAAATATTGTATAAGCACTGCGTAGTTCAGCTTCTATGTACATTCGTATGTGTAGATTCCGTACAAGTATAGGTCCTAGGTGGATTTTTAAAATCCAAATCGTATAGCGAGGAGCAGATAATAATAACATATATGAATTAAGAAACTAATGAGTAATAATTAGACTAATTTCATTGAAATGAAAGTTACTTTTTATAAGCGTACTTTTGTTAATGATACCATGATATATAGAACCCTTGGAAAATATTAAAACTTCTAGAAAATACACCGTGTCTTACATACATATCCCAAATCTACGAGGTCCCATGTCGTGTACAGAAAATGCTTTTTTGAATGGTCGCTATATGGAGAGGAGATAATCGTAAAGAAAACTTATATTCACCTTAAGTAATATCTTTTACGATATTTTGGAATGAAGAGCGGCTGGTTACATTAATTTAAGCCTTGAATATATTCAATATTATACATCAAAAGTCCTTTGTACGATGTTAAAATTCAGTGTGAGAATATCCTAAGCATAATAGTACAGCCTATTCTAATTGCGTGTTTACTTAGGCCTGCCCTTATGAATGTAAAATGTACCCGCAGGAACATTATGCGAAGTATACAATGTGTTATAATGAAATACAGGGAGCTTGTGGTAATACAATCAAAACAATGGATACCCAAATGCCTAATACTTTCTTGAGTAAATACCAGTAAGGAAACATCCAAAATGTATGAGATGTGAATGACTCCTAACTTAGTGAACGTAATTTAATGAAAAAGGGACTCTCTGCCCACCTTTTGAAGGAAGAATGACGTGACACATTAAAAAAACTTTGTTTAATTAGTATGGATGAAACAATTGAGAGTCAATTTAGCTTCTCGATCAATACTCGGCATAAGAAGTAACTTATTAATAAAATATTAAGACATATAGTAGACAGATAGACGCTATATCGAAAAAAGGTCACGTTAGGAGTACCTATAACCGCAGAGTGTGTATGTGAAGATGTATGAGTGTCAATGAAGCGAAATTTGTCTGTCAGGATCGGGACAAATGGGGATCCATGATCTCTGCCTACCCCTCTACAGGGAATCAGGCGTGATGTCTATGTATGTATGTATTATTAATAAAATATTATTACAGTTAAAATTATGTTAACTATGAATGCTAACTAGCAAATTTTCACCTTGGCAATTCATATATCATATTATAATTACGACTCCCTACCCTAAACATGATTAACGAACCCGATTGAATATTTTCGTCAAAATAATCTGCTTATACCCAATCTACTCTACTGGAAACTATTAACTTTTGTTAGGAACTAATTACCAGATAAGGTAAACAAGTCGGCAAAGAAATTACGGGATCGAGAAAGGGATTATAGGACTGACTGTCTCACGAGATAAACTTCCCTTCAGCTACCTCTAATAGATCCCTGGAGCTGCGGTTACACGGTACTAGTTGCTGATACTAAACTTGCACTGAGAAGTTTAGCAGGGTTTGTAACAAGTGGTATTTAAAAACGTAATAATTAATAAATTTAATACTATGTAATAATATCTATATCACATAAGCTTTGTGATATAGGTATTATTACATAGTATTACATTTATTTATTATTACATTATTAAATACATAGTATTAAAAGCTTGCGGAAAAGACTAATTTGTTTCGTGTGATTTAGTAAGAATGGTTGAGTATTAAAAAAAGATAACTTTACATGTCACAGTTTAGATTCATGATATAATATTACTACTTGTCATGTCTCAAATGTGTAACGTTAATATCAAGCTGAAACCTAGAATATAATTTTACAGTCGCAATGTTAATGAGAAGCCAGTAATTATATAGAGTTATCTATGTATGTATCACACACACACACACAGACACAATAAAACACACGCACAACATACATGACAGAAACACCACCACCAACACTTATCTACCACCACCCATATCATCGTATACACTTGCTTAAGTTTTAATTGCTATAATTAAAGTAATAATAGATTAAAAAAAAGTAAAATGTAACTTTAGAAAGAGAGAAAGAGAAAAAGAGAAGAGAACCCATAATGTATTTTATATTGTAATTTCTAAAATAAACAATTTTTGAATTTTTTTTGAATTTAGAATTTTCGAATGTATTTAGAGCTGCCTTTTTATGCGCTTATCATTTAAGGAATTTAGTTATACATTGCATAGTGCTTCAGAAATTCACCGCAAGGATTGAAGGACTATATCCACTAACGCGAGTGTAAATGCGCCCTAAGCCGCTCACGAATATGTTGTAACTCTCTGAAGAAAGTTGCAATAAGTCAACTGAACGAAGATGTTCTTTAGTTTCTTAATAAGTACTTAATGTTCGATCTCAGAAGTTTTGATTTTCCTCTGACATTAGTAATGCTTTTCCTTGTCGTGTAAACCAATATATTAAAGTTTTATATACATAGAAATGTGTTTATACGGTAGTCTACATAGGAATATATAATTATATTTAAAAGCTTTTATTGTACAAGGAGATCTTATGATTTCAAGGTTATTTCTACACTCCAAGTGATTAAACGTCTTGAGTGTATTCGAATATATGTATTTAGGAATATATGTATGTTTTAAATTAAATAGAGTATGTAAAATCTACAATCCTCTATGTATTGATAGTGATAGTAAGAAACCTTGCCGCTTTTAAATCTAATATATTGTAGTACAATGATTCGTAACACTTTTTGTAACAAAATATAACTAGGTACGTCTTAAAACTTATTACACGGAGAACAGAATTAATATTGGGAACCTTTTGTCGGTAGATGGCTAAAAAGGCTGAATTGTCCAATCTTGTGCCTCGTGAAAAGAAAAATAGAGTAGGTCACATCCACAATATTAGATGCGAGAACATAAATCCTTTCTTCCCCTGTTGTGTAACACATTACGTGTAAGGAGGTCTTATTCAAAGTTTCTCGCCAGGAAAATTGGCCTTGTGCGTTTTCGGCACAACCATTACGCCATTTTCAATCTTCAGTTCTACAAACCTCGAAGTTAGGAACAGGACTCATATATATTCTATATAAAATAAAAAAAATACCATCATATACATACATATTCACCCCCTTTTTTCCTTTTTAGGTAAACAGAACCATGGTAACGATGTAATATCTGTAAGGTCACATTTTAGTAAGTATATAGGGGTTAGTAACAGGTTGCTAAGCCAGCGCCCACTCATATCAATTTATTCGGAGTCACTTATTCGTCACCTACGACATACCGGGAAATGGCAGGTAGTTATAAATATTTTTATCTACTTAGTCATAAATCAAGTAAAAAAAAAACCGTCAAGATATCGTAATCAATCGTAATCAATTAATTCGACGCAGCACAGTTGTTTGTGGTTTAACTCTGTATCAGTGGGTACAGGGTTCAAATCCCGCTTGAGCAGGTACTAATGTAGAAGTTAAATGAATTTTTTTGTACATTTTCGTAATAAAAATACATTTACGAAATACGTTGAATACTATGATGAGGGAAAACATCGTAAGGAAACCTGCCTGCTCCCCGATCAGGTAATAGTTAGTAATTGTAAATCACGACATGACTTACTACCTGTCACATTGAGAACTGACTATCTAATCAACACGTGGGTTCAAGGTGGCCATAGAATTACTACCTCCGCAATTGTGAAGATGGACACCTGAACTTCTGACTACCCCGCAAGGGTTAATGGTCGTGAACGCGTTTGTCTTTATATCGTAATTAAAAGCTTTTCAGGCCATTCAGATAGGTCCGAGCTAATTAAATATTCAATAAAAATAAAAAAGCAATAAGTCAAAGATGAAATTATTACATCGGTAGTCTTCGGGCTAGACAGTTTAATTACTATGCTGAGTGCCTTGTTTTTTGCTTGAAGAACTTGAAAGAGATATAATAAAAGAGACATATAATATACAGTCTCGATATTACGCTGAAGGGGGCAGAATCTATTAGCTGAATACGGATTTCATAATTCAATTGTTTTCTTCTGCTATTCTTGCACCTAAAAGAACTCTAACTAGCTGATGTTCTTTCGGCATGTGGTACAATCTAAATGGGAACTATAGAGCAATGGGCTAGCAACCTGTCACTACTATTCCACATGACTTGAAAACCCCAATATTCATGCTAAAAGGTCACATACGAGATATTATTGTATCTTCAACGTTGTGCCCATCCCGATATGTAAGTACATTTTTTAATATATAATTGCTATCATGATAAAATTTCTCATTATTCTCCATGCAATTACGCCGAAAATATGTAACAAAATAGTTATGAACTGCTTTGAAACCGCGCCAGAGATTTAATTTGAGATCAAAAAGCTTTCGAGGAAAGTTCTCGTATGCACACACTCTAGTGGTAACCAAAAATTTGAAGCTCCGTCGTCGCAGCCTCCCTTTAGGATTCATCTCGTTATCTGCCTATTTGCAGAGGTGCTTACGGCTCACATTTCGAAGCAAATTTTTCTATATTCCTTTCCATATTAGACGACACACAAATATTATTCTCTTATATTTTCTGCGTCAAAAACGACGTTTACAATGGAAAGAAACCTTAAAGTTTTAGTAATAAGTTATTGGTAGTTCATAGGATAAGCAATTTAAGCTTAATATGAATCAAAATCACACAATAAATTCTAGAATCTGCCTTATAATGAAAAGGTAACTATTATGCTTCTATCAAGTTGCTAAGCTAACCCTGTGTGATTTTATCATTCAATGTACGTCCAAGATTAGTACGGGATCAGATTAATACATACAATATTATTGAGTAAGCCAAAAAGATGACATTAATAACGAAAGTTATTGCGTTTACAAGCCTTCTGTATCCATTGCCAAAGAATTTTCCCATTAACTGACATACAAGAAGATTAGAAGCGGTATTATAGAGGTATTGAGTGTTATTTTATGACAACGAATTGATTTATAGAAGCAGTAGAAATATGCGAAGTAAAGAAAAGGCTGACATAAGGGGTATATACAGCAATGCGCGTATTTAGAGGCATATAAAATCTAATTGTGTGTAATTGTTATATAATGAGTCTGTATTAGGATGTATATGAGTGAGTCAATGACGCGAAAGAAGTTTGTCAGGATCGAGAAAGATGGGGATCCGTGATCTCTGCCTTCCCTTTACATTGAAACGGGTATGTTGCGTATTCATGTCGTACTAGTACAGGGATTCTTTGGGTGTGTACATCATCTGATTATGAGTCCTGTGTATAGTTATGTATGTTATGTGTTTTTGTATTTGTGCCCACCCCTGCAAATGGATAGGGCGCGACCTTTTAGTACGTATGATTTATAAATGCTGTTTCAAAATTTGTGGATTGCAGATAAACTATTCAGTTGTTAATGGACTGATTACGTATGTATTCAACGTGTGCACCAAAAACAAATAGGAACAATATTTCGAACTAGCCTGTGTTATGAATTGGATAAAATATAGTAAGAAAAATGGATAATATAAAAAAATAGGCCACTGTGATATTTCTAAATGTATTAATGAGCTATTAAACGGACTAATGCCACATATAAACTTGATCATAATTTCATAATAATAACACATATCTCATACAACATATTCTAATATATCTGAATTACAAACACGTGAGAGTATGTTTTTTATATAAGAATGAAAAGCTCAATATCTTTTATACTTCATTTTAATTTCCAATCATTGTTTAAGTCTTTCGTTCTTGTATTCGTATTATAGTATGTCCTAATTATAGTTTTTTTAACGTATGACAATAGTAATCCTTGTCCTGTCCCTACCCTTTGTATGGGCTTAAAAACTCAATATCATTAACCGACACTCTATGAAGGGACGTCAATTCATAAAAGTTTTTGCTGTAAAACAAACAGCAACAATACATCTCGAACCAGCAACTCCAGCACAGTCGAGCAGGCAGTTTCTATGGCGTGTGATTGCGTTATGAGTTTGGGGCAGCTCCAAACTGCAATAAACATAGTTTCGCGTAATTGCATTGCGGTTCTACAGCAGTTTACACAATCATCCCCTTCTAATGAAACGGGGATTACGTTCTGAAATATTCTGTTTCGGAATAGTTTGCCGAGGTAGGTTCTTTAGGTGTTTACTTTTGTACGTTAAAGGGTGGAGAAGCTGTGGTGTAGTTGGGTTTTATTTTACGTTTTTTAAATAGAGGTTGGGGCTTAGATTAGATTTCTGAGTATTGGAGACTTGTCAGGTTTTAATAAGAAATAATAACCACACTTAATTTATTAATAAATAATAACAAACAGCAGGGGAACGCAAGATTATTTCGGATCGGCAAACCAATATCCCTGTACGGTGATCTATATGTGACTTCACATTATCCATATAATTTATGAGTGTATTGATATGATTACTTTAACGATTGACACAGTTATTAAAAAAATGCTTATTATGTGAAAAAACAGGTAAGTTGCCAATAGTATTAGAAAAACTATGAAGCCATGAGCTTTGAGAATCTGTCACAATTTCCGAAAATCACAAACGATATTTACGGCAATAATTTTGCACTTTACCAGTTTATTCCATATCAAATTGCTTGTTCTGAATACCTATCGAAATGCCTAAGAGTCTTCTTAAGAAAGCTTTTACTCCGCAAACGGAATTTTCCTGCTGATAACTTGGTTTACAAAAGGCCCAACAGATTATTTTCCACTGATCTGTTTATTTCGCCTTTTCATCGAGTAACTCGAAAATACTTTCAGAAATGTGACTGGCTGAATATTTACTTTCATTTCTATCATAAATAAAAAGGTCACCGCACTTAACTCTCAATTGGTAGCGATGTGACTGTCAATTTGTTTACTTATAATTTTTCAGTGATGTTGTATGGTAATTATTATGTACGAGAGATGTTTTAAAAATATAAAGATATTCTCTAGCTTTATCAATTAGAGAGAAGATATCAAATAGTTAATACACCTGTATCCCTACAGATCAGGAAAATTCCATATTGGATTTATAGGAAGAGATATAAAAAATATTCGAAGACTCTTTCGTCACGCTTTTGTCTATATCTATATATGTATAAGTTTCTAACAAAATACTACAAACTACTAACAACCTAAATTCAAATTAGTTCAATGCCAACGGCTTTTGGTGTCAAAACATTTACTTACACTCACTACACAATTAAAAATGGCCTCCCTAATTATTCTAGTCCTAGGAATTACATTGTGTAGCTTCG
The DNA here is from genome assembly GCA_030578115.1 of Leucoptera coffeella. Classification (NCBI taxonomy): domain Eukaryota; kingdom Metazoa; phylum Arthropoda; class Insecta; order Lepidoptera; family Lyonetiidae; genus Leucoptera; species Leucoptera coffeella. The sequence continues at coordinate 259,792 of JAMBLF010000158.1, forward strand.
CCGTATCCTTAGCTTTTAACTAAGCAAACCGAGAAAGTGAGGTATTAGGGCCGGGATTAGCTCAGATTGACCGTCTTGCGTGATAAACCTCATTTTCCCTGTCTCTAATAGCGGGCCAATTGTTTAGCGGAATAAGCCTCGGAGATAAGAGCAATAGTGGAAATTAAAGCAGCTTCGTTAGAGTAAATAAATCAGCGACTAATCAGTGCTGTGCGGGGATAATCACGTTCGTCATAGTTGGAGTGGAAAGACCGATAGAGTATTCTGAAGATGGAGAGTGAAATTGTATGTATCAAATATTTGAATTGTTTATGATTTTAAACAAAAACGAACGCGTGCACGAGCAGTAACCCTTGCGGGATAGTCAGAGGGTCAGGTTTCCATCTCCGCAATTGCAAATGTAGTAATTCTTTAACCATCTCGAACCCATGTGTTAACTGAATAGTCAGTAATCATTTCATTAATTATTATTTATTAGTTTATAAATTTATTATTATATTAAATTTACGTATAATTTATATTATGCTTTATTGAATAAAGGTGTTGATGTTCTTCCGTGAGCTAAGTGAAAATAATGACATTTTCAGTTGCAGGGCGTCGAAAACAAATGATTAAGGCAAATACTTTTAAGTGGGGGAAGAAAATTGCTTAATTTCGCGGTCGCTCGAGGGAAAAAAAGCAAGCGCGTTCTCGTGGCACCATCCACAATATTGGATGAGAAAACATAAATCTTTTCTTCCCCAGTCCTGTCGCGCATTATGTGTGGAGGTTTCAGTCAAGGTTGCTCAGCCAGAAAATTAGCTTTGAATGTTTTCGGGACGAGAATCGCGTCATTATTCAATTGTCAATAGATACCGTCATTCCAACTACAATCTCTGCAATTGGTTTGCCATCTTGATATACTTGGTTTACTAGTCTGCACTACACATATTACTCTTTATATCTGTCAAATTTATACAAAAAGGCTGTTATCAAACTTGATATTGTTTTATGACTAGGGTTTGTTCCCAATAACTTAACTTCAATTGTACTCGTTCATAAAATAAAAAATAACTCAGTTAACAAACCGATAAATTACAAACAAATATCCTACCTAAAACCTGTTTACCCGTAAAACCTGCGCACGGAAAAGGTAATTAAATATATAATGTAAATTTAGCAAGGCAAAGGGATTAGAGAAAATAGCCAGATTGAATCAGTAAGCTCTCTTTTAACGGTCTCCAGTAGATTTCTTTAACGCTAAGCTCACGTCGCCATTTTACAGGCATTTTAGCAAATCGAATTCCATTAGTGAAGTTACGAATAAGCATTCTGGCTACAAAAAATCTAACGTTCAGCTTGTAGGAATTAATGGTGTTTCTCTCAAGTTATTTTCAGGTGAAATGGTTCTAAAAGAAAATTTAGAAATTATATATATAGGAAACATAATTGTTTTTTATTTAACAAAATGTTTATTTGGATATGTTAAGGAATGTAACTAAATGATCACAGGTGATCACAATGATATATTATATAGGACACTTTTATGATTCAATACATAGATCATTATGTACGAGTATATCCCTCTAGATAGATAGTAGTAGGTAAATAATAAACTTCGTGTTAATGTGGCCAAAATCATTCGAAAACATAACAGAATACACTAAAGAATATGTTAGACCAAACGGTTATAGGTACCAAATTTTTTTACTATTACAACATTAAACAAGTTATAATTTGCAATGCACGTAGAATAATAAAAAAGGATTGCTATCTATCTCTCCTTTATTTATTCCACATCTGCCTTGTTATTTTTTACAATAAAAGTTAGAACCACGCAGTGCCCTAGTATTCTATCAAATCGACGTTTGAAAACTTTTTAACGTCGATCTAGTCCAGTACATAGCCGCAGCAACTTCCGAGCTTTTAAGCGATTCAGTAACACTTCGAGCGCTTAGCTGCTTTTAGCGCTGTAAATAACACTGGGTTTCCCTATTGGTTTATGAAGAAAAACATTGAAGGAAAATCATAGAAGAATTTACTATTTATACAAAAAGTATTTGATAAAACAGATTTAGAGATTGTCTCATTTCCACAATAGATTAATGAAATAAATGAAAATCATTCTTTCATTAACAATTCTTTCTTTTATTTCACTTATCGTAAATAATGAAGGCTGGTTTCATCACATATAAATGCGACCGAGGAATTATCATATCATCGAGGTTCTGACCACAGCAAAATGGATTAAAGTTCGAAAATATATATGTATGTATGTATGGTTTCATTATTCGAAAGGTCCGTTTTCTGCGTAGAACCTAACCTTTTTAAAACCTCTTACAATAAAAAAAAATGAATATGTTTTTCGTGTGATCTCAAATTACTACGATATCTTCACTTCATGTTTTCCTGTCTATTATATCAAAGCGATAAATATTATCTGAGGTAGTAGTGTCACTAGATTTGTTTGATGATTTATTTGGAATAACTCACAACTCTCGTCTCATTCAGTTTATTAGTATAGAATAAAAATTTTACATACATACACATCACACCTGATTACCTGATTACATAGTAGACATCACACACATTTTTAGAGGGGTATGCAGAGATCACGAATCCCCATTCATTCCGATCCTGACAGATTACTTACGCTTCATTGACACTCATACATCTTCTCATACACACTCGGCGGTTATAGGTACTGTTATAGATTAAAATAATATATAAGTTTTGCTCGCGTAAGCCTCCTCATACCGCGTCGTTTTAAGTGCTGACTTTGCAGCCAACGTTTCTTTATTAGTATCGTGCGTTCATATCGGAGTTCTCTTCCAACCATCAAATGGTTAAGACGGTTCGCTAACAATACCTTGTATTCGGCTTAGGGAAAATAAAAAGTGTTTTTTTAAAAAGGCTTTTCATTTCGTCCGCACAACAATTGGTGGCAGCGGTGGGATACCGTTCTTGAGGCATATCGTATATATGCCCACCGGTATTCCGAACAAAGCGCGAACGAAATTCGGTGTGCTTGTAAGCCGTGAGGAGCCGTACCTCACGCCAGTGCCGTACTTCCCGAGGAAGCTCGTCAGTCGTGACACAGGCCGTGTCACGCCAGCCCTCGACCAGCCGAGCGTAGCAGCCGTCGCAGACGTCGTTGCAGAGAGAGATCTGCAACCCCGAGAACCGACGTCGTCCTCTGCTGTCCAGCAGAAACCCGGTAACAACATCAGGACTAAAGTGATGCAGTTTCTACTATTCTTATTTCTTCTGGGCAACACGTTTGCCGAAAATGTTATAATAACTCCGGTTATTCATAGTCCCGGAATCCATTTTGAACCATATACACGAATTAGATTTCACAACGATTTTTGGAAAATTATAACATTTATTGACACGGTCTCTTTTGAACCCCATTTGGACAATATTGAGCAAATTTTGTATAAAACTTACGATTTATGCGTTAAAGCGAATGTTAGTAATTTTATTGAATGCAAGGATATATTAAGTCCCATTAAGATTTTGCTAAAATCTAACTATCAAAAATGTAACTCTTTGTCGCACATAATGTCGACTAATTCCCCAATTAGGGTAAGACGTTCCCTCGAATTCGGAGGAGAAGTGCTTAAATTCTTTTTTGGAACATTAGATGCAGACGATGCGCGCAAATATGATGCCGCATTGGAAAACACTCAGAAAACTGAGACTGAAATCTTTCACTTAATGAAAGACAATATTCAAGTAGTTAAATCTACAATTAATAATTTTAATTCTACTATTTACAAGTTGAATAAAAACGAAATTAAATTAAATGCTCAATTAAATCAAATTAACGAAATTTTGTCCCAAACAACTAAAAATAATGATCAATTATTATATATGTCTCGTATAAACAGTCTTCTGAATATTGTAGAGGCTTCTCTATTTACTATTTCTAACCTGTTGGACACTACTCTGAATTCTATTCTCTTTTCTAAGTCTAACATTCTACACCCTTCTATCATAAGTCCTTCTAGTTTATATTTAGAACTAACTAAGCATAGTAATTTACTGAATAGTCGTCTCGATTTCCCTGTCGTTTTGAATATCGATAATATACATAACTTAATGGATATCTCAAAGCTGGTCTCCTATTTTTATAATAAGAAAATTGTATTTGTTTTACAAATTCCATTAGTTTATCCAGAATTATATACTGTGTATAAGAATATACCTTTACCAATTCCTCATGATCAAAATAAACCAAATACCTTTTCTTTGGTTCAACCTTCTAAATCTTATATAGCATTAACAGAAGATAGACTGCAATACGCATTATTAGATAATTTACAAGATTGTCAAAAGATTTATAGTAATTATTCTATTTGTCCTCAATTAAATTCTTATTCTACTATTAACAACCCTTGTTGTGAAAGTAAACTTATTTGTGATGTAATATTGTCTATGCCAAAAGAATGTAACACTAAATTACTATTTGGAAATATCGATATTTGGCAGAAACTGCTTAATGACAGATGGATTTTTGTTCAATCTTCTCCTACTAAATTAACAGTGAAATGTGATAACAACATTATTACAGATTACTCTATACATGCCACAGGCATTTTAACCCTAAATGAAAATTGTATTGGTTATGCAAAAACCACACAGATAATTCCAAGCTCTACTAAAAATTTATTAATGTCTAGTAACTTTGAAACTGATTTTGATATAATTGAAGATGATTGTTGTCGAAAAGAAAAATTTAATCATACTATTCCATATTTAGCTCCTATAACGTTATCGAACATCGATTTAGAATCTTTACAATTCGCAAAATATGATTTACACAATTTAGAAAAAGAAATAAATAATGCTGAAAGTAATTCGCATTTTATAAGATACGGAACTTATTATTCTTATACAACATATACTATTGTAATACTTATTTTGGCTTATATTGCTTTTAAATTATATAAGTACTTTAAAAGATGTGATTCTTCTAATTGTTGTATTGCGATATACAACCAGTGTTATAATAAAAAGCTTTCCAGGGAAAAGCATAAGGTCTCTATTGAATTACATGAGATAACAGATGATTCTGATTCGACTTCCAGTAAAGTAGATTTTAGAAATTTAAGTAATCATTAATGTTGATGTTTGTTTACGTATTTTTATGATGCTGAAGTTTTTTTAAATTTCAATGTTTTATTTTAGACTATTTACTAATGTTTGTAAAACCGTTTTAACTATTTGAGATTTTCTAATTTCGAATTTAAACTTCTATTTTTGTTTTGATTTCGCTTCACCCTCTTAAAGGGATAAAGCTCAATTTTATAGGGGGGGCTGTTATAGATTAAAATAATATATAAGTTTTGCTCGCGTAAGCCTCCTCATACCGCGTCGTTTTAAGTGCTGACTTTGCAGCCAACGTTTCTTTATTAGTATCGTGCGTTCATATCGGAGTTCTCTTCCAACCATCAAATGGTTAAGACGGTTCGCTAACAATACCTTGTATTCGGCTTAGGGAAAATAAAAAGTGTTTTTTTAAAAAGGCTTTTCATTTCGTCCGCACAACAGTACTCCTAACGTCACCCTTTTTTAATATAGCGTCTATCTGACTGTCAAATATCTTATCGGAATCAAAATTTTATTATTATAATATTAGAAGTTTATTAGTCGATAATGTGTTTGTATGTAATTTTTTGTATGAGATATAGATATGGTTGGGATTTTAGTTTCGAAAAAAGAAAGTTCTTATACAGGTTTCTATACATACCCTGAGTCTTTACACTGAGATTTACAGAGTACCCATTTATCTCTCTGACTGTCTGATATAATTATAAATTATAAATATGTATAACTAATTGTAGAAAAACGAATTGAAAATATTGATATTGCTGCGGTATCGAAATGACTGACTGATTATATAAACTGTACTTTCGTATTTTCTTTTTGTTCCTCACCTACCTATTATAAGTCGCAAACAGGTAACACTTCCGTGCTAGGCAACCGTATTTAGGCGACTATTGTGAGCAAAGAATAGAGGATTTATTTTTCGTGTTTTCTTTATATCCTTTATATGTATTGTAGGTAGTTCTATCAATTATATAATAAAAACAAGCTATCATGTTATAAATTCATGTCAAATCTTTCATTATTCAATACAAAGGATTAGATTTAAGCCCTGTCATAAGAAAAAAAGAATCTATGAACACACCCTATAAAATAATATCTCTGCATTACATGAAATATGTTAGAGCCATTATAGGTAATAAATTATAGTAACTAGAATATTGCTTCCAACAGCAACCTTTGTTGTAAATTTCGAATAAATGAGCTCATAATGTCGCATAGCGGAATTAACTGTAATTAATACTTATTTGGCAGCGTAGTGTATTTGACGAAATATGGTGTTGTTTTGTACAGGATTTCAAAGGCTATACACTACCCATTGATACATTAAACACTGATAAAAATTAAATATAACTTAATAATACATAATACATACAAATACTAAATAATACTTACCTTATAATATAGATTAAGTAAATTAAGCGTAGTAGAGCGTTAAGGCATTTTATGTATTTCTTGGCATACGTATATAAAACTTAGATATCAAATGATTTAAGAACGTATTCGTAAATGTTGGAAAAATGACGTTAAGTCGGCTCTAATATTTTTATTTATAAAGAATAACAGCAGCCATGAAAATACAATGTTTTATAATGGATAATGGAAACTTAAATGAGATACAAAAAGTCAATTATTTTTACTCCCTCACGTGTAACAATTTATGACTTTACACTGGACAGCTAAATTATGTTTTAGATACATTACGTAGCAAAGAATACGTAGAACCATTTTCTGACTACCTGAAACCCATTGCAATGTTTCCTGTGTAACCCATTCAATAATTTATAGAAACGTTCCAACAATGAAAGTATTTTAAAAGAGAAGCTTTAAACTTCCCAAGTACGTAGTTGATGATTTGTGATAAGTTTTAACTCTTGCTTCCATTTAGGTCGGTTTCTTCCGTTGCAGACGCTTAGTTTCCGATTAAAGTTACGTGGTGTAAGATGAGAGATCTTAAGAATATTGTAAAATGAATCTGTAGCTTAGTAACAAGGTTTTTGAATAGTAATAGTACGTTAAAAATCTAGATTAAAACGTACTTACATACGTACTTCACGTATGTTAATCAGCAATCCAAGATACGCAGTTTTAAGTACAGCGTATTTTATTCTATGCCTAATGTAAGCATAGTTTTAAATATTTCTCTTATTCATTATCTTAATAATTTCTTAAAATCCTATTCACGATATGCCACGACTCAAAAGTGATTATAAACTGAAAAACCCATGCTTTATCTACTTGAATATTAACGTGCTATTAATATTATTACCGCTCGGTTGTTAACGCTTTCTTCGTATTATAATAATACATAAAAAGAAAAGGAGAAAAATCTTTTCGCAGTTGTGAACATCCCTTACTCTGTGCTAGAGATTTCATTTGAGATTGCAAAGCTATTGTGAGCAAACTTTACTCATATTGACTTCTATTAGTTGCTACCACAATTTCGTTGTTATGTCAGTATCTATTCGATTCATCTTACAACTTGCCCCATAAACGGAAATGTAAGAGTATTTTCACTGGATTATTTTTTCGTGTTTATTAAAAAAGATTGTTCGTTATAATTGTTAAATAAATAACGATTCGAAGCTGAAAAACTAAATTAAAGAAAAATCATTAAATCGTCATGATATCACAATCCATCAATGCTTTAAGTGACTTAAATCACTAAAACTTTATTCACACCGCAAGGGATCAAAGGACGTAAATATATGTACTTATAATTTAATTATGTAGGTCAAAGGGGCATTAAAACTAAAACAGGTTAAGGCTGCTTTAATCCTATTCGATACGCATAAGGCTGGTCGTATGTTTCCTTATCTCTAATATAAGAAGATAAAAATGAGAACGCTATTCCGCTTGGGCGGCATTTTTATGTTACAGAAATAAGAAAATAACTATGTCGTAAATAGAATCGTTAATATTATCATATGGCTTGAATACAGATTTCGGTAGTACGTTACAATTTCATAATATATCGTAAATGGGGGAATATTTCTTACCTATTGGCCATAAGTCACGCTGTTCTTAACAAGCTTACACGAGCAGAAGCAAATAAATTGTCGGCTACAGACTTGACGTCATTCTGTGTTTTATGCCCTTGGAAAACGTCATTTTTCACGTGTATTTTGAAAACAAGTATTCTGGCAGTCCACGAGGATTTCTTGCAACTTTTACATCGCTTGAGAAATAAAATGGGAGAAGTTGGTACGTACAAACAGCTCTCCCACTGAAATATTGTGAGAAAGTCTTCCCTTATTTATACTTTTTGACAAAATTTATGCACGAAGCTCTCTACTTAGTGTTTTGTTCTTGAAGCAAGAGTGTATCAGTATAATGTGTAAAATATTACATAAATGATAATAAACATAATTGTTTGTGCCAGTACCTATTACGTTTACGCATATTATGCGGATAGAGGTATGCTACATAGGTTATGAAACGAAAACATAAATTGAATACAATATAAGTACATATATACGTCCGTAGAATGATGGTGTCCCATGCTAGTATGAGATGTAAAACGACTCCTAACGAGATACCTACGTTTCTAACCCATTATAAAAAGTGAAAGGTTCTAGGTGTATTAAAATAAAATAAGCGACGTTCAATGTGTTACAGAACAGTATAATAATGTTGTTGAGAAACCAAGAACATCAATAAACATCACGTTTCTTCTTTCCCTTGTCTCACTCGGCTAGATAATGTTTTCATAGGTGGTTGTAATGTAGGTAATAGATGCATATCTGAGGGTGTGTCTCTATGATGAAAACCGTCAGGCAAGCTGTGACAAATGAAAGCTATTTGTACTGCGGCGGTGTCGGTGAGCGCACCATGTTGTGAAATTACGCCATCTAGTGTTATGCTCGTGAGCTAATGATGTAGTGTTTAATATGAGCCAAGGTATGCATTATTAATTTTTGTATTTTTTTTCGGTTTTCAATATAATCTTGAACTAATGTAGGACGTGAATAGTACGCTAAATAAATATGAGGTTCCCGAAAAATAGATTAAGAGAAATAGAGTTAGAAATAATGAAATGGGTTGATTAGGTAGGAGACAATTAAGAAATTGATGCGTAACTAGTCACTAATAATTCATATCAATGCCTTCATAACACGAATATTATAAAAGCTATAATATTGGTGTTATTTTTATAACAGCGTGTGATGTCACGGTAAATTTACAACACCATATTATATCCGCACAAAAAAGCGTTGCTGGATGAGAATATAATATGTTTGTTTGTTAGTCCTATCCACATTAATTTCGTTCTAAATCCGTTGAAAATGGAAAAAAAGTAACAAGAATTGACGAGTGTAAATAAATCCGCCGGTTTCCGTGGCAACCAAACCCTTACAATCCTTTCCATGGAGGTGAATTTCGTATTATGTGAATTTCAAAAAACCTTATTGATACTGGCACAGTTGTATAGATAATTGCGATTGTTATTTTTATCAGCACATGTTTACGAGGACGAGGATTTGAATCTTCCAGCCAGGTTTGGCGTATAAAATAGGCCAGTTATACCTTTTGACACTGATAACATAATACTATACAAATTTTTCGTATAACAACGCCTATGTTCAATCGTCTATGGATTGTCAACAAAGTCAGCAGCTCAGTGAAAGATAAAAATACAAATATTATTTTCGGCAGAATATTTAGTCAATTGTGATGCCAAACTGGCTAAATATGTTCGTTTTGGGATATGATTTGGATCCTCAGCTGGAACGAACCGAAGAACAAGGAAGAGAAGAACTGGAGCTTCAACCTCGTTTTTCTTCGGATGTAGCGGCTGGCGGCGTTGGCATAACCATGGCGACGGAATAACAAGAAGTGCAAACGCCATGGCATCAGTGTTTGTATTTTCGCCGACATAACATTAGTTGTGAATGGTATATTAAAGAATAAAAAAAAGAGTATGTTTTGGGTTATTAAAAGATAAATATTATTGTAGTTTACATTATATTATACAATGAAGCTTTAAATATAATAAATGCTAAATTCAAATAAATGATGTCCCGTGCTAATTTGGTTGCCTTTCTTTTCAGCATGTTTTTGGTAGCGACTAAAGGCAATTGGGCGATGGACTAGTAACCTGTCGTCAATGTTCCATATAATATCACAATCCCAGTATTCATGCTAAAAAGTTACTAAGCATATACGTATAATATGTGTGTCCGAGGTTCTGTCCAACCAGAAAAGGATTAAAGAAGTAAATATATGTAAATGAAATAAATTCTATATTTGAGATTCCTAGCAGTAGCAATGATACATGTTTGAGGTATAATACAGAAACCGTGTCGTTTTCAAGTCAGACATTAATTGCAAGCCGTGGTTTCATTACATTTATTACTCTTGACAAGTTCCTTGAGATTAGATTTAGCAATTTACTACTGCCTACGTATTTTGAAGTACACGGGTTCAACAGTAGAAAGCACAAACGTATTAAATAATATATTAAGACTAATAATATTATAGTTTGACGTAGCTCAGTTGTTTGGGGCTTGACTCTGTATCAGTGAGTACAGGGTTCAAATCCTGCTTAAGTATGTACCAATGGAAATGAAGTTTAATGAATAATACATACATATATATATGAACACTTTCTTAATAAAAACACATTTACGAAATGCGTTGAATACTACGGTGAGGGAAAACATCGTGAGGAAACCTACCTGTTCCCCGAAACCCACATAAGGAATCATAAAAAATATATATCTATAAGATACTTATATATTCATTCCTTTGGATACCGAAGAGCATTACCGTCGTGACTGTGTGGTTACAATGTATGTTTTTATTACACATACATAGCTTAGATTTGGAATTCCTGACAAGTTTCGTTGGACCTATGGAACTACCAGTATTGAAGCAAAATGAAGTGTTTAATAAGTACATATTACTTTTATGTATATTGATTATTGTGGAGACGGATGCCAATAAAGAAAAATATTATCCGTGTCATTTCACCCTATATGTTATGATCAATATGTGTGTAATATAATGAGGCAATTTAAATGCTTCATTTATTGATGACCACCTCCGTGGTGCGATCAGTGAAACACCTGAACGCTAATCGTGAGGTCCCGGGTTCGATTCCCGGTGGAGGCAGTTAAGAACTACGCTTTTCTACTTCTTTCCAGTCCGGTCGTTGATTATATATGCTATATATGTATTTATCTATATATAATATGTATACATTTCTTAAATATACGTTAACTAAGACCAGTCAATTGGTGTAATTATTTCCAAGTATTATTATTATTCTTAAATAACGGTTTTATTATCATCCATGTATGTACATATATGCCTATTTCCTTTGTTCTCAGGAAAGAATCCATTAAATCCAGTCAGTGTATTCAGTACCTCAGTGAGAATTTCATGTACATATTTTTTATGATCACGCTGGCTGGGGCGCAGCTATAAAATACGTTTTCCGCATACGTAAGCGTAATTTGTAGGATGGAGGAAAATGTCCCAAGATTTATCAAGGCGTTTTTGATGAGGCCCAAAGTTTATTATTAACGTTCATCATGAAAGAGCAGGACAGATGTATGTAGTATACGTATGGATAGTTGGTGCTGTGAGAAATTAGGTCGTCGATGTGGGTTTGTGTTGTGTCATTATTCGTAATTTTTGGTAGATGTTCAAAATGTCAATAGTATTTTTTTTTAATTATCATCATCATCATCAGCCTGTCTGAATCCAGAATTTTTTTTAATACCTTACTTAAATATGAGGAGATTGCAAAATATTTACATATATGGTATTAATATACTTTACCTTTGCCAAGTTCTGTCCGTCGCGGAACTATATAATTTATCAGAGGTATTGTAATAAAAAATACCTACTGTTTAATTAATGTGCAACGTGAGGTAAAGAACTACATGTTGCGAAATCCTATCCATTTTATGGTGATATAGGTCTAAGTACATGTAATTACTCAAACTTTTAACTCAAGTTCTAGCTACGGCCCCATTAATCAAGCACGAAATTGTCCTCAGGCTGACTGCTAAGCCTGTAATCCCTTAGGCCTCTATTTAGATCAATCTAACGTGTCACAACACCTCGCAGTTGTAGTTCAAAGACAAACTTCGGTTATTACATGTCAAATTAAAATATGCGTCAGAACTAAGTTATAATTGAAGTGAAACCTCCAGTGTAATACATTTCAAATTTGCCAAGACTCGTAGAACACTAGGCGGAGATATTATACTCTTTGTAAAAGTTTGGCACTCGGGAATTGAAGTGCTTTTAAAAGCGACGTCCATTCCGAGTTTCAAAGGAATAAAATGTTTGCTAAATTGTGTGTGAACTATTGCTAAATTTCACGATTTGAAGCGTGGTTAGTCGATGCTGAAAAACCGGGCACCAAATCATGACAATTATCCGTTTGTTTCAACTCTTTAAACATGTGACATGTGTGACATGTGTGAGAAAAATAAAAATTAAAAGGAAAACCAGCTGAGAACACAAATACATTAAAACTTTACGCTTGTACTTTGTAAATACATAATAAAATCCATTTGCGATTACGTATACCTAAGATGTCTAGTCTAAATATAGCATAAGAAAAAAGTGACTTCCTTTACGACTTTATCATTCTAGATTCTTATTACTTAGTGTTCCAAACAAGAGAATAACAATGTTATAATTGAGTTCTTGAATATACTTTGTGAGCTCCGACTTTAGATATAGATCATATTTACTTGCTAACTTTATGATTGATTGGCTATCTCGTCTGTTCACGCGCCATTGTTTTCAGAAAGTTTCTTTGGATAATTCTCTAGCCAGCTGATATCAATATTCTCCCTCATATTGTTATCAATTCTTGTTACGATCTTTTTCCTCTTTGGTGTTATTTATTGAATAAAAATATTCAAAGCGAAAACAAAATAAAAATGAGGCTCAGAACCTTTTTGTTGGTGATACCATGTTGTTATTCCAGATGAATTTTTCATTTCCATTTCAAATAGTCATGAACTAGCTATTTCGTAGTAATGAGGTTTAGTTCCTTGATAGGTACCCTAGTGGACGATCTTCCTAAACTAAACGCTATTGTAATAGTCACGATCTTTGGAATTTTGTGGTTGGCTGATAAGATTCGATCGAGCGCTACGTGCATTCCATGCGAAACATCTACGATCCGTTGAGATCCAGACAATGCAGTGCAGTCCTTTGAAATATTGTCAAGCTATTCCGTGACGGTGCCAGAAATTCCACCTGGTGTGGCTAATTACCTTCGGTCTTAGGTTAACTTGAAAATACATCGAAATATTAATAATGAACTTACAATTTTTGCTTCATTGAAATTGAGGAAGCTTTTTGAACTGTGACACCTTTTGTGATGTTAAGGGCTTGAATTGGCTATCTCATATTCATTAAAATTTAAAAAAGAGTGATTCAATATAACCTAACGACAGACAGTCAGTTATTAGTGTAGAAATGAATGATAAAATAATTTCTGCTAAATAACATTACAGAAGTTAATAACGGTTATTAAATTTTACTTACAGAAGTTGGAGTCTATACAGATAAGTACTAATAAATATTGTTTTAGTAACGAAACCTACCGCTTTTTGTCATCAAAAAATATCATCAGCTCAGGCCGTATTCCTACGAACAAGATCCCTAATATTTAATAAGCCGTTGACAAAATTGTTCCAACATTTCACGACAGAGAAGAAACAGCGTGAGAAAGAATTATTAATACTTACGTCGACATCACATATGTTTCACTTAATAGGACAATCCACACTTTGCGAATGTACCGAAGATAGCAACCATCAGCCGGTGTCCTCTGACGAATGGACGTCATTTATCCTCGTGGTCTAGGTGTAATTTCGCCAAATTAGACGGTTCTCTGAACGCTTCATTCAAGGCTGTTCAAGGTAAGGCGTATGTTTATGTTAGCCACAAAACATACGCTTTATGTGCTAAAACGTCAAACATAATTAAAATACTAAAAAAAATGTGTCGTGCAAAGGTGATATTAGGAGTACGTTTTATAGTGAAATATTTAAGCGGTAGTGTGTGGATATTATGCGAATAAAAATGTTAGGAGTGAGAAAATGGAGTTCTATGATTTTTGTTTTGCCACTTTAGGCTTTTAAAACTGGTTGTAATAAAATGATTTAACCGTAATCGAAACGAAAATGAATTACACACTGACATTACCTTTGAGGTTGACGAAATCATCATTCAATTTGAATTTTATAGACTGCAGTCAATATTTACATTAAGCAAAACTGCATTCCATAAAATAATAATAAATACCGCGGTGGAACCAAATTATATTTCATAAGTACTAACTACTTTATGGCTGAGATACAGTCACACTCGAACCAAAACTTACCAACCATAATACCCAAATGATATGAAAAACCTTTGGTCACATTAAGCCATTGTTGGGAATAAAAATGTTACAAGTTCAAGCATATTGATGATTCCTATCACCAAAGATCGTAACCCTTATCTATTTCACTACTTTCAACACACGTATCAGGGATGTTATAAAATGTAGCCAGTAGTTTTAGCTGCCATAAGATGTGCATTTTTCTGAAAAGCTCAACATTATAAATAAATGCATGTCTCTACGCTTAAGTGACGCAAATGCGTTTTACTCAGCGGTTCACTGTTCCCAGTTATAATCAAGCTAAAAGTATTTTCTTTGTGTTCACGTGGCGCTTCCAAAGAAAAGCCAATTGTCTCGGTGGTTGTTCATGTAGCCGCAAATTACAGCCATTTTTTGTGCGGCCCTTCTCCGTGTCTCCTTCTATATTATACTCAAAAAGATAAATTTTATCTGTCTCAGTCGTGTCCTCATTTTGTAAGAAGGATTCACTCAATGTTTTGCCTTGCAGCTTTTATGACCTTTCCTTCGGCCGCTTTTGTTGTATGGGGAAACGTTCAGGCTCGACGGTTTTGTCATATTTTTATCGTGAGTAGATGGATATCTTTTGAATTTACGTTCCAGATGGAAATATATTTATAGATACGTATTCAATGTGCCAAATTGAAGTAATATTTAACATATATGTTCTGATAGATACATAAACACATTTATCAATGACAAAAGTCTATAATTTAGTCAGAGTTTCACACATATTCTATTTGGAACGGTTTTATGGTAATTGATATAAAAATTTATTGGACTTTCTTGAAAGACAATTTCAATTAGATTAAAAAAATATGTAAAATATTTAAATAAAAATATATTAAATATATATAATATAATATATATAATAAATATACAACAAATCTTTCTTTCAGAGCTAACCAAGCCATGTTTCGTGATTAAACCTAAACAGAGATTAAAAACACAGAGGGCGTGGCGTGCCAGGTGAGGTCGCGGCATAATTCCGTGGAATACAATAGTGTCGACTATAAGCCAGCACTTGTGAACTCTCTTGATCTCGTGCCAGAGATTTAATTTGAGATTGCAAAGCTGCAGCGAGGAAACTTTCCTCATATTCACATACATTACTTGCCACCACAAATTTGTTGCTTTACCTACCCTAACCCTGCGGGCTTAACAGGTTATCTCCAGATTAAACTTTATTGTGACTAAGCTTTTTGGATGCAGCTTTAAATGATTTGTTCGATTAATTATGTAAATGGTAATTTTATTACAGACTACTGTTAAGTTCGCTTTTTGATACTTTTGCCCTCTCGTTAAAGTAAAAAAACGAAATGTAAATATGCACCTTAATAGCGATAAGATTGTATAAAAACAGCCCTCACGAAAGAAAAGAAAATTTATTTTAATATTCCTAAACCTAAGAACTACTCGTAACTATAAGTTTATACGTTGATATACATATGTATTAAACTTTAATTCCTATTTATGTCAAGATTTACAAAGTATGATTCCTCGATACCACATATATTTGAACACCAAGCCACCTTTGTTCATCTATGCAAGATATACATTACTAGCCAGTTGGATTGATAACCACTAATATTTCATTACAATTATTACAAAGTGAAAGATTATCTAAATGATGTTATGTGACGTTTCATCTTGGTGTGATTGCAGCCTCACGATGCATGTTCTTATTGGGACACCTTTAATATGTTGCTCATAATATTCGTTGGTTGCTAGTCAGGCTGCAGTCTCATTCTGATGGATTATTTAATTAAGTTGTTTTGTATTGAAATATGTCTGCAGAGTTTCTTGGCATTTCTTCTCTGCAGGATTTTGCTTTACGAAATGCCATTAGTTTAATTAGATTTATTTAATATTTTTATTTCAATTGATTAACTGTAATGACAACTTTTCCGATGGAAATGTTTTTTTTTTTTGACCTTCAATAACTGATTTTATGATCCTCATATTGAATAAAAAGAATTTCATTTCATTTCATTTCTTACAGCAATAGCTATAGCTAGTCGTATATTCTCAGCTACACAGTCGTCTCTGATGAATGATAAAACCAAGAGTTTAAAGTAAGTATTCGAGAATAAATGTGCGCCAAGTTTTGGACTCGATTTATCATTCGTGTGGTGTCCCCACTTACGCTCCGTTGTTCTTATCTAACTCAGGGCAAAGCTTTGCAGAGCACAACTCAACAAGTTTTTAACAGCGACGTAAACTCCGCTTGTTTCAAGTTTAAACCCAAATATACGTTTGCACGTTAATGTTCTGCGCAAACATTTTGTCCTGTGCAAATGTTACTGAACTCTATTTTTTTGGAAATGGAACACTTTAATTGTTGTCTTTAACATCGTTTTTCATAATTACTGAAAAATGCATGCTATTCATTTGGGTTTGAAAATAATAAGAATACTTACGTATAATTTCGTTCTTTAACTTTAACGTACTTTAATCCCTTTAGGGATGAGCAGTTCACGATTGGTAGCACAATAAATTGTGTCTCACATTTAGTTAGCAGTTTTCATTAGGCTGCCAAATAATAACTCAAATTTTATCAATACCTGAAAAGTTCCATTGCATTGAAATTGACACTTTTTCTTATTGTATCAAAATGAGAAAGACACTGCGAAAAATGATAAGCTATTAGTTGATTAGATATCAGAGGAAAGGGTTGACGTTGCTATTGTGGATAGTCCACAGACTTGTCTAAATTGCATTTATTTGCCGTATCTAAATTATATTTTCGAGCACCCACGTCTTGTGTGCCCAAAGATAATTTACCAGTATCTAAGCAGGTTATTCATTGCAAGGTAAACAATGTGGAAACGTGTGTAAGTCAAGATAAATAGACAAAGAAGACGGGACGCAAACATGGAAGCATTGATCTCATTCGTGAGGGGACGAATACAAAAGCACATTGTGGGAAGATATTATTTAACTGGATTATGGATGTGGTTTGGGCCCCTTTCAAATGGAAAACAACGGTGACAGGTCGGAAACATAATGGTAAGCATAAATAACAACGCTATAATTAGCATGAATGACCTTTGTACGAAGATACAAATGAGGCAACATCTGTGAACCCTTTGAGGTTACCCTGAAAGGTTGTATTTTGACAAACACAATCGCACCCTTGGTAAAAAAATTATATTCCGATTTCACAATACTTTATTTTCCGGCACTTTTAAATAGGGTTTACACACATATAAATTTATTGAGCAAACTTTTGTCGAAGTAAAAGAACATTATTCTCCGTTGCTTATTTTCGAAAAGGAAAATAACATAACGAATAAACAAATTAAATTTGTGACAATAGAATTGTGCGAGCGTGCTCTTATCCTATTCCAATACCTCACCGAACCACGCTCTCATTCAATTCCACCATTGATATATTCTGTATATATGTTTCCCATTGCTTTGTCTATTACATTTGTACGTTCATAGAATTCATCAATTTATGAAGCTTTTAGATAATGTAACCCGTTTGATTCAAAAATTACATTGAAATTATTCTGTTATACACTATAAAGCCTTTGAAAAAATAAATCACTTAACGTCATTATTTGTCTTGAATTATTTGAAGCTTACAATTCGCCATATTCGCATGCATAAAAATTGTGTGCATATTTCATTAGTGACTTTATATAACATATAAAACCAAATATTTGATTATAACTTTAAGTAGAATTAAGATTCTCTACCAATAATTGTGAATGGGATGTTCCCAACAAGTTCAGATAATGGGAAAGATCTAATTGAATGCAGAGGTTGAAAGGGAATCAGTGATAAATTGAAGGAGGTCAGGAAAAAGGCTTTTCACAAAAGAAGAATAGAAATGTTCATGACATGTGAATATGCTCCAATTTTCGTTATTTGACGTCTTGAGGCCCTAACTTGTATGAGACAGGCATTTTTATCAAAGAGAACAAGAAAAGAACCCTTGTAGTTCTTATTAATAAAACTGGAAGAATTCATATTTATACGAATGAATTATGTCCAAAGTGGTTTTTTCAACAGTTTAAACGACGCGTTCTACTTTAAGTATTCACATTTTTGATAAATTTATTTTCGAATTAATTAGCGAAAACTTAAGAGTTTTTTTGAGAGTGATGGGTCTATATTTCGCTCGTCCAACACAAGTTTCTATTAGAAAAGCATTGTATTGATACAGAAATTATATCTCAGTGAAACTGAAACTTAATAGGCATATAACGTAAATATTGTTTATATGGTTATATGGATTGCATACGAATAATTATAGTGGTAGACGAACAATGAAAACCTTTAAATGTACTAGAAAATAAATTCCGAAATCAATAGATCTAAATTACACGTTGTGGGCGATGAATTGATGAAAACCGTTACACCTCAGAGTGACAAATCGTAGTCATTTATTCTGTGGTCGAAGGTGAAAACGCCATTCCGAAATTAGACAATCCTATTACTACTGTTTGACGAATTAATTTGGTCCTGCATGTTGAACTTAACTCTAATAGAATACCAGTACCATAAACAGTAGACTGGTTATTACTCACGGAATTAATAAAGTGTTTGTAGTGACGATGAAACTGAAGTATGAAGTATGAAGAAGTTTTTTTGTTCGTTTATAGACAAATAACCATTCATCTCAGCTTGGTACGAGTAGATGGTTTATGCTTACATTTGATTAATTATAAGCCCACTAATTCTTCTTTTAATATACACACAATTTACTCACGTTATTTACCCTTATCATAGAAATTACGTATTGCGTAACTATATCGGAAACTTGTACATCCAATTTAAATTCGGAATATCCATTTTATGTATTAATAATAATATTTAGCCATTATTACACCAATTGAACTAGCCCCTTGGTAAGTACATTAAGGACTTGCGTTAAGGGTACTAGTCAACGTACATATGCTTAAGAAATATATACTTATTAAATATAGGTAAATGCATATATAACATATATAATCAACTACTAAACTGGAAAGCAGAAGAAAAGCTATCAACTATGCCTCCACCGGGAACTAAACCCAGGACCTTACGATTAGCGTTCGGACAGCTAACCAATCGCGCCACGGAGGTCGTCAAATTATTAATCTAGTCACGATGGTAACCTTAGATATAAAAATCGTTTGTCTAACTAAAAGGACTACATCCACCTACAATACTACAAAACTAGCTCCTACACACGTAAGATTAGGTACCAGTTATATATGGCCCAAGTCAGACAAATACGATCATGGCACTTATTCCCCCTAATGTGCTAACCGAATACTAAACCTGGTTTTTGGGTCAAATGAAACACGTATCGCGATTTGTCAGAGGTTTTGCAATGAAGCAACCCAACATTTGTAATCAGCTTTATGTCCGCCCTTAAAATATTACGGTTGATTCGTTACTCCCACTGAATCTGTTGTTTTGGTGAAATATCTAAAATTATCACGCGCTAGTGACCTGTCCTGTGCTAGTCGAAGACGTAAATGAAAGCTAGTTAGATGCAGTTCTTCTCGTCATATCGTAGGAGGATACTATGTAGTCGGAATCTATTTTGCGATGGGTTAGCATCATGTAACGAATGTTCATATTGATGTTTAAAAGTGACCTAGGAGATATTATCGTGTCTCCAAGGTTTTGTCCACCTTGAAAGGGATTAAATAACTTAATTGTTTATGTAAGTATTTTTAAAATTATCATGCATTTTGGGGAATGGATACTCTTGGTACTAGGATATTGATGAACTCACTACTCAATTGAGATATTTTATTCTAGTGAAGTGTACTATTTGTAAAATGCATCCTTACTACATATATGACAGTAAGCGAGAGGCCATATTGAAAAAGGCTAACCTTAGACGTACATATAACCACTGATTGTGTACTACTTAATTCAAATGTTGAATAAATTTTAGCACTATTATATATTTTTACCATGTTTGGTTAACGCAGTGTATTCTGTAATCATTGTCGGATTTACTATAAATAGTCTATTATAATCACAGTTTAATTAAACTCTGTTCCAATGTCTACTATTGATTTCGACTAGTGAGTGTACATAATGCATATTATTGTATCAATTACACATGGTCGCATCGACATTTAATTTTGACAATCATGAACATAAATAGCGTGGTATAAATGGAAGCGATTGTATTATATATTTCGTGAATATTACAATTTAAATGAATTATAACTACGGTCGCATAACTAATGTATATTAATCTAAAGTACTCACTAGTAAAGTATGTTACCTTTTCGGAAATGGATTAAATAAATGAATAATATTTATCTAAAAATCATATTTAAAGTGAATTGTTTACACGTGTTCTTTCTTAATTAATGCTACAATACTATATCCAAAACAATAGTTGGTCTTTCCCAATCAATTGGTTATTATGTTACTAAGACTACATTTATTCCATATTCTATACGTCTATAAACAAGGAAACTTAATAAGTGTCATGAAACGTTCGCAAACACCTTTTTCCTCTACGCTACGTCTTATATTTTCCAGCCCATTGCTTGTCTTTAACAAACCCAATTTCCGTCACTTCGGCACACAATAAAACCGACATGTCGTATTTAATATATCTATGAGATAACATGTTCATGATGTGTGTAGAATTTTCGATACAATACACATATATGTGAACGATATTTGAGCATTAATGCGTTTGGAATAAACACTATTAATAGTACTTTAAGTACTCTGGCATACTAGCTGTGAATAATTAAGAGGAATATTTTTAAATGAATGTTTCTGGTACAGTTAATGTAATTATGTTGAAGGATATTTATCGTTACATTATGAAAAGGAAACCTTGATTAAATTATGCGCAGTGAGAGAAAAAATAATTAAAGACTTTCCATTACAAGTTGTAATTAACAAAAGGATTGTCCAATTACTTTCTTTCTTTTGTCACTGGGTTGTCAACAAAGAGGAAATGACATTTTAACAAAAGAGAAAGGAACACGAAAAACTGAGCCGATATTTTGTACTTTTTACTTTCTAATTCCTGGTCCTACCGAGTGATTAAATTTTAAAAGTTTTTCTGCAAAAGACCACGCTTTTACCTTAATGAAAAATCTTTCCAGAGGACGTTTTGTTACGACATTTCTCCGATCGCAGTGGATTCTACCCATTTTTGAAATCAACTGCGCCGTGTTTGCTGCATCGGAACATCTTTCAGTGGAACTGAATTAAAGTAACCTACTATATACATACGTAGCAATTACAGTTATGTAATAACTCAAAAAGTATTATTATATTATTAAAATGTACAATGTAAGAAATATTCAAATGAAGACTGGCTATAAACTAACCTGAGAGTTTATCATAGATCATCCATTTACGTACTTTGTATATAACATGAGCCGCTATTTGTAAACCATCAAATATATCAGTCACTAGCAGTTAGATATTATAATAATAATATATTATATAAAAATATTTGGACATTATTACACCAATTTAAATAGCCCCTTGCTAAGTACATTTAAGACTTGTGTGAAGGTTACTAGTCAAAGTAAATGTAAGAAATATCTACTTATTATATATAAATACATACATATACAATCAACGAACAGACTGGAAAGCAGAAGAAAAGCGTAGTTTTTTACTCTGTCTCTGCCGAGAAACGAACCCGGGACCTCAAGATAAGCGGTAACTAACCGATGCTGATCTACTCAAACACAGCCATATACTGCTGTGCCTATTAAGTCAGTCAGTCAGTTCCACTTAATCCAAGTTGTCTTCAACCCCAAGCTACTTACTGGAAAGTGAATATTTGAATCGTAGTTCATCATCACAATCTTAAGACCTTCGAAGAAGTGCCTTTCAATGCCTTTATGAAAGTGAGCGCAGTTCACGAAGCTTACAGACTCCCCATTGTTTGCTGTAAGACGAGAATAGAAAATTAATTCAAGCTTAGCAACCCTACGATATTATGGAGTTAATGGAAGTCAACAATAATGCAGCGTTTGTTTGAAATCAAATATTGCTGGCTTGAAATGCAGTAACAAAACAAATTTAGATTTTAAGGAAAGTTCTGTTAAGACACTAATTTTTCTCACTAATATCATATACTTGATATACTGAGAACCTCCGTGTCGCGAAAGGTTAACCACCTGACCGCTAATCGTGGAGTTCCGGGATCGATTCTCGGTGGAGGCAGAGTTTAAGATCAACGCTTTTGTTTTGCTTTCCAGTCTGAGTCGTTGATTATATATATATATATACTATTATGTATATATATATATATATCTACATAATATGATAAGTATATATTTGTTAAATATACGTTGACTAGTAACCTTAACACAAGTCGTTAATTAACCCACCAAGGAGCTAGTTCAATTGGTACGTGTCCAAATATTATAATTATATTTCGTGATATTTCCCAAGGCAGTGTAAATACCTATATTTTACCCGTTAACTGAGTTCGCTACGTTGACAGCAACAAATGCAACTCCGTATATTACCTGAAAAACAAAAGTGAGAAAAAGTTCCAGTGTAGAAAGTTAAGCACGAATAAAATTCGCGAACTTTCAGAAACCAATTTGCAAAATAAGGCAAACAATGTTATTCAATTACCAAAGCTCACATGCCTACCTCACTCGAATAACCCTATTCGCTCGAAAACTTCGCCAAGGCAGACTCCAACTTCGAATGTAACTAACTTCGTATTTATATTTCGTTTGCAAATATTGCTGATAAAACTATTAAATTGGTTTTCGAACGTACGTGTATGTGAACACTGATATACATTCTTCATTAGGGAGTTGAATTCTATTCGTCGGAACGAAATATTCCAACCTAATCATAGTTCAGTAGTTCATCAAGTTATTGTAAAACTTTGTTAGATGCACTGATGACGTGTTTTTAATTTATATTGTAATGTGTTATCTAATAGAATCTACAAAATTAAGATGCTATGTTAATTATTATAATTAAATAATAGTATTATTGTATTACTTTAAACGAAAATTTTAATGTTGAATCGAAATAATGCATTTTTGTTAGTTTATACACATCACACTTATCTCCCTACAGATCAGACTTCTGCATTTCTCTACCCAGATAAACCACTTTATTTTTGTTAGCTCTATCTTGCCCGTATCTCATGTGCACAGGTACGTTGTTTTAATTTCTGTTTGCAACTAACTTAATTAAAGTTGTTCTTATTTCTTCGAGCGAATCTCGTTTACTTGCCATCTTGTTCCTTAGTGTCTTGTTGCGAACCACCGCAGAATACTAAATACGAGGTGCTTTGTGGAATGCACATAATAAACTCACGTCTCTTATAATAGAGTTCGGCTGAGGATGCCATTATAAAATATTAAATCTTTTGCCTAGTGTTGATTTTGATTTTAAAATCATAACTGGTTTCTATTGGTAAAAAACTTATTGTAAATAAATAACTTTTTTGACTCTGTCAGTTTATCCTGGAAGAGATTATACTTGAGTAGTTTATTAGCCTACACTAAACATTACACATCATATAATACTCAGGAACTTTTATATCTTTGTTATTGTAATTTTGTACGTAAATGCAGAAAGTATCACTTGGCGGCAATCTATATTTACAGAAAGATATTTGATATATGTATTGTATTACTTGCAACAAATGAATTCTTAATAATCTATCTATAATTTTTTTAAATCTATTTCTTATTATTTTTTCAAGTAGTCTTATTCAAAAGAAGAGGTAATTTATACATGAATAATATTGAAAAAAGTGACTGTTTTATAAGTGGTCTTATAGTAACTTATCTCTACTTTCAAAGTCTCAGATTACCTTTAAGGGTTCAAAGATATGACGCTCATATATAATTTGAGCCTAGATATTATTCTTTGTATTGTATTTCTCATTTGAAGCTTCAGATTTACTTTCAGAAACATGTGAGCTTCATTTTAGAGGCAACGTTTTAGCAGATGATTTCAATCATGTTATGTACGAAGATTTATCTCGAGAGAGGCATCTAATCTGTGCTTCCTATCACTTTGACCAGCTGTGTAGAGGACTTCGCATCTAGTTTCAATGGAATTAGGCTCTGACATCATTCACTACTGCCACATTTGTTTGTAACATATTTTGGAACAAACAAAAAACAAACAAACGCATTCACGACCATTAACCCTTGCGGGGTAGTCAGAGGTTCAAGTTTCTATCTCCGCCATTGCGAAGGTAGTAATTCTATGGACATCTCGAACCCACGTGTTAACCAGATAGTCAGTATTCAATGTGCCAGGTGGTCAGCCATGTCGCCATTTACAAGCACTAAACTATTACCTGTTCGACGAACGGGTAGGTTTCCTCACGATGTTTTCCCTCATCGTATAATTCGATGCATTTCGTAAATGTGTTTTATTACGAAAATGTACATAGAAATTCATTAAAATTCATTTCCATTGGTACATGCTCAAGCGGGATTTCAACCCTGTACCCACTGATACAGAGTCAAGCCCCAAACAACTGAGCTACGTCGAAATAAAATTGGAAAATTTAGAAATATATATTTGTATATAGAAAAAGCCACTCGAGGTAAACAAAAGCGTAATGACTACGTGACAGTTTATTGATTTAGTATATAACGAATACTAATATATGATATAATGTACTGAACAATTTAAAATCCTTTTAGCTATCGTTTGGGGGTGCGCCCTATTATACTACCAGCCGTCCTTTGGGCCACTTGTTTGGTTGTTTGACATATGAAACTCACAGTACACAAGCTGCAGACTTCAATTCAGTTTATTTTTGTTATTGATTGAAGATTTTTTCCCAAGAAACAATGATAACGAAGTAGGCCGGTCCAATAAAGTTGTTTATGAAACTGCGCTGGGAACGTATTAAGCAACTTTCGCCGCGACCCATGCAAATGTAAGAGTAAGTGGCCGTAAACTTCACAGCAAGGCATTTGCAAAAACATGAATCTTCTCTCAGGACGCGAGTTAGTTGAAAAATGACGTGCCCGCAATATCTTAAGTCGTAGCCTATAAGGATAATTTTCGCTTGGCGAGTCACCGAAACCTCCTTATATAATCCGTGACACGATTGGGGAGGAAAAGATTTATGCCCCGGAACCTAATATCGAGCATGCTGCCAAACGAAGCTATCTTGCTTCAATTTCACATAACATACACTGTCGTGCCTCTATTAGTTATATGTGGTACTTAGGGAAGACCTTGAACATTTTGTCATTCATATGTACTTGACTGAATTTGTGACAAATTATGTATCAATTATGGTATACAAAGTTTCCTTATAATAATAAACAAAATAATTGAAAGCTCATCAAAAATACTGAAATGTACACCAAAATTTAGCTAAACGTACACCAAAGGTTAGGTTTGAGTTGGGACTGTTTTGTTTTGGTGTACAATCTATCCATATTGGTATGCATTTTCGTACTATAAGATGTTCGTTTAAATACTACCCTAATAATATTGGCAGGTAACTTCAGTCACCCAAACGACGTATGTGTATTCTTCTTAATGGTGAAACTAAATTATAGAATAAACTAACATTGCGTATTTGATATCTTTGTGTTCATCAGGGAGTCAAATAGTCTATTGTATAAATAAAGCCAAAGTGGAAGTACTTATACAAAACAAATTCGAGACATTCTTATCAAGGCGTGTGTACGTAGCGTGAAGAACAGAAAAACATGTATGAGAAGGTTAATGGGTGTGAGTAAGGCTAGAGAGATTTGTAAGGATCGTTCTAAGTGGCGATCGATAGTCTATGCCTATCCCGGTAGGTACGTAGAGGCATGAATATATGTATGTATATATAACAAGATTTCATCCAATATCTCAATTTTAGCTATACAGGAGAGTCAGCTAATATTAACTACGCAGATAATTTTCGTCATTATAAGAAATCCTGTAATAGGACTACTTATTTAATATTACTAAAGAATGAACAAATAATATGTATTCAGGCAGCTTAATTATATTGGATCCGTATATCGCTCGCCAAATTAGATGGAAATATGAAAGATAAAGAAGCAAGTTAGTTCGCTCGGATGACGGTTTTATGTCTAATATAGGGAAATAACGGTCGCTCGAAACGAGATTGTAAACATAAAAGAATTACAAGCGTACATGATACGATAATTATAAAGGTTATGAGAGCCTTATTTTGTTGTGTAGACGTGTCTACGTAAAACCAGAACGTTTTTAAAATAAAAAGGCGCCTGAATTTCACGTACATGCTTGCACTTGCACTTACTTGGTCTCTATCTCCCCTTCGAACCTAGTGTCCTATAGATGTTTCGTGATTTTTTTCTTTATAGGTAGATAATACCTTACGACACCATGTGGTCGTACTCATTTATCAATTTCGTCTTACCAACGAATTGTAACTATTAAAGGTTTAACTTACATATTTGTATAAGAAACATTGTATGATTCTTAGTCTTCAACGTTTAGACTGGCACGGGATTTAATAGAACCAGACCCGCTTGAAATTAACAAAAAAGGATATTTACTCAAGGGAAAAATGTCTTATCTTGATGTCTTCAGTACGTATCAAATCTTTAGGGTACAGTATGCGATGTGTAAACAAGAAGATCAGTGGTCAAAGCAGTTTGACAATGCCATTGAAGTCACCAAGTACTGAAACTCTTCCAACTTCTATTCTACGAAGTTTTACAACTGTTTTATCTAACAAACTTTCTGATGCTGAACGAATAAGGATAAAATTCTTCTGTAAGCAATCTCAGACGAGATAACAGCAGGATCGGAACCCAATAGCTTTTTTGTTACTTTTAACATATGACCAGACTTCTCCCGTAGTTATTCCTTTATAACTAAAGTTGTATTGACAAAAAGTAACACGAAGAACCGAAGGTACGTATCTTAATTATACTGATAGTAAATTTTCTTCTAACTACGTACATACATTTATTACTTTGCATACTTATAATTTATTTTCTGTTCAATATATATAAATAAATATTTAACTGTACAATATAGTATATGAATGTTCTGTTTGTACTATTCAGACTTTAATTCGCGAAGTTCTATTTTCAATGCTGTTATACACTATATTTAATTACAATTAAAAAAATAGTCCGTTGATTAAGTAATAAAGTTCAAAAATTATATTAAACTATAAATAATATTAAACACGCAACGATTAAATCCATCTAAAATATGTTCTAACCGCTAAAATCCCACGCTTTCGGATTCTGAACCTGATCATGGTAAACAGTATTCTCTTCATAAAGACTACGCATAACTAAGATTTATTTATTTATAAAAACTGAACAGCACATTACAAACTTAGATTAACTTAATTAAATTTACATTACTTATTTATTATGTTTTTTATTGTAATGTTTTTATTATTTAAGATTTTTGATTATTGTTAATTATATAACTATTAATAGTGTCGGTTTATATTTGTAAATATTATATTATTATTTTGTATTGTAATGGGGAAATTTGTAAGGATTTCAAATTCAATGTATGATATAAATAAATACTTTAGCCAGAAATTGAGTTTTTTATTTTATATTGAATGGTAAGTTGCAGAAACAGCATGCGTGCTATAAAAAAAGTAAATAGAATAATAATCTATTATGTTCACGAGAAAATTATCCGTCGCCAGTGAATTTCTTATTACAGTTGTCCATTTCCTAGGGCAAATGTGGTAGACAAAATTGTTATGAGACATAGACTATGGAATCCCTAAGGCCATGTGGATATAATGAGATCGCTGCCAACAGTTAATGGTAATGTGTCTGTGGACCCAACACTCAAATACCTTTTGCTTCGCGTATGAGATCGTTTAATCTCCATAAGGGTGACATTAGACTTTCATCAAACATAATCATTTCATTAGTAGAATATAAGTCAACCTTCTAATTTCGTATTGTCAACATTCATTTGAATCAGGTTTTGTGCTACGTATATCTATGAATTAAAATATTTTGAAAAAATTACTAAAATACTCTTCATAATCCAAGGAAATCACAGGTATTTTTGCTAACCAAAAATACCCAGTCAAGATAAGCATACGAATTTCCGATCCGAGGTATATTTAAAGGCAGTTTGGATAAGGAATTTGCCCCGTCAACCACAAAACTGTGGATAGGGTTTACCAAACAAAACCAGTGTGCTGTTAGTGTATTATTTCTCGCAAGATGCGGAACTTGGATGAATTCTCCTGTATACATATGAGTATGTATGCTGTATGGTAAATAGAGTGATAAGTTTTCAATAAAAAATGTTTTACTCTTTATAATAAATTTATTGACAATTACGAATTGAGAAGCCGATTGTCTTGACAACGAACTTATTAGATAATTTATTAGACGGTTCACTTGAACTATCTAAACCTCATTAGTTGATATCTCAATACTAAAAAAATTTAAATTATTTTTTGCTTATGGGCTCTTAAGCCCGACGCAAAATACATAAAAGCACGAAATTCGCTTTAAAATTTGTATTTAACACAATTAAAATATTAATATAACAGGGCCTTATTAAAGCTGGTTTTCCGAAAACATTGATTAACACATGTTTTATTTGACACGATACTTTGCCCGTTTGGGAAGATAAATGGTGCGGAACTGAATTGATTATGCGACGTACCTACATTTACAACTTTTCCCCCTCGATTAGGTGAAAGTGAAATTCAGATGTGCTTTACTGGGAATCGCGTAAAAGTTTTAACAAGCCTACATCAGAAACATTTGGGGTTGCTGCCATGGAAAAAAGGAGGCTATGTGTTTTATGTGAATTTGTTTTATATTTTGTTTATTTTTGGCTTGTAAAGAATTATATTATCTGTGCTTTTGGAATCTTTTGGGGAACATGAATAAACGATAAATATAAAATCTCCAACCATAATGCCAGAAATGCTTTTTATTTTTTTGCTTAAAGTGTTACTTGTGGGACTAACTGTGTATTATATGCATCTCTACCCCTCCCAAATATACAAATGCATCTTATGTTATATCACGAGGCGTTTATTCATAATATATTGTGTTTGAAAGATATCATGTAAATTAAATTGCTCGCGTTTAATATCTTACTTTGACACTCGATAATACGATTGCAATAAATTCTAAAGCATTTATAGATGTATTTGTATAATATTACTAATAACACCTAACTACTAGCAACAATCTCGTTGTTAAACTTGATTCAAGTAATTTAAATATTACAAAATACCTACAAAATGCTTTCAGAATACAAATTGTGTCTATTAATCAGAGCCTTTCGTGTAATGGTTCGAAATTAACAAATTTCAAGTAGGTCTGCTAAATGACCTGGAGAGTTTAAGATTTAGGAATCAAGTAGGTACTAACTTAAATATTTAGAAACATTGTAAGAAATTCTTAAGGAGTTTTGCACTGTACCAGTATTTATTCACCATAATGTGTGCACCGGAAATAAAAGTATTAGTTACTGATGGACTATTTCTTATAGTTATGAACTCATGACCATTGTCATAAATCATTGTTCCTGCTTTTATTTATTAAATACAAAAAATCTTTTTGCTGAATTTCTAATTACCTAATAAAACTATTAATCTTTTACTTTTGTTTTGTTAAATTTATGCAATAAATACTCGACAAATAAAATTAATTATATTTGAAATAAAACTGTTCTTATACATAACTTAAAAACCAAGCAACCAAGTAATCAAATATCTTTATGTTAAAGGTTATAAAACTTACATGATAAAGATTCACCATATTCATTTCCTTGTACACTTCAAAGACAATTCCTAGACAACACGAAGTCTAAATACCTATTCCGCCGCAGTAATCGTTATTGTCAATATTATCTCAGTCGTTCTGGTCCACTAATAGACATTTAGCTGCTTCTGCTAATGAGATTAAGCTGGTGTCTGTTTACATTGCTCTGCCGTCCTCCTAAATACTAAGCGACGTGATCTTATGGCCTGTTTGCTTTAGAAGCAAGGAGGTCACGGAATCAATTGATAATAATTAATTGACGTAATTATTGAAAGGCTACTGCGTCTGAATTCACTTATGTTAATACGTTTTAAACATTAGCTTTATATTTGGGACACTATCAAACCAATTAAGTAACTGTATACTGATGAAATATATAGTTATTTGAAATAAATACATATAAAGCATAAATATTGAATAACCAGACTGAACAGCACAAGAAAAGCGTGGTTCTTTACTATGCCTCCGCCGGGAAACGACCCAGGACCAGACGATTAGCGTTCAGACGGTTAACTGTTCGCACCACTGAGTTCGTTAGAGTCAGTCCCTATACCAATAAAGTTCACCATTTTGGTGGTTACACACTGGTAAAAAAAAGGTTCCAAATACCTTTATGATGACGTAATCGAGAATTTAAGAGATGGACAAGCAAACTTCTGTCTATTCTGCAAGGGGTACTGAGTAGTGATATTTTATGAACATATCAATTTCCGTAATTGATAAAAACTGATAATGACTATTCTCCTACAAACATGATCCGGAAAATGACTATTCTCTTTCAAACATGCTCCTGAAAATGTCTATTCTCTTTCAAACATGGTCCTAAAAATGATTATTCTCCTACAAACATGGTCCTGAAAATGACTATTCTCCTACAAATAGGTCCTAAAAATGACTATTCTCCTGTAAACATAGTCCTGAAAATGACAATTCTCCTTTAAACATGGTCCTAATAATACCTATTCCCTTTTAAACATGGTTATGATAATGACTGTTCTCCAAGAAACAGGTCCTGAAACTGACAATTCTCTTTGAAAAATGGTCCTGAAAATGACTATTCTCCTATAATTATGGTCCTGAAAATGACTATTTTCCTACAAATAGGTCCTGAAAATAACTTTTCTCCTACAAACATGGTCCTGAAAGTGACTATTCTTCTACAAACATGGTCCTGAAAATGACTATTTTCCTACAAACATGGTGCTGAAAAAGACTATTCTCTTATAAACAGGGTCCTGAAAATGACTATTCTCCTACAAACATGGTCCTGAAAATGACTCTTCTCTTACAAATATGGTCCTGAAAATGACTATTCTCCTACGAACAGGGTCCCGAAAGTGACTATTCTAATTTAAACATAGTCCTGAAAATGACTATTCCTTTTTAAACATGGTTCTGATAATGACTGTTCTCCAACAAACAGATCCTGAAACTGACAATTCTCTTTGAAAAATGGTCCTGAAAATGACTATTCTCCTATAATTATGGTCCTGAAAATGACTATTCTCCTATAAACATGGTCCTGAAAATAACTTTTCTCCTACAAACATGGTCCTGAAAATGACTATTCTTCTACAAACATGGTCCTGAAAATGACTATTCTCCTACAAACATGGTGCTGAAAAAGACTATTCTCTTATAAACAGGGTCCTGAAAATGACTATTCTCCTACGAACAGGGTCCTGAAAGTGACTATTCTAATTTAAACATGGTCCCGAAAATGACTATTCTCATATATACATGGTCCTGAAAATGACTTTTCTCCTACAAACATGGTCCTGTAAATGACTAATCTTCTTTAAACATCGTCCTGAAAATGACTATTCTCCTACAAACATGGTCCTGAAAATGACTATTCTCCTATAAACATGGTCCTGAAAATGACTATTCTCCTACAAACATGGTCCTGAAAATGACTATTCTCCTACAAACATGGTCCTGAAAATGACTATTCTCTTATAAATATGTTTCTGAAAATGACTCTTTTCCTACAAACATGGTCCTGAAAATGACTATTCTCTTATAAACATGTTCCTGAAAATAACTCTTCTCCTACAAACATGGTCCTGAAAATGACTATTCTCCTACAAACATGGCCCTGAAAATGACTTTTCTCCTACAAACATGGTCCTGAAAATGAATAGTCTCCTATAAACATAATCCCGAAAAAGAATCGATAACTCGGGCCACTGGGCTCGCAGCGACTGTCCTCACACTAGGATACTAAAAAGGGCCCTGGCAAGGGAATCGCTGTTGGGGACATCGTGTGACAGAATCCCTGCCGTGTGTACATGCAGGAAGACGGAGATCGAGCGGACACCAAGTACGTCCGTATATACACGGATGGCTCCAAGACCCATAATGGCACTGGAGCGGGTATATACTCAATAGATCTCAACATAAATATATCACTGTCTCTGGGGGTCCACAGCTCCATATTCCAATGTGAATGTGTGGCAATTATCGAGGCGGCGGTCGCCGTTCTGCGACGTGGACTCAAGGGATACCACATAAAGGTGGTCTCGGACAGCGCTTCCGTTTTGATGGCGCTGTCCAGTACGACAATAACATCAAGGCTAATACACGAGTGTCATCTCCAGCTTACCAAGGTGTCCATTATGAATAGTGTGACACTGCAGTGGATTAGAGGGCATAGTGGATCACTTGGGAACGACGCAGCGGATGAGCTTGCAAGAAGAGGCGCGGGGGCGGCCTTGGTGGCTCCGGAGCCTTTGTTGCCCCTACCCTTTAGCAAGTTCAGATCATGGATAAGAACCTGGACCAGGGAACTACACAATTTGAGATGGAGGGAACACGATGGCTCGAGCCATTCAAAGGAAGTTTTTCCGGAGTTGGCCCCCAAATTAACGAACAAATTGCTTCAACTAACGAGGAGAGAACTGCGTGTGATGACCGAAAATATCACCGGCCATTGCAGACTAAACGGGCACCTATTCAAGCTCGGAATCACGGATAGCCCACTGTACAGGGGCTGCATTGACTCCACTGAAACCATTGGCCACGTTGTCCTGGAGTGCGGGGCCGTAGCTGAAGATCGAGCTAAAATCCTTGGGAAACCGGGGTCGCTTCGGGAAGCCTGTGAAGACTCTAGGCGTCTTCTGCGCTTCTGGCGGGTGCTGGGCTGGCTGGAATAGTCAGCGACATCACGCAAAATGGTCCCAGTGGGGACTAATTGCGGAAACCACGGAGCCCAATAAACTAAACTAAACTAAATGACTATTCTCCTACACAAACATGGTCCTGAAAATGACTATTCTACTACAAACATAGTCCTGAAAATGATTATTCTGTTATAAACATGGTCCTGAAAATGACTATTCTCCTACAAACATGGTCCTGAAAATGACTATTCTCTCATAAACATGGTCCTGAAAATGACTATTTTCTTATAAACAAGGTCCTGAAAATGACTATTCTCTCATAAACATGGTCCTGAAAATTACTTTTCTCCTACAAACATGGTCCTGAAAATGACTATTCTCCTACAAACATGGTCCTGAAAAAAACTAATCTCCTACAACCATAATCCTGAAAATGACTATTCTTCTATAAGCATGGTCCTGAAAATGACTTTTCTCCTTCAAACATGGTCCTGAAAATGACTAATATTCTATAAACATGGTCCTGAAAATGACTCTTTTACTACAAACATGGTCCTGAAAATGACTATCTCCTACAAACATGTCCTGAAAATCACTATTCTCCTACAGACATGGTCTTGAAAATGACTATTCTCTTTCAAACATGGTTCTGAACATGACTCTTCTCCTACAAACATGGTCCTGAAAATGACTATTTTCCTACAAACATGGTCCTGAAAATGACTCTTCTCCTACAAACATGGTCCTGAAAATGACTATTCTCCTACAAACGGGGTCCTGAAAGTGACTATTCTAATTTAAAGATGGTCCCGAAAATGACTATTCTCATATACAGGGTTATTTGAAAAACATCAACAACCTCGCACGACTAGATAGCTAAAATCATAAACAACAACATTTGTTCTACGAGTTTTATCATAACTCAATACATTAATTAATAATGATTTTTCAAGCTATTATTGTACTGTCGTGACATTTGTAGGTCTATGGTCGATTCACGTAGGTAAGAAAAGGCGACGCGCACGATGCGATGCGATGCGCATAGAGTTAAGAACATTCAAACGTAAAATTAAATTGATATTTATTTTTGTATGAAAGTAAAATGTGTCAAATTATCAAAAGTCGTAGAACAAATGTTGTTGTTCACGATGATAGCTACCTGGTCTTGCGAGGTTGTTGATGTTTTACAAATAACCCTGTATACATGGTCCTGAAAATGACTTTTCTCCTACAAACATGGTCCTGAAAATGACTAATCTTCTTTAAACATAGTCCTGAAAATGACTATTCTCCTACAAACATGGTCCTGAAAATGACTATTCTCCTATAAACATGGTCCCGAAAATGACTATTCTCCTACAAACATGGTCCTGAAAATGACTATTCTCCTACAAACATGGTGCTGAAAAAGACTATTCTCTTATAAACAGGGTCCTGAAAATGACTATTCTCCTACAAACATGGTCCTGAAAAAACACTATTCTCCTACAAACAGGGTCCTGAAAATGACTCTTCTCCTACAAACATGGTCCTGAAAATGACTATTCTCCTACGAACAGGGTCCTGAATGTGACTATTCTAATTTAAACATGGTTCCGAAAATGACTATTCTCATATAAATATGTTTCTCATTTATCAACTCCTACAAACATGGTCCTGAAAATGACCATTCTCCTACGAACATGGTCCTGAAAATGACTAATCTTCTTTAAACATAGTTCTGAAAATGACTATTCTCCTACAAACATGGTCCTGAAAATGACTATTCTCTTATAAACATGGTCCTGAAAATGACTATTCTCCTACAAACATGGTCCTGAAAATGACTATTCTCTTATAAACATGTTCCTGAAAATAACTCTTCTCCTACAAACATGGTCCTGAAAATGACTATTCTCCTACAAACATGGCCCTGAAAATGACTTTTCTCCTACAAACATGGTCCTGAAAATGAATAGTCTCCTATAAACATAATCCCGAAAAAGAATCGATAACTCGGGCCACTGGGCTCGCAGCGACTGTCCTCACACTAGGATACTAAAAAGGGCCCTGGCAAGGGAATCGCTGTTGGGGACATCGTGTGACAGAATCCCTGCCGTGTGTACATGCAGGAAGACGGAGATCGAGCGGACACCAAGTACGTCCGTATATACACGGATGGCTCCAAGACCCATAATGGCACTGGAGCGGGTATATACTCAATAGATCTCAACATAAATATATCACTGTCTCTGGGGGTCCACAGCTCCATATTCCAATGTGAATGTGTGGCAATTATCGAGGCGGCGGTCGCCGTTCTGCGACGTGGACTCAAGGGATACCACATAAAGGTGGTCTCGGACAGCGCTTCCGTTTTGATGGCGCTGTCCAGTACGACAATAACATCAAGGCTAATACACGAGTGTCATCTCCAGCTTACCAAGGTGTCCATTATGAATAGTGTGACACTGCAGTGGATTAGAGGGCATAGTGGATCACTTGGGAACGACGCAGCGGATGAGCTTGCAAGAAGAGGCGCGGGGGCGGCCTTGGTGGCTCCGGAGCCTTTGTTGCCCCTACCCTTTAGCAAGTTCAGATCATGGATAAGAACCTGGACCAGGGAACTACACAATTTGAGATGGAGGGAACACGATGGCTCGAGCCATTCAAAGGAAGTTTTTCCGGAGTTGGCCCCCAAATTAACGAACAAATTGCTTCAACTAACGAGGAGAGAACTGCGTGTGATGACCGAAAATATCACCGGCCATTGCAGACTAAACGGGCACCTATTCAAGCTCGGAATCACGGATAGCCCACTGTACAGGGGCTGCATTGACTCCACTGAAACCATTGGCCACGTTGTCCTGGAGTGCGGGGCCGTGGCTGAAGATCGAGCTAAAATCCTTGGGAAACCGGGGTCGCTTCGGGAAGCCTGTGAAGACTCTAGGCGTCTTCTGCGCTTCTGGCGGGTGCTGGGTTGGCTGGAATAGTCAGCGACATCACGCAAAATGGTCCCAGTGGGGACTAATTGCGGAAACCACGGAGCCCAATAAACTAAACTAAACTAAATGACTATTCTCCTACACAAACATGGTCCTGAAAATGACTATTCTACTACAAACATGGTCCTGAAAATGACTATTTTCCTACAAACATGGTCCTGAAAATGACTCTTCTCCTACAAACATGGTCCTGAAAATGACTATTCTCATACGAACGGGGTCCTGAAAGTGACTATTCTAATTTAAAGATGGTCCCGAAAATGACTATTCTCATATATACGAACGGGGTCCTGAAAGTGACTATTCTAATTTAAAGATGGTCCCGAAAATGACTATTCTCATATATACATGGTCCTGAAAATGACTTTTCTCCTACAAACATGGTCCTGAAAATGACTAATCTTCTTTAAACATAGTCCTGAAAATGACTATTCTCCTACAAACATGGTCCTGAAAATGACTATTCTCCTATAAACATGGTCCCGAAAATGACTATTCTCCTACAAACATGGTCCAGAAAATGACTATTCTCCTACAAACATGGTGCTGAAAAAGACTATTCTCTTATAAACAGGGTCCTGAAAATGACTATTCTCCTACAAACATGGTCCTGAAAAAACACTATTCTCCTACAAACAGGGTCCTGAAAATGACTCTTCTCCTACAAACATGGTCCTGAAAATGACTATTCTCCTACGAACAGGGTCCTGAATGTGACTATTCTAATTTAAACATGGTTCCGAAAATGACTATTCTCATATAAATATGTTTCTCATTTATCAACTCCTACAAACATGGTCCTGAAAATGACCATTCTCCTACGAACATGGTCCTGAAAATGACTAATCTTCTTTAAACATAGTTCTGAAAATGACTATTCTCCTACAAACATGGTCCTGAAAATGACTATTCTCTTATAAACATGGTCCTGAAAATGACTATTCTCCTACAAACATGGTCCTGAAAATGACTATTCTCCTACAAACATGGTCCTGAAAATGACTATTCTCTTATAAACATGTTCCTGAAAATAACTCTTATCCTACAAACTTGGTCCTGAAAATGACTTTTCTCCTACAAACATGGTCCTGAAAATGACTAATCTTCTTTAAACGTATTCCTGAAAGTGACTATTCTCCTACAAACATGGTCCTGAAAATGACTCTTCTCCTACAAACATGGTCCTGAAAATGACTATTGTCCTTCAAACATGGTCCTGAAAATGACTATTCTCCATAACCATGGTCCTGAAAATGACTATTCTCCTATAAACATGGTCCTGAAAATGACTATTCTCCATAAACATGGTCCTGAAAATGACTATTCTCCATAACCATGGTCCTGAAAATGACTATTCTCCTACAAACATGGTTCTAAAAATGACTATTCTCCATAAACATGGTCCTGAAAATGACTATTCTCCTACAAACATGGTCCTGAAAATGAGTATTCTCCTATAAACATGGTCCTGAAAATGACTATTCTCCTGCAAACATGGTCCTGAAAATGAATATTCTCCTTTAAACATGATCCTGATAATGACTTTTCTCCTACAAACATGGTCTAGAAAATGACTATTCTCCTTCAAACTAGATCCTGAAAATGACTATTGTCCTTCAAACATGGTCCTGAAAATGACTATTCTCCTACAAACAGGTCCTGAAAATGACTAGTCTCCTACAAACATGGTCCTGAAAATGACTATTCTCCTACAAACTTGGTCCTGAAAATGACTATTCTCCTACAAACATGGTCCTGAAAATGAATATTTTCCTATAAACATGGTCCTGAAAATGACTATTTTCCTTTAATTATGGTCCTGAAAATGACTAGTCTCCTACAAACATGGTCCTGAAAATGAATATTCTCCTATAAACATGGTCCTGAAAATGACTATTCTCCTACAAACAATGTCCTGAAAATGAATATTCTCCTTCAAACATGATCCTGAAAATGACTATTCTCCTACAAACATGGTCCAGAAAATGACTATTGTCCTTCAAACATGGTCCTGAAAATGACTATTCTCCTATTATCATTCTATATCAAAATCACTATTCTCCTACAGACATGGTCCTGAAAATGAGTATTCTCCTATAAACATGGTCCTGAAAATGACTATTCTCCTACAAACATGGTCCTGAAACTGAATATTTTCCTATAAACAGGGTCCTGAAAATGACTATTCTCCTACAAACATGGTCCAGAAAATGACTATTCTCCTACGAACAGGGTCCTGAATGTGACTATTCTAATTTAAACATGGTTCCGAAAATGACTATTCTCATATAAAAATGTTTCTCATTTATCAACTCCTACAAACATGGTCCTGAAAATGACCATTCTCCTACGAACATGGTCCTGAAAATGACTAATCTTCTTTAAACATAGTTCTGAAAATGACTATTCTCCTACAAACATGGTCCTGAAAATGACTATTCTCTTATAAACATGGTCCTGAAAATGACTATTCTCCTACAAACATGGTCCTGAAAATGACTATTCTCCTACAAACATGGTCCTGAAAATGACTATTCTCTTATAAACATGTTCCTGAAAATAACTCTTATCCTACAAACTTGGTCCTGAAAATGACTTTTCTCCTACAAACATGGTCCTGAAAATGAGTATTCTCCTATAAACATGGTCCTGAAAATGAATATTCTCCTACAAACATGGTCCTGAAAATAAATATTTTCCTACAAACATGGTCCTGAAAATGACTATTGTCCTTCAAACATGGTCCTGAAAATGACTATTCTCCATAACCATGGTCCTGAAAATGACTATTCTCCTATAAACATGGTCCTGAAAATGACTATTCTCCATAAACATGGTCCTGAAAATGACTATTCTCCATAACCATGGTCCTGAAAATGACTATTCTCCTACAAACATGGTTCTAAAAATGACTATTCTCCATAAACATGGTCCTGAAAATGACTATTCTCCTACAAACATGGTCCTGAAAATGAGTATTCTCCTATAAACATGGTCCTGAAAATGACTATTCTCCTACAAACATGGTCCTGAAAATGAATATTCTCCTTTAAACATGATCCTGATAATGACTTTTCTCCTACAAACATGGTCTAGAAAATGACTATTCTCCTTCAAACTAGATCCTGAAAATGACTATTGTCCTTCAAACATGGTCCTGAAAATGACTATTCTCCTACAAACAGGTCCTGAAAATGACTATTCTCCTACAAACATGGTCCTGAAAATGACTATTCTCCTACAAACTTGGTCCTGAAAATGACTATTCTCCTACAAACATGGTCCTGAAAATGAATATTTTCCTATAAACATGGTCCTGAAAATGACTATTTTCCTTTAATTATGGTCCTGAAAATGACTAGTCTCCTACAAACATGGTCCTGAAAATGAATATTCTCCTTTATAGGAGAATATTCATTTTCAGGACCATGTTTGTAGGAGACTAGTTTATACATGGTCCTGAAAATGACTATTCTCCTACAAACAATGTCCTGAAAATGAATATTCTCCTTCAAACATGATCCTGAAAATGACTATTCTCCTACAAACATGGTCCAGAAAATGACTATTGTCCTTCAAACATGGTCCTGAAAAGGACTATTCTCCTATTATCATTCTATATCAAAATCACTATTCTCCTACAGACATGGTCCTGAAAATGAGTATTCTCCTATAAACATGGTCCTGAAAATGACTATTCTCCTACAAACATGGTCCTGAAACTGAATATTTTCCTATAAACATGGTCCTGAAAATGACTATTCTCCTACAAACATGGTCCAGAAAATGACTATTGTCCTTCAAACATGGTCCTGAAAATGACTATTCTCCTACAAACAGGTCCTGAAAATGACTAGTCTCCTACAAACATGGTCCTGAAAATGACTATTGTCCTTCAAACATGGTCCTGAAAATGACTATTCTCCTACAAACAGGTCCTGAAAATGACTAGTCTCCTACAAACATGGTCCTGAAAATGACTATTCTCCTACAAACATGGTCCTGAAAATGAATATTTTCCTATAAACATGGTCCTGCAAATGACTATTTTCCTTTAATTATGGTCCTGAAAATGACTAGTCTACTACAAACATGGTCCTGAAAATGAGTATTCTCCTATAAATATGGTCCTGAAAATGACTATTCTCCTACAAACAATGTCCTGAAAATGAATATTCTCCTTCAAACATGATCCTGAAAATGACTATTCTCCTACAAACATGGTCCAGAAAATGACTATTGTCCTTCAAACATTGTCCTGAAATTGACTATTCTCCTATAAACTTGGTCCTGAAAATGACTATTCTCCTATTATCATTGTCCTGAAAATGACTATTCTCTTTCAAACATGGTCCTGAAAATGACTATTCTCCTACAAACATGGTCCTGAAAATGACTATTTTCCTTTAATTATGGTCCTGGAAATGACTAGTCTCCTACAAACATGGTCCTGAAAATGACTATTCTCCTATAAACGTGATCCTGAAAATCACTATTCTCCTACAAACAGATCCTGAAAATGACTATTCTTCTAAAAACATGGTCCTGAAAATGACTATTCTCCTACAAACATGGTCCTGAAAATGACTATTCTCCTACAAACATGGTCCTGAAAATGACTATTCTCCTAATAAAAATGGTCCTGAAAATGACTTTTCTCCTAAAAATATAGTACTGAAAATGACTATTCTCCTAATTAAAATGGTCCTGAAAATGACTTTTCTCCTACAAACAGGTCCTGAAAATGACTATTCTCCTACAAACATGGCCCTGAAAATGACTATTCTCCTACAAACATGGTCCTGAAAATGACAATTCTCTTGCAAACATGGTCCTAAAAATGACTATTCTGCTATCATAATGGTCCTGAAAATGACTATTCTTCTACAAACAGGTACTGAAAATGATTATTCTCTTTCAAACATAGTCCTGAAAATGACTATTCTCCTACAGACATGTTCCTGAAAATGACTATTCTCCTACAAACATGGTCCTGAAAATGACTATTCTCTTGCAAACATGGTCCTGAAAATCACAATTCTCTTTTTAAATTGGTCCTGAAAATGACAATTCTCGTGCAAACATGGTACTAAAAATGACTATTCTCCTACCACCATGGTCCAGAAAATGACTATTCTCCTACAAACAGGTCCTGAAAATGACTATTCTATATTAAACATGGTCCTGTAAATGACTATTCTACTACAAACATGGTCCTGAAAATGACTATCCTCTTGCATACATGGTCCTGAAAATGACCATTCTCTTTTAAAAATGGTCCTGAAAATGACAATTCTCGTGCAAACATGGTCCTAAAAATGACTATTCTCCCACCAACATGTTCCAGAAAATGACTATTCTCCTACAAACAGGTCCTGAAAATGACTATTCTATATTAAACATGATCCTGTAAATGACTCTTCTCCTACAAACAGGTCCTGAAAATGACTATTATCTTTCACACATGGTCCTGAAAATGACTATTTCTTTAACAAACATGGTCCTGAAAATGACTATTCTCCTATAAACATAGTTCTGAAAATGACTATTCTCCTACAAACAGGTCCTGAAAATGACTATTATCTTTCACACATGGTCCTGAAAATGACTATTCTTTAACAAACATGGTCCTGAAAATGACTATTCTCCTATAAACATAGTCCTGAAAATAACTGTCCTCCTATAAACGTAGTCCTGAAAATGACTATTCTCCAACAAACAGTTCCTGAAAATGACTGTTCTCCTATAAACCTAGTCCTGAAAATGACTATTTTCCTATAAACCTAGTCCTGAAAATAACTGTTCTCCTATAAACGTAGTCCTGAAAATGACTATTCTCTTGCAAACAGGGTCCTGAAAATGACTAATCTCCTACAAACAGGTCCTGAAAATGACAAATCTCTAGCAAACATGGTCCTAAAATTGACTATTTTCCTATCAAAATGGTTCTGAAAATGACTATTCTCTAATGAACACGGTCATGAAAATGACTATTCTTCTACAAACAGGTCCTGAAAATGACTATTATCCTATAAACATAGTCCTGAAAATGACTATTCTCCTATAAACATAGTCCTGAAAATAACTGTCCTCCTATAAACGTAGTCCTGAAAATGTCTATTCTCCTATAGACACGTTCCTGAAAATGAATAATTTCCTACAAACATGGTCCTGAAAATGACTATTCTCCTACAAACAGGTCCTGAAAATGACTAGTCTCCTACAAACATGGTCCTGAAAATGAATATTTTCCTATAAACATGGTCCTGAAAATGAGTATTCTCCTATAAACATGGTCCTGAAAATGAATATTTTCCTATAAACATGGTCCTGAAAATGAGTATTCTCCTATAAACATGGTCCTGAAAATGACTATTCTCCTACAAACATGGTCCTGAAAATGAATATTTTCCTATAAACATGGTCCTGAAAATGACTATTCTCCTACAAACAGGTCCTGAAAATGACTAGTCTCCTACAAACATGGTCCTGAAAATGACTATTCTCCTACAAACAGGTCCTGAAAATGACTAGTCTCCTACGAACATGGTCCTGAAAATGACTATTGTCCTTCAAACATGGTCCTGAAAATGAATATTCTCCTTCAAACATGATCCTGAAAATGACTATTCTCCTACAAACATGGTCCAGAAAATGACTATTGTCCTTCAAACATGGTCCTGAAAATGACTTTTTTCCTTTAATTATGGTCCTGAAAATGACTAGTCTCCTACAAACATGGTCCTGAAAATGAGTATTATTCTATAAACATGGTCCTGAAAATGACTATTCTCCTACAAACATGGTCCTGAAAATGAATATTCTCCTTCAAACATGATCCTAAAAATGACTATTCTCCTTCAAACATGGTCCAGAAAATGACTATTGTCCTTCAAACATGGTCCTGAAAATGACTAGTCTCCTACAAACATGGTCCTGAAAATGACTATTCTCCTATTATCATTGTCCTGAAAATGACTATTCTCCTACAAACATGGTCCTGAAAATGAAAAATTTCCTATAAACAATGTCCTGAAAATGACTATTTTCCTTTAATTATGGTCCTGAAAATGACTAGTCTCCTACAAACATGGTCCTGAAAATGAGTATTCTCCTATAAACATGGTCCTGAAAATGACTATTCTCCTACAAACATGGTCCTGAAAATGAATATTCTCTTTCAAACATGATCCTGAAAATGACTATTCTCCTACAAACATTGTCCAGAAAATGACTTTTGTCCTTTAAACATGGTCCTGAAAATGACTATTCTCCTATAAACTTGGTCCTGAAAATGACTATTCTCCTATTATCATTGTCCTGAAAATGACTATTCTCTTTCAAACATGGTCCTGAAAATGACTATTCTCCTACAAACATGGTCCTGCAAATGACTATTTTCCTATAAACATGGTCCTGAAAATGACTGTTTTCCTTTAATAATGGTCCTGAAAATGACTAGTCTCCTACAAACATGGTCCTGAAAATGAGTATTCTCCTATAAACATGGTCCTGAAAATGAATATTCTCCTACAAACATGGTCCTGAAAATAAATATTTTCCTATAAACATGGTCCTGAAAATGACTATTCTCCTACAAACATGGTCCTGAAAATGAATATTTTCCTATAAACATGGTCCTGAAAATGAGTATTCTCCTATAAACATGGTCCTGAAAATAACTATTCTCCTACAAACATGGTCCTGAAAATGAATATTTTCCTATAAACATGGTCCTGAAAATGACTTTTCTCCTACAAACATGGTCCTGAAAATGAGTATTCTCCTATAAACATGGTCCTGAAAATGACTATTCTCCTACAAACATGGTCCTGAAAATGACTATTCTCCTACAAACATGGTCCTGAAAATGACTATTCTTTTACAAACATGGTCCTGAAAATGACTATTCTCCTTTAAACATGGTCCTGAAAATGACTATTCTCCATAAACATGGTCCTGAAAATGACTATTCTCTTTCAAACATAGTCCTGAAAATGACTTGTTTCTTTCAAACATAGTCCTGAAAATGACTTGTTTC
Organism: Leucoptera coffeella; assembly: GCA_030578115.1. Taxonomy (NCBI): domain Eukaryota; kingdom Metazoa; phylum Arthropoda; class Insecta; order Lepidoptera; family Lyonetiidae; genus Leucoptera; species Leucoptera coffeella. Next base: position 304,110 of record JAMBLF010000158.1, read on the forward strand.
TTTCAAACATAGTCCTGAAAATGACTATTCTCCTATAAACATGGTCCTGAAAATGACTATTCTCTTTTAAACATGGTCCTGAAAATGACTATTCTTTTTCAAACATGGTCCTGAAAATGACTATTCTCTTATAAACATGGTCCTGAAAATGACTATTCTTTTTCAAACATGGTCCTGAAAATGACTATTCTCCATAAACATGGTCCTGAAAATGACTATTCTCTTTCAAACTAATGCCTGAAAATGACTATTCTCCTATAAACATGGTCCTGAAAATGACTATTCTTCCATAAACATAGTCCTGAAAATGACTTGTCTCTTTCAAACATGGTCCTGAAAATGACTATTCTCCTATAAACATAGTCCTGAAAATGACATGTCTTTTTTAAACATGGTCCTGAAAATGACTATTCTCCCATAAACATTGTACTGCAAAATATTCTGCTACAAACAGGTCCTGAAATTGACTATTCTCGTTCAAACATAGTCCTGAAAATGACTATTCTCTATCAAACATGGTCCTGAAAATGACTATTCTCTTTTAAACATGGTCCTGAAAATGACTTGTCTCTTTCAAACATGGTCCTGAAATTGACTATTCTTTTTCAAACATAGTCCTGAAAATGACTATTTTCTATCAAACATGGTCCTGAAAATGACTATTCTCTATCAAACATGGTCCTGAAAATGACTATTCTCTTTTATACATGGTCCTGAAATGACTTGTCTCTTTTAAACATGGTCCGGAAATTGACTATTCTCGTTCAAACATAGTTCTGGAAATGACTATTTTCTATCAAACATGGTCCTGAAAATGACTATTCTCTTTTAAACATGGTCCTGAAAATGACTATTCTCCCTTAAATATAGTCCTGAAAATGACTTGTCTCTTTCAAACATGGTCCTGAAAATGACTATTCTCTATCAAACATGGTCCTGAAAATGACTATTCTCTTTTAAACATGGTCCTGAAATTGACTATTCTCGTTCAAACATAGTCCTGAAAATGACTATTCTCTATCAAACATGGTCCTGAAAATGACTATTCTCTTTTAAACATGGTCCTGATATTGACTATTCTCGTTCAAACATAGTCCTGAAAATGACTATTCTCTATCAAACATGGTCCTGAAAATGACTATTCTCTTTTAAACATGGTCCTGAAAATGACTTGTCTCTTTCAAACATGGTCCTGATATTGACTATTCTTGTTCAAACATAGTCCTGAAAATGACTTTTCTCTATCAAACATGGTCCTGAAAATGACTATTCTCTTTTAAACATGGTCCTGAAATTGACTATTCTCCCTTAATCATAGTCCTGAAAATGACTTGTCTCTTTCAAACATGGTCCTGAAAATGACTATTCTCGTTCGAACATGGTTCTGAAAATGACTTTTCTCCTATAAACATGGTCCTGAAAATGACTATTCTCCTACTAACATGGTCCTGAAAATGACTTGTCTCTTTCAAACATGGTCTTGAAATTGACTATTCTCGTTCAAACATAGTCCTGAAAATGACTATTCTCTATCAAACATAGTCCTGAAAATGACTATTCTCTTTTAAACATGGTCCTGAAAATGACTTTTCTCTTTTAAACATGGTCCTGAAAATGACTATTCTCCCTTAAACATAGTCCTGATATTGACTATTCTCGTTCAAACATAGTCCTGAAAATGACTATTCTCTATCAAACATGGTCCTGATAATGACTATTCTCTTTTAAACATGGTCCTGATATTGACTATTCTCGTTCAAACATAGTTCTGAAAATGAATATTCTTTTTTAAACATGGTCCTGAAAATGACTTTTCTCTTTTAAACATGGTCCTGAAAATGACTATTCTCGTTCAAACATGGTCCTGAAAATGACTATTCTCTTTTAAACATAGTCCTGAAAATGACTTGTCTCTTTTAAACATGGTCCTGAAAATGACTATTCTCGTTCAAACATGGTCCTGAAAATGACTTTTCTCCTATAAACATGGTCCTGAAAATGACTATTCTCCTTCTAACATGGTCCTGAAAATGACTTGTCTCTTTCAAACATGGTCTTGAAATTGACTATTCTCGTTCAAACATAGTCCTGAAAATGACTATTCTCCTTTAAACATGGTCCTGAAAATGACTATTCTTCCATAAACATAGTCCTGAAAATGACTATTCTTTTATAAACATGGTCCTGAAAATGACTTGTCTCTTTCAAACATAGTCCTGAAATTGACTATTCTCTATCAAACATGGTCCTGAAAATGACTATTCTCTTTTAAACATGTTCCTGAAAATGACTATTCTCCTATAAACATGGTCCTGAAAATGACTGTTCCCCACTAACATGGTCCTGAAAATGACTTGTCTCTTTCAAACATGGTCTTGAAATTGACTATTCTCGTTCAAACATAGTCCTGAAAATGACTATTCTCCTATAACCATGGTATTTGTCATCTTTAGACCATCGGTTTACTTAATTATTTTGACAAATACGTTTGTACATACATACATACGCTTCACGACTTGTGTATACACACTTTATTTTTTATTATGGCGGGGTAGTCAGAGGCTTGAATGCCCATCTCCGAAATTTCGAAGGCATGTTAGGTATGGGTCATTCGAAGCCCGCGTATCACTAGATAGACAGCACCCAACGTGATGGGTAGTGAACCGTATCGCCGTCTATAGGCACTGACTATTACCTATTCTGATTATAATACGTTTGTTTTTATAATAATATACTTCAGTAATTCAAAGGGTTATCTAAAAGATATCTTTGAACTATTAGAGTTTGTTCTTTCCTGACGTCTTACTTAAATTTCAAGTCTGGATTGGAATTGCTGAAAGGAATTTAATATCGCCTTTTGTACACCACTATAACTCAAGTAGCCCGCGGCGTCGCACTGGGATTCGAGAAATGAAATCTCGTTCTTATGCATTGCTCACCATCAAATCATAGGCACTACTTTATGAAGAGTGTCTTACTTTAAGGAAGAAAACATGCACGATGAAACTTTTTACTAAACTATATTTAAGGGTAACAACGTACATACATATGTATATGTAAATTTATAAACTTTGTTCCTCTTATTAATAAATGTATAATTAATTTTTTTTAAGAGGATAGACCTTTGAAAACATTGGTATAGTCACACATGTTTATTCTTGATCGCTTTATAAAGACTCGACTCGTCGAAATGGTGATAATATAAATTGATTAACCATAACATATTACAGCATTGGTGACAAGTTACTAGGCTACAACACAATACATTCCATTAGATCCCAAACCCTCAATCCACAGAGACACAACTAAGAACTTATAAACATATTTTGTAACACACATTTTCATAGTATCGAGTGCACTCGTAGTACCATTCCTTGTTTCCCGTTGTAACGTTTGCTTAATTAAAGAACAAAGAGATGTGCAAACGTCTGCAAAACGGAGTTTCTGTTCCCCTAGACTGTGATTATTGTAGTTTGAATTTATTTGTAGCTCATAACGCAATTAAACAGTACCTACGAGTACGACGAGGAATTTCAAACAGTGTTTGTGTTCATTTTCGAGTTGCAGCTTTGAGGTTTTGACGGGGAAATAGCAGTAACTGGAGAGGGTTGTTTTTAGTGATTTTGAACTTAGTTCTTGGTATTTATAATTAAGAAATGTTAGAAGCCCATAATTTTTTAGCGATAAACGTGAAAATATACTAGAAACAAGAAATTCATAACCGATAATAGATGAAAAAGGAATTTAGAAGTCATTTTAGTTTGCATCGAGTGATCAATATTCTCACCAATATAAGTTCAAAAATAATTCAATAGAGAGGTTGTAAGTATCGTATTTGCCCATTATTTGTACACTTGAAGATACTTTTCATATGTTTAACGAATCGATGTGCACCTATAAACTATGATTTCATATGTACAATAAATTGAAGTGCAGATAGGTAGGTACAGAATAGCATATCGTTTTATTACATAAAAGGCTCCTTTGAAGTCGAAGTGACTCCAGAAATAAAATACAAAGATACCATTGCAACATTTTGTATTCTGAGCGAAATATGGGGCTTGCAAATGGGTGACACACGGGCGCCAACTTTAAAGGAAGCTGCGCCATTCTATGAGAATTATGTGAAAATATTTCTCGAGTGGTTCTTATGTATTTGCATAGTGGGGTATAAAGTTTAAAGCTGAGGTAGAATGTGTAACACTAGAAGAAAGACTAAAAAAAAATAATCTTGTTATTGTGCAAGAATTATTTCAAAAAATTAATAGCACAGTTTGTAATAAGTAGTTGATGTATATGACAAAGTATCTTGAAGGACGTGATAGGCGCTATAAAAATTACCTCTCAATTTCATTTTAACTTTATAAATGCATCAAACAAAACCACTCTTTTAACGCGGAACATTGACTGTAATTGAAAACAATAATAATAAAATCAATGTACATTTATTGAATATGATAATATCAGCCAGCTACTATAATAGTCTATATTACAATAGGTTTGACCTATCAACAAAGCCTGCCAAGGAGAATCTAATAAAGCCGACATAGAGCAAGAACTAGTTATAAGATCTGATCTCACCAGATTCTATCTGAGCTCATAAAGTATGTTAATATTTATGATCACATTTACTAGATCGTTATTTTCCTATTTCGGAGGCATAAAACTGTCGTCCGAACGAGATTACTCGTTTCTTTTGTCTTCATATATAAATGATAAAGAAAATATACGACTTGGCTTATGTGAACGAATATAATTAAGCTTATCTAATAGAAGTTGTGTTTGGCATGGGATTATTTTCTCTTTGATATTATTTAGTTACACGTATGAGATGTATTCTAAGTATTAACGAATGTTTTGTTTTCCAAGATTGTACATACTCGTATTTGCTAATTCATCTTGTTTTTCATGACTTTTACTAACCGTTCGATCCTGATACTAACGCTATAATCCTCATTATTAAAATGACAGATGACATATTATTATGTATAAATGTTTTAAAGTACTTTATGATTACTCCAGTACTTATCATTTTAGTTTACTAATATCACCCTTGTTTCCAGTATACTCTACCACGATATTTAAACTTTATTTACAATCCATACTGTTTCCAATGTACTAAAGTCTCTCTTTAACTTGCCTCATCCTTTTATACTTCAAAATTCATTCAACGTTATCTTAAAGTACTTACATGCTAATTAATTATTGTCCCAAATAACATGATTTTGGTAGTTGGATACTTAAGTGCTGAGCTGCTTAAATTATTGGTAGCATAAGAGCATTATTTTCAGTAAGCTTGTCTTAAGAGCTTTTGGAATAACAAACATGCTCGAATTGAGTGAGTATTCTCTCTCAAACAATTGATGGTAGATCATGGAACAAATTGTTATTAAATCCACTCATAATATCAAATGTATTTGATATTAGGTGTGGCTTTCATAACAATTAAGAGAGAGAATTAAAAAATAATAGAAATACTTGTGCTCATTGGTTAAGAAAAAGATTTAAAATTATTGTCTTAAAGTAAGACAACACAACACAGACCTCATGTTTTATCATTAAATTGTCTGAAAAGGTATTGAAATTGAATTTTGTTTATTTCAAAGTAGTCGTATAAATTTATTGTGTTCGAAAAGTATAGTGATACATATCCATAAAATTTCGACTAACTTTAAACTTCTGATTATATATTACTCATACATTGATTCCCTTTGGATTTTTGTTCATTTATATTTTTTTATTTATATTGATTTGTTTCATTTATAAACATGTTAATATAAATTTATATATATGTATACCTAACTTACTAAATAATGGATGATCTCTGTCGCAAATTAATGGAAATTCAATGGCAAATAAAATAACAAAATGTTTCTCAGAAAGATTTTCCATTAAGCTAAAAGCGTGGTTTTTCGGCTGAAAACTTTTGAGTTTTAATCACCTAACAGTGGCGATGCGATGGCAAGTCGCGGGATCAGCAAAGTTTCGTCCCTTGTGTGCCTTCAGGCAAATAAAGCCTTCAGATTCCTATTCTATCTCTGAATATCAACTGAGATCAAAGGATTATGCAGATTTTAAAACGGTAAATATTCTCATATTTCCAAATTAAGCTTCCATGCCACGGGAATAGCTTTCGTGTAGCGTGTAGTCCGAGAACGAAGTTTCTGGAACTCTAACTATGAAGTGTAGTGACACGGCGGATTGTTCCGAATCCAACCTCAAGGGTTTACGACCGTAAAACTTTTCGGATGTTATACAAATTCCGCGAAGTTCGAGCTGATTACTAGGCCGTGATTTCGTATTCAATCTGTACTATTGTGTATACCTACTTGTCAATCAAGAGGAATTAAAATTATTATTGATCAAAGACTTATAGCTCTTTTTTCTACGATATAGTAACAAAGGTAATATTCGATTTTCTTATCATAAAATATTCATTGGTTTCACTGCTAGAATTTGTTTGTTAAAGTGATTTTTTTTTTTGTTTTTTAATTTGAAAACAGAATTTTCGTGGCGTGTATTTATAATCTCTTTTTTATATAAGCGTTAGATAGCGTAGCAGTAATGTCATTAAATTAAGTTTTCTATGCTAATAACTAAATACCACAGACTATGCATAATATAAATGACCTCTCGTAAACTTATGTCAAAGATTTACCTATATAAGTTCCTTTTATAGGTGTAATTAAGTATTTATTATAGTACAGTGAAATATTAAAGCATAGGTATCATATTATATTTTATAACTGCTTATAACGTATGAATCGTAGAACAACATGCGTTCTATCTGGCTGGAGTTGCAATGTGAACGGAAAAGCTGGGCTTTAATGAAGCTGTTTATTGGAAAAGTTTTGTCACATAGCGAACTGCTTTCCATATTGTTTCACTTTACCGTATGTTTTACTTTGTATCTGGATCATACACTTATATTATGTACCTACAATGGTTGCCCGTTATCTTTGAAGTGAACCGATGTTTATGAAGAATTTCAATTTCTTGGAAACGTTGTCAGTTTATAAAGTAATATTTTGCAAATTCATAAAAGGTTGCTAAGCATTATAAACCCGTTATAGATTTCAGTATCAATTTCACATAATCAGAAAAATAACACTTCCACGATTCATGTTTTAAGTTAGGTAAACGGTCGTGACTTTTGTAAGATTTGATTGAATATTGCGAATCAATTTTTTAGCTTCTCATCGTTGGACAAGAGTCTCTTAAGTATCTATTAATCAAGGAAAAATTATAGCTCTATGTTAAATCTGATTACTGTCTAAAGTTATTAACCATTGAATCTTAGTACCTTCCTACCTGACTCGCTTATACCAAAACCAATCCACCTTCCCCATCTTTGTAAATTTTTGAGTAATGGCACATAAAACGAAGCACCCATAAAGACAGGCATTACAACAAGCTGCGGGCCTGCCTAATGCATGTAAGCGCGGAACAAGTTCCCTCGTAGAATCTTTGAAATCGCAAATTAAATATCTGTCACGAACGCAAGGAGGTTGGCTACTGGGCTGGAAAAATAAAACCTCCTTTGTAATGCAGTGCATTCTTATTGGTTTTACTGATCTTGGCTTGTAGTCCCGTGCTAGTCTGGGACAAAAAAGAATGTTACCTAGCTGCGGTTTTTCAAATGTCATAGGAAGTAACTAAGGGTCAATGAAATGTATTCGGTCAATTAAATAGGGGCTAGTAACCTGTCACCAATGTTCCACATATAAGTAAGACCCTAATATTTTAATCTCTTCAACGATATCTCCCAATGGGATTAAAGGACACGCATGTATATTATGTACTGTAAATAAGTCTTATATTTTCTACTTGTAGATCTATAATAAGTTTACTATGATAAAATCTGACGTTTTAAAGGCTTTTAAAAATTATTGCGTGACATTACCATCTAGTGTGTTTTGTAACTATGACTCTTTTTATTTGTTTGTATTGGAATCTCCTTGAAGTAAATAAACACACTACTCCCTGAAAGGGTGGAAAAACATGGGGGAATCATGCGATCGATTACACAAACGAGATTCTTCCTATTCGGGGTTTCCATCCAATATACCACAACTGCAGTTTATTACTTTAGTGGTTATGTACAGAAGTGATTTCGAGATTATGTATTTTCTCAATATTATCTTCTAAGGGAATAATAATTCCAATACAATTTGGTAGGTTCTTGCATGTACCTATATGCTTTCTATTATTTAATGATAATTTACTTAATACGCAGTTAATAATGCTATTATTTCAATTAATAATGCTTGGTTTGACCAAGGAAATATTAAAGTCTCCAAGGACTTACATTTCCTACGAAAAAATTAAATTATAAGCGATTTTTTTTGAAGAAATTAGATTCGATTGATGAAAGTAAAAAAGTATTTTATGGGAGCAATTCCTTAGGCCAATCCATCAGTTCTCTCATACTTACAGGAGTGAACATAAAGCTGATGACAAATATTATGTGGTTCGCCCAAAACCCTTAATAAATGGTGGTTTATATTTCAACAGACAAAGCCCAGCTCTTAAATGCAGGGAGGCACATATTGAGGAAAATTCCGTATAAAAATATTTACCATACAAAATGAAACCTTGTTTTTATGGTGCTGCTTCTATTGAATTACGTAAAATATGAGCCCTTTGAGTACTCTTGTAAAAAGCTATTAAATTTGGTGACGGTTTGCCATGCCATCATAGAACATAAACGCATTTTGCTTTAACCTGGTAGTATATGAACAGATTTTCATATTAGTTCATTTGATTTTGAATGTTCATGTATGAGCATTGTTATTTATACGAAAGTTAAGCATATTAGTCATAAGAATTTATCGTACTTGAAGTTTAAAGTTCCCCGATTTTAGTGTTTTTGTTTATCAGTCAGTATAGCGGTTACAGATACTTTTAAACTCCCCTTCGTGACTACGCTTTCAAATAAGCCGAGCTAAGCCTTTAATCTACATTTATACATTAAAAGATGAGAAAAGAAAGTCAATGTAATGCTGCAATATTGTGGCTGCCGGCGCCTAGAGTAAGCCTAGAGAGATAAAATATGTGAATATAAAATAAGTTCTCTCAAAGCAGCTTTGAAAGCTCAAATGACATGCTTAGAGATGGAGCTGATTTGCAAGTGCAACCTGAACGACCGTGAGTTGCAGTTACACTGTGATCTTATATGCTGTTTGAGCATACTTAGGTTAATAATGCTTCAAAGTTTGGATAGAATAATAATTAATTCACAACGCATCAGAATTAACAAGGTATTGGATACGTTTTCGTCACATTAAATCTGCTATTGGCGTATAGTAAAATACCTATATTATCGCCTCTACGTCCTAACGGAATTGGCAGAGACTATCGATCGCCACATGGAAAAATCCTGTAAATTTTTTCTTGCTTCACTCATACTTATACATACACTTAGAGTAAATTAACTTAGTTAAATCGGCCAAAAATACGTTTTAATGTTGATGGTTGTCGATATATACCCGTCTGAGTTCGTACATATTAATGGAGTTCATGATATACACCGTGTACTAGAATGTTTAGTTCTACTACCGAGAATAGACGGTATGACCATTATTTAAAAGATAGAAACTGATAATATCCACTAAGTGATATTCTACAAAAACTAAAGCCACGTATACTGACATGCAATGAAATGCATGTAATTATGAGTTATTGCTGTAATTACTATGACCGTCGCTTATCGGGTTTTTATTTACGTATTATACGTGTCGTATATTTCTTTTATGGTGTTGTCTATTGTATACTATTACTGCATTACGTACTTTTATACACAGCCTTATTTTTATAAGGGTTTACAGAGAAGACAAAGACAACAGATAAAGAAACTTTATTTGTGACACATGCGAAAATAAGGTGTACAATTATTATAATAAGTTTTAGCATGGGCTGCCTCTTCTGGCGTACAATAGTATTTCGATTAATTATTAATTATCAATATAAAAATAAAAATTATCGTCGCTATGAAGGTGTCATTCCCCTTATAGATACTCGTATAATGAAAGGAAGAGCCAAGAGGCTAGGCAAGGCTGATGACCTAAATATTAGGTCACAGATAATATAATACTTTAGGTCACTATCCGGTTCACCTCGGAGAGAGTAGTGTTACTAAGTTGTAGGCGTAAAAAATGATATACTTTTTTTTTCTTTGGATAACAAAAAGAACATTAATTCTATAATTAAAACAACAATATATAACTAAAGACTATTCACATGTTTTTGCATCTTATACATCATTTCGTTTATCTGTTACTTTAGGAAAGAAATAAGACAAAATTAAAACATTTAATCAAAAACTTAAATCACCATTGTTTAGAAATTCAATATTTTTTTTGTTATTTACTAATAATACAAAGTTCATAAATATAACGTTATGCCCCGTTGACACATAATGTGCATCCTCTAATCCTTTTTAGAGAGGACTTAACTTTGGAGAGATAATATCCCCAAAAACAATATTAAATTATTCCTCATACCTTAACCCTGAGGTGCATAATACTTCGGGGTATAATATCTACAGGAATCACGTTTGGCTTATAACTTGGAGTGTAGATGGAATATTTCAACGTACGCTCCACGAGTGTCGCTAGGGAGTTTTATCTGTTCATGTCCTCTGAAAGAATTCACTTCGGCTTGAATGTTCTGAAAGCTGAATTATGGGCTATTCATAGTGTTAAGATGCATTCATTTACGTCCTTTTACACCATTCGGGCTTTACAGAATATTGGAGCTACAATATCTGCGATTGCATTATTATGGAAGATAACTGACTTTCTAGTCTATTGTCTATAAATTTGCATTAACCTCCTTACTGTAAAAGTGTAGTGTAAAATACGTTTAATAATTTGAACAAAAACTTCCAAGTCTATTACAGTGTAGTTTGTCCCGTTTTAGTCGGGACGTAAAAAGATTGCTAACTAGCTACTATTCTTCAACCTGCAACCTGTCCCCATGTTCCATTTGACATCAAAACCTCAATATTCACGCTAAAAAATGTCCAAGTAGATATTATCGTGTTATTATCGACCAGCACGACGGGGATTTAAGGACTCAAATGTATAAGCGTATATATGTAAAATATAAATATTCATATAAAATATTCATATTACTTCTTTATAATGTCACTTATAAACGACACGAACAATAACAATACGAAAATTACCACTTGTGTTACATTACGAGTAACTAAGAAGACTCTTCCACTAGTTCGTCAGTACAGTATCTGTGTATAGAGAGTCTCGTATGTAATGGTTGGACATCAACTCACACGGTTCAGTTCATCCCGGCGCGTTCGATCAAAATGCACTTTGTTCTGGAGAGAAGTTTGATGCGTGAAATTGACCGAAAATGACTGAGCCAAACTGAGTTATACCGCTTTTTATATAAATCCTTTCGGTACGGGTATGTGCGAATATAACAAGCTCAGTTAGTTGGTTAGCTAGATTGGATTTGATGTTTTTGCGTTCTATTAATAATAGTTACAAAATTCTCGATTTTTGTTCACCAATATATATAATATTAATGAAGTATTTAGTTATTCACTTTTTGTGTATGTTGGTCCAACAAGACTTTTTAGTGACGTATAAATACATAGTCTTTACATCAATGAAATTAAATAAATTTTATCACGAAAGGAGTAGCGAGATGTGTAATTTATTAATTCATTAAGCAAATTTCTAATATAGAAAAAGGTCCATAAAAGTTGCCGCCTGAACTTATGATGGCTTAAACTGTAAAATTGTGAGTTTAAATCATATTTTATAATAGCATTTAGAATTTAGTTGTCATATAATAATAAATGATGATAACAAATGATTGATGTATTCAGCTTTTTTGCATCATATCTATTTTTATGCTCACCCAAACTATCTAGTGTAATAGGATTGGTTCCGATAGAAAAAGGCTATAAACCGAAAGGGCCCGAAAATACCTCAATCCCCGACGCATTGCTCAAAGGATAATTTAGTTCACCTACTAGACGCTCGAAAATAGATTGCCTATTTTACATAAGCCCTAGTCAAATTTTATGATGTAAAAGCTTACGAAACCACCACGTTCGTGTATAAATTAATAACCACGCGTGTAAATTGCACTTAAATTTAGGATGACTGAAAAACATATATGTTTTACATGAAAACTTTCTTAATTTATGTTATAGATGTCAGTGTTCGAATTGTCAACATGATGTTATTTATAAATTGCGAGTCTTGATCTATTAAATAAATATCTCGTTTGGGGACCACACCAAGAATTTCCATTTAGCTAGTGTCAGCCATAAAAGAAGCATTTGTGAGGCTGTTTGCTTTTGTGACAGAGATCCAATTTTAGATTGTAAAGCTGCTAGAAGCAATCTTCCTACGAATTCACAGGCATAAACTGTTGCCGCGACTTACAACTTGTTGTTGTACCATTCTCCCATGGGAATTGTCCCATTTAATTATTTTCTAAATAGATAATAAAAATATAGTCCTTATGATTTTTATGAGTAGTTTGTATCCTATATTAGTCCTTTCATGAATTTGTTTTTATCAGTTTCAGATATACACAGTTTAATATCTGACTTATTTTCTTCTTATGTCTTATATTTACCTCAATTATAAGTTATATTCTGTATATTATACGCACATTCAACATTCCCATTAAAGATCAGTCAGTAATAGTCTCCTATCTTAAAAAAATATATTTAATCAGCACATAATTCAATACATGCTTAAAAAATCTACGTATACAATAAATAATTCTATTAACATCTAACAGAAACAAAAGCACTATTATCCCGAAGTCGGAAAGGGAAAAAGTTCAGTTCTCTTGGCTTTACGAAAACCTTTGGCACGAAATCATATTTTTTGGGTCACGATATCCTGAGGAAGTTTTTCGGGAACATGACTGAATTATACTGGCAAAAGAGTATAGGTAGATTGAAATAAGCCAATTAGTGCTTTGTTTGTTTGTATTACTTATTACGTTAGTGTGTACTAATGTCATCGAATGGTACCTTTATTATAAAGTAAGCTTTCGTGCTAAAATATTATGGTGCTAAAATGGTATATATATTTATGAAATTCATTATTCGAAACTTTATAATAGGTATAGTATTTGGTACTCCATTGGTACAACTGTTGTCCTTTTGTGGTTCCGTCATAATATCAGCGTTACAATTGTCCACTATTCGTAACACACCAAGCTGAGACGGAACCTATTTCACGGCGATGGCACACACAAAAGTACTTGTATGTTTGTCTTAAAATTTGTATTATATATATGTTGTGTATTATGTCTTCGTGTGTGTCTTGTAGTTGCAAAATTAACGTTTTTATTATTATTATAATTGTAAAGTCTTACAACAAACCATGATATGTTAGGCAAAGTTTGTGGTGAAGATAAAATAATTCAGTGGTCATGATCGGAACAAATGAGGATCCGTGATCTCTGCCTATCCCTCTACAGGGAATTGGGCGTGATGTGTATGTATGCATGTATTAAATAATTCTATAAATGGTTATAAGCTTAATCCATCCAACATAATAATATTATCAATACGATAACATGGCCCGTAGTCCTGTGATATGCTTAGCACAAGTTAAAAGCCATACTCAGTTGTAATGTAACTACAATTAAATAGTAACTAAAGAATGAACATAATTACGCAGGTTGGGAGAGAACTCAGCAAAATAATGAGACGAAACGTAGCAGCGTATAAAATGAGGTTTTTGTGTTCACTATAAGGTTGCTGTTGTGAACTCTCTTGATCTCGTGCCAGAGATTTAATTTGAGATTGAAAAGCTGCTGCTAGGAAACTTTCCTCATATTCCCATGCATTAGTTGCTACCACAAATTTGTTGCTCCGCCGTCTCGCAGTTGGTTTCATCTCGTTATCTGCGCATTTATTGAGATGCTTCGCGAACGTACAAGGACGACCTTTTATCAAATTTTGAGCGAGTTACGAGTTTGTTTCGAGTATATGTTTAGACATGTTTCTGTTTAGAAATGTAGGCAGGGATGACTTAGAGTTTCACCTTTTCCTTGATCTTGGAAAAACACTTTCAATTTAATGGCTAGATTTTTACTCGGTATTTAGAAGAACTTCTTATTTCATATATACGAGTATTTCACCCTAGTATATTCTTATTAATTCAAACATATTACTAAAAATATTATCGATTTTGTTTTCAAAAGAGGACAAGTTAAGTTACTTCTAACAAAACATATAATAATTATACAAAAACATGTGATTTATTTTTATTAAAAAAGTAAAGCTTTTTCGTTATTGTTAAAAATATTTGTTATTCACCTCTTGCGATATTCCAAGAGCGACTCTAAAGTTCGTAATCTCGGATCAGAATAACACTTGAGTAACAAATTCAAGAATGTTATTATTAAGTATTGTCATACTTTCAAAGTTTCTTACCTTGCATATTTATATTTAAGATGAAGATTATAATAATTTATTATAAAAATATTATTGTTATTATAGAAATTTTGACACACTTAATTCTAGTAGTTCAGAGTACAATAATAAATAAAATAATAGCATGTTAACCGAGCCAGCTGTTCTGGGTTAGTCCCCGTTCCCACTATTCAGTCAGTCGTCAGCAGCGCATGAAAGCTTGATTTGGTTACTTGAATTCCAATGCGATCACTCGAATCATAGTGGCGTACGAAAGGCGATATTAAATTCCTTTGAGTGATTTCGTCTAGCCTGAAAATTTCACCAGTCAAGTGGCACGAAAAAACGGCGACGGTCTGCGGTATTATTCTAAATGTAAGACTCTGCGTTTTACTTTTATAGATCTTCTGTCTTTATAGATACTTGAACGAAGCTTACATGTAGCATATAGTGCATTCTATCGTCTTGACTTCTATTCTTTACAAGATAACAGGTGATTGTACCCAAAATGATATTGCAGAGTAAGTTGGCTATAGGCTCTAGATAGTCAGTAAGGCGACAGCGTGACAAGTGACGTTTCATGTCGCTATGTGCGGTATGAGAGGATTTTTTTAGTTCTTGTTCTAATATGCAACGTTTGACATCTTTTTTATGATATAATAGTGGTTATAGGTACGATTAACTCTGTAAAAGGTTTGAGGTTTGATTTACGCCTTAAAAAATTCATTATTTATACATTTTTATATTAATGAATTAACTTGAAACATAGCGTTAACACACGCGACATAACTGAAATGGGCTTACCTTAATTGATGTGGTTCTATAATGATACCATTAATATACGTTTTACACTTACAATTGATTCCTGTTCTAGCTTTGTACATAAATAGAACATTTATAAATAAAATCAGGTCCTTATCTGCGTGGAACGTCATAATACGATACGATATATAATACGATATTTAGCTTTCATTCGTAAAGATTTTCAGCACCTTATTGAAAATAATCAACCTTCAACCGATCTAATATATGACGGAGAGCTGTTATACCCCAAAGTTAAGTCCATATACCAGAGCTATCCACACACATAACGTAGTCAATTATTCCCTCAAGGATCCCCTCCTTCGTAAGTACGTGCATCATTAATTCAGTGCATGTTTCAAGTGACGTAGTGGAAACAAAAGCTGCCCGTGCCACCAGCCAAATACGAGTGTAGTAGTCACGACCTTCACAATCGAGTGGTCGACTGATTGGATTCGATCGGACCGCATGGCACGTGCACTCAATGACAATCATTTTCTACCGGTTAACTTCTGCACGAAGGTTGTAGTTGATTTTTCTATACGTGATTCCAAGTTAGAGTTGGAGTGTGTTTATTTTATTATTTTGACAGCTGATAATGATTATATTAAACGTATTTAGGTGTGAGGATTGTCTGAAAACTCATAAATAATTCAACGATAAAATGAAGACATTAAATTTAATGCGGAAAAGCTACAACAAACAATATACTCTTTTGGATTCAATATAATTGGACTGCGATGAATATATCTCCTGTCACTTGTGGTAGTTTTTTTTCCTGTAGTAATTGTGGCTTGGGTGTTGAATTTAATATTTATTTCGCTGGCGGTTTCCTTTTTCAGTTTTTGACTTACCCTAATAATTATGATTCTATTAATGCTTCTATATACCAATATTGATACTCATATTGAAGACAAAAGACAAACGCGTTCACGACCATTAACCCTTGCGGGGTAGTCAGAAGTTCAGGAGTACATCTCTGCAATTGCGAAGGTAGTAATTCTATGGCCACCTCAAACCCACGTGTTGACCAGATACTCAGTACTTGTAGTAACAGCCTTGTCGCCATTACGAAGCACTTACCTGTTCGGGGAATAGGTAGGTTTCCTCACAATGTTTTTCTTCTATATTAAACAGATCTTTCAATAATATGGTGCAGGCACGGAATTTGCCACATTATTCGTATTCAGCCGTAAGCCGAGTGACGCATGAAGCCATTCGTATTTGCCCTCGTGGAGGTTTGGTGATTCATTTAAATTTTATGCCAGTTCGTGCCCGGACGGATTTGTATTAAACTTATTTTATGGCTCACTTTACGATCAATACGGATGTTTTGGGGATTCTAAAACTTAATAAGCCAATGGGATCTATTTTATTGCCAAATTACGCATGCATGTATAGATAAGGTAATAGAGAAGGTAAATTTTAGTGTTCCAATATATTTTTAACTTTTTCGACATAGCTTGATGATAAAATTGTAATGCTTGATTTGATTTGTATGAAAGTAGGTAAAATCGGCTTAGCTATTTTAGTATCTAAATCCAAGACGGCCTACGCTTTAGATTAGCATTTTGCGTGGGCATACCAAATTGTCTGTATAGTACTTAACTTGTAGGCTAATGTAAAATGTGTATCTCTGCTTGACTTAAAAGTGGTATAATTTCTGGTTATCATTACATAAAATTAAAGTGGAAAGTAGAATTGGACAGGGTAGGCTGCGTAGAACTTATAAATACCAATTTGGAGATATTCTTCTCACGGTGAGGCGGGACATAGTGTGAAGAACAGAAGAGTGTGTATGAGAAGGTTAATGGGTTTGAGTGCAGCAAGAGAGATTTGAATCGTTCCAGGTGGCGATCGATAGTTTCTGCCTATCCCGTTGGGGACGTAGAGGCGTAAATATTTATTATTGTATTGTAGTATTGTATTAGAGACAACATTAAATAATCCTAAAAGTTTTTTATTATTTCGTTGCTAATTTAAAAAATCAATACACATAGCCCATAGCAAAAAAAAACATTCTACATCACACATCTTTCGTTTTTAAATGAGCAGTGGGCTAATATTACAGATACCCATTTTTACGATCCAGGCTAAAAATTTTCGCTTTTCTTATATACATTATATAACATATAACGCCACCCTTCACTTAGTATGTACTTAAATATATTTGAAACGCCAAACCGAGACGGGAAAGCACAAATACTCGCACTGGAAGTTTCAATCTGTTCTAATATTGACTGTCAATGCCTTGTTGTTTGCAATCTATCGAAGAATTGATCGAAGAAACTGCATAGAAGTGAGGGATAGCAAATATACCACTGTGTGCTCATACAATACTATTTGCAAAAAGATTTAGCATGCAGTGTGTTTAATGGATTTTAGACACTTATATACTCACAATCTTTAATTCCATTTGATATTGACAAAACCTCGAGACAAATAGTCCTTAATATATTGCATAATTTTTAAAATTATTATTGCATAGCTTTAGTGATAGATGTAGTCCATAGTCAATTAAATTCATTGACCCCTTCTTTTGGTTGATCGGTTTCCAGTTCCTTATTACCCAACAGGACTTCCTAAACAGAAAGGCAACTATTTAGCATTCCATTTATGTTATAGCAACAAAACACTGCTTACTGAATATTTTAAGATTACATACATGTAATCGGGTTTCAACATACATAAATAAATGTATCACTTACAAGTAACGTGCATACTTGACACAAGCAGAAATCCACAAGTTATTTCCCTAACTACTCCAAGATGATGGGGCGCGTTTACTCAATCAGTGAAATCACAGATCTTGCTTACGTAAACATCCAGATGATGGGATTAGCCCGAATCGGGTGTAAATTTTCGCTTCACTGTCTGGAATACACACATTTGCTACGACCTTTCATCGTTGTATAGAGCCTTGGAGATATTATGATCACCTTGAAGCTCTACGGGTTCTTATGATATAAAATATAACATTAGTGACAAGTTGCTGGTCAGAGGTCCAATGGTGATACGTTTAAGCAATAGGCCAAGTAGAAAGTTAACTAGGTAGTCTATTTATGTCGCAAATTGACCTGAGACTGACATAGGGTGTCTGTAAGAGGAATAAACGAAAAACTTTTGAAATTGAGTATAGTTTTAAATATACACACAAAACTTCTGAGAATATCGAGATTAGTTAACAAAACACATGGAATCGTCTTTTGTGAAGATCGAGAATAAAGTGTTGTCAGTGTCTATTAGACTAGGTAAAGACAAACTTGGTAAGAACCGAAAGCAAATCTTGTTAGAGAGCTTCTGCATGATTACCGTTAAAGGAGCTGACTTGGTAACGGTGGCACGTCCTCACAGCTGACTCTTTCCGAACGTGAGCTATATAAACTTCATATTAATGATGCCGAAGCCTGAAAGTATATGTGTACTGTCGCAGGCAGAAGTTCATATATTTTATAATGTATGTGGTTTGTGTTAATTTTTTTTGCAATGGTGTACTATCGGGTTTGAAGTAGTGAGTAAAGTGTAGTAAGTTTTAAAAGGGGTGAAAATATGACGAGTATACTCTTTGTTGTATCAAGCATATGATTTGTTACTATCTAATAATGCAAAATATTAATAGGTCGTGAGTTTAATTACTATACCGTGGAACTAATGAGCTGTAATTCCAATTAGTCATATTATTGTTTTACCTGTAAAATTTAATTTTACAAATTGAACTAATGGTTGCCTAACGTTGTTAGAATCTAATAAACTATAAATATCTATCTATTATCCGTAGTCTGGTACTGTCACTATATTGTTCCACGTTCAACATATTATTTCATAAAAAAAACAATACCTCCTACAAATCCAATTCATCAAAACGAATATCAACTCTCATAAATAAAATATATGAAGTATGTATGTAAAAATACTTGTGTAATACAAAGAAGAACAATATTCATCACATGGTGAACATATAAGCTGCAACATACGTTCACCTCAATGCCAGCCGTAGTTTCGAAATGGGCTTTTTATTCTAACGATATTGCGGCCAATTGTACCCGTGCGGGGTGAGAACGTAGTCAATGCTTTATGTCTGCTCCGGCAGAATTTTGGTGATTCATTTAAATTTTATGGTAGTCCACGCCTAGGCGGATTTGTATTAGACTTATTTTATAGCTTACTTTACGATCACGGGATATCTTTTTTATTATATTCGTGAAAATGTAGTCGTTCCTTCTTCGCTATCCTGTTATTTACGTGTATAGTTGAGAATGTTCACATCTGGAAGAATAATGAATATTTTATTATATGTACAAACACACAAATATAATGAATGTGTAAGAAACCATAAACAAAACGGAATACCGCAAAAAGTCTTAGCATGTCGTAAAATGAGAAACTTGATCTTTTCACCGAGAAACAAAATGGCCGGAAACCTTAAAATTTTATGAAAATTAAACTTTTGCCCGTCTTTTGTTCCAAGATGCCGCAAATGATCATTTTAATATCCACTGGTGCTGTTAACTGGAATTATTTCGAGTTAAAGTTTTCTGCAGTAGTCTGCGAGACATTTCGATAGCACTCGCTCCTTTTGTTCTTTTTCATATAAATGCAGGATATTTATTTGTTTTTAGCTATAAAAAGTGCCGGTTTGACTCAGGTGTTAGAATTAAGGTTGAATACTAAATGTAACAGATTCCTTCTTCTTCCATGTTTCTTCCATGAAGCACACATAAATGAATATTATCATGAAACACATCACAGTAAGAGAAATTTATAACTATGAATATATATTATATATAACACTAGGTTAATCTTGCAATATGTTTAAAAAAGTTCTCGCCTTATTCGTTTGAATAAGTGTGAGGGCAGATCGTAATATAATTTTCAAGGAATCCTATTGTGTGTCAGAATTTAAAGATCTGTCAGAATCATTCAATGGGGTATTCGGTAGTCTTTTTATATCTCTACACATAATAAATATATCTAAAACTACCTAGTATATAAATATATATAAAATATTTACAACATATTTAACATATAATATGAATGTTTTTAATAACAAACGTAGTACCCAACCCAAGCTACGTTCAGCTGGAAGACAGAGATCCATCTCCTTTGAAATTTATATGAACTGGAAAACGAACAGAATAAATGATTGCGCAGAGTGATTGATAAATGCTGCGCTGCAAAATTACGGAGCTTTTTACTTCCATTGTGGCAATTATCTAACAGTTGCAACCTTTTCTAAGAAATATAATGCTATCCTTATATTCGCTGAAAATTAATATTTTAAGGAAAACTTATTGAATTACGTTTATATAAGCAAAGGTGCAACTTAATTACAAAATGGATTCTAACGTAAAAACTAACGAAAAATATGTTTCCATGTGACAAAATGAATAGGATGTAAGCTACCTCATCTGAATTCTTTAAAACTTAAAGCAATTAATATTTACAGTACGGTAATATATATCGATATATTGCATAAACGTCACATAGATCTTGTAAATACTATATAACTATTTATCAGGTATCTCTTAGTGTCAACAATATGTAACTATAATTTTGAAACCTTGGAATTAATTAGCAATAAAATGTTAATTATTGATGTTATGCCGACGTTCAATATCATTATTTTAGGAATTCCTAATGAAATGAATCCTCATAATTATTATATTAATAATTTTCCGGCAAATTGGATTGTACAGAGTAATATTTCGTTTTAGTCTAGCTATTTATGGTTAAAAATACAGTAACACAATTCTATCTAGTTACGAACTAAATAACTTAATCACATTTGGTCGCGTCAGGCGGCAAGGATTAACATGTTGGTGTGAAACGGATTAGAGATTCTAAAAGTAAATCGTAGCTTTACCAGTTCTATATACGAATATTTGGAAACGTTGTTGATCCTACTTGTTCTGTGAAGCAATATTGCATTTCTACGTATAGCCTTGTATGCAAATAGAAACCAAAGACCTAAGAGAGATTTTGAAGCTAATGGGAATACAAGAAGTATGTACATTACTATAAAAAGAAGTATAGTTAAATATTCTATAGATAAACAAAAAAATTCAACTACTATCAGACCCTGTAATGTAATTATATACTTGATTTCATAGTTTATGGAACTTATTCCATAGTTTTCTAAGCAACTTCCTAGAAGGGTTTCAGAAATGCCCTTACGCTCATGTCAGTACAGCAGCTTTGAAAAGTTAAATGAAAAATAAACATTGCTAGCTGTAAAGTTTTTGAAACTAATTTGCTCGGGGCAAACAATTTTATTCAATTACAAAAGTTAACATCCTTACCTCTCAGGAATAAGCGTATTTGATCCCGAACTTCGGAGAGTCAAAGCCTCAAACTTTGAACGTACCTAACTTCACAGACAGTGTTCCTAGTTTTGTTGTTATTGCCGCTCCAACTATTAAAAGTCTTAGCTGGTTATTAGGTTAGTATTAGTTGCATGCGTTTCCTAGGACACCAATTGTTTTATCTGTTCTACTAACTAGTTCGGGGTAGTAAAATCAAAGGAGCAAGTATGGAATGCTCGGACTCTTGGTCAATTACAGTAAGCGGAACCTTCGTGTGTTATTCAGTAGGTGGCGTGAAGGTAAGGATAATTTGAAAGTCACTTAATTTAATATTAGGATCATCATAATTAGGGTAAATTTTACATGCACCAACTACCAAGTTTTAATTATTCTAAGATATTACCTTTATTGAATTAGTAGATTACAAAGAATATTTATACAAACATTTATACTACTATTCATTCATTGTCACTTAAACGTTTATTGAATCTTCTAAACAAGAAACTATAAACAACGAGAGGTACTTAGGACCTGTTTGTTTTGACCCCTAAGGATTATGGACATTATATTATAATATCATTCAAACTTGAATTTTATGTGCCTTTAGAAAATATAGGTACCCATAAAGTTTTTAATGAAAATATATGTTCATACATAATTGATCCATTTAAATTTAATACAGTCAAGTCACGTAAAAAAGTAGAGCGTTAGAAAAAACGCTTTAATAATTGGCTTTAATAATTTCCCTCGCTCCATTGTGATGATGCAACCCACGCCAAAGCAATTTAATTCAAAATAGCGTACAATAGACGATATTAAATTCTTTTCAGAAATTTCAATTGGGTTTGAGTAATTTTAGTGCTTCAAATGGCTGAGTGAAGTTCTATTATTCAAATACCTTTTGTGCAAACTCGCTTTTGTGTATTAGTAATAATGTTAAATAAAGATTACGACCTTTGAAAGCTGGATGTAGCTGAGTTATTTATTAGATAAGTACTTTCGCAGTAGATACGAATTGGCAATACTGGCTTTTTATCTTAAACTAAACATAACTTGATTATTATTAACCGCCATTTTAACTTATTCTCTCTCTGTGCTCTGAGCGAACTCAATGAGGTAGTTAGTTCGTTAGCAGTTGTTCATTTATGTCTTTTTTTGTCATATTTGTGCAATTGTGCTAATTTTACGGAATTTATATACATAATTATAGTTTTAAGAGATTCGCGATTTATACTCATGATTAATAACTAACGGGACTTATCGCGTATGTTTTTATATAATAAAGTCACCTTTATTGAACCCGACGTTTCGGCTACGTTACCATGGTCACGGGCAGTCTGCCACGGTTAAATGTCACGGTTTAAATAAAGGTAACTTTATTATATAAAAATTTATATACATATTCTAATAGTTCTCAGTTAAAAAATGTTAGTATAAATAACGAATTGCTTTTACGAATCCTGTAATGATAGACTTGAAATCAATAACAAATTAATTTTGTGTCAGTAGCACAACAACACCCAAAACACAATTTAGTAAGCAAACAAACACGTGGAATGTGGCATTACGTCTATGGCTAATATTGCTCATCAGCATTTAATATGAGCCTCGTGCAAAATGGAGGAACACCTGAGGGCGGCCGACAGATGGCGCCCATTCATCAGAGCTCCCACGCGGGCGATTTGCTTTATTAAAATAAACACACTACTATAAATATAAATAAATTTCATTAAAATGTTGAAAATTAAAAGGTGTATTAATTTGTAAGCTGATGAGAGATAATGAGCTGTTTTAATATGGAATTGTTGACACCTATGCATATATTGGTTGTAAATTCTTCTAATGTTTTTTTTTGTGTGTCGACTCCTATGAACCTTCCAAAGTAGCTGACGCGATTCCATGTTTTATGCCTACCCTAGTTAGCGAAAACTTAGTAATCCAAAATACACGTAAGTAAATAAACGTTTTAAAATAAATCATAGTTATTTCAATATTACTTTGAAATTTAAATCTCATACTACGTAATCACGACTACGAATAACGACTGCGTTTCGTATGTAGTCTATAGTTATCGATCGATCGGTAAATCTTCACAAAACGTTCATACAAGAATATGCAATCGATATTCAACTTAAAACATATTAGTATAGCGTCTAAATTAATCAACTAATCTACGCTTATATACTACCAACTGACAGACGAACTACGAATGACAGCAAACGAAAGCAAACAAACAACTTTCAAAGGCCATAATGAAATCTTGTAACAATCGGCTCTGTGTGATTACTCCTATAGGGAGGTACGTTCCGTAGCTGGCGCACGTTTCGTAGCAGACTCTACGGACGTGAGCGACATACGCCTCAAGATCAATGATGCTGAAACGGCAAACATATTGGTTACGTACGACTTATTGCCGCCGCGATCTCTTTCGGTTTTGCATTCGGTACGCCGCGGATGCGTGTGTATATAAGTGGGTGGAGTTTAATTTAAAGTATGGTATTGTGGTGTTTAGCGTTATTGAAGTATGAGTTACAATGGGGTTAAGATATGTAACGGGAAGTG
This sequence comes from Leucoptera coffeella, assembly GCA_030578115.1. Classification (NCBI taxonomy): domain Eukaryota; kingdom Metazoa; phylum Arthropoda; class Insecta; order Lepidoptera; family Lyonetiidae; genus Leucoptera; species Leucoptera coffeella. Next base: position 328,188 of record JAMBLF010000158.1, read on the forward strand.
GTGTTTAGTTTTATTCAAGTATGAGTCATAAAGGGGTTAATATGTATTAGAAAATTTGTTGGTGTAAAGGAGCTGCAGTTCAAAAAGATGACACTAGTTATTTCACTACGTAAATGTTAGTAGTTAAGGATTTAAGATTTTAGATATTTTTAAATAAGTTATTTGTAGTTGATTTTTTCAATCAGCAATTTGGTTGTCCTTATCGTTAAAAGGCCCTACAATAAAAAAATATTTTAACGTTTTTAAGTCTTGTGTTTCACAAACGATCTTTATACTGTTGATGTTTCCTTTTTTATTTAGTTAACATACATATAACATACAAATCAAATAGTTTATTTATACAAAATTATGGCATTTTCATAATTATTGATGGTCTTGATTTAACTTTACACGAGTATCAAAGTATGTTGAATTTACTATACGAGTATGTACTTGTATAAGATGGATGATTACTATTGAAGGAACAAAACCTCGTCTGCAATGATATATACATATACCCCGATGATGTAAAGGTTCGGTAGAACATGTGCGGAATTGAAAGGTTTTGACGCAATGCAGTTGATAGAGTACAAAACTGGATCCCTTTCACTCGTGAAGGTTATTTGATGTTTGGACTGAACTCAAAACAATAGCATTTTGTTTCAGAATATTCATTTCGTATTGTTGAATGGTTTCTAAAGGTATTATATTCCAAAGTTTGTTGAAATCGTATACATTATGTATAAACATTATTTGTAATGAATAGATTGTATTGTTCCAATTATTATTACTTTACAGGACTTTTAATGTATTATTGTTAGTAAATTTCAATTATACATTGTATATACATATGAACAAAGCTTATTTATCAAAAGATTTTGCTTTAATAATAAGAAACACAAAGCTATTCATAAGTTTCAAAAGAAAAAAATACTTAACTATCAACCGTAGAAAATAAAGCATGAAAAATTATCCATAGAACGTGACTAATAAGTTTTCCTAGCTGGGAAATCATTAATCAGTAGCTTTATTGCACTCACGTTCAATGTTCATATAGGAAACATGCGGTTGTTCAGTTTTTCAAGGAGGACTTAATCTCGTTAAAGCCATTGCAAAAGCACTAGTAATCTAGAGAAACAAATTTGAAATGGATTAAAGGTATACGACGAGTAAAACCAGTTCTCATATGTATAAGAGCTTTGTACTTATAAAAATTAACCAAGTTATAATAAAGAAAATACAAAATCATTAAAGAACATTGACCAAGCACATGATAAAGGTGAAATATTTAATTATTATTATATTATACTTAATTTTAATTATTACTTAATTATGAATATTTTTTAATTATAACTTTTACGGTATATAAAACAACTGGAAACTGGAAACCGTTTAACTTTTTTGGTCACCGGCGAATCAATTATTTAGTTGGTCAATTAGGAAATAAACCAAACAAATATTATAAGCTTACATCAAGACCCTTTACCATTTATTATGTAAAATATACTTACTTGTGATAAACAAACACTCAATTTATTTAGCAGAACACAATTGCAAGCCTCATCGATGTAAGAGATTCAATTTGAGATAGCGAAGTTTATACGACCAAAGTTTTCCCATACTCACATGCTATGATACCACGATTCCTTATCAGCCATCTTTCTATTGGTCTCACCCTATTTTCTGCCCATTTGTTGAAAAACTTCCTGAACAATACGGGCAAACCACATATATATACACTTCTTTAAGAAGTTAAGGATATAACTCTTCTTTACTATAGGTACTGACATGATTTGTAAAATATTGTCTGACGGAGATTGTAAGATTAGTTAATAATTGAAATATACGCTCGTTACTGTAAAATCGTTTTGTATATATCGATCCAATCGATAACGGAATTAACATTAGTACCTACTTATTACAGTAACAGCATTGGTTGCTCCGTTGACACACCGGTTTGATCAGTGAAGTTAAGCACCTCGTTTGATCAGTGAAGTTAAGCAACGATGGCATAGGCAGTGTCTAGATGGTCACCCATTTGGAATTTTCCATGCGATTTTTCATTTTAGTGAGAGTAATAGTAGAATTTGTCAGTTATTGGTGATCACTTAATCTCAGGCTACCCTGAAAAAGTCATGTTGTCGTTAACGTACATATATATAAATAGGAAATATGACCATTCGCTTAAAAATTTCTTAAGGGTTGTCAGATGAAGAGATAAAAACTTTCATAAATTTCTCAAATATTTTAGTTACTTCTACCATTCCTACAAGCTACTACTTCGACGCTACCAACACTCTGTCTGTAAATATGCAAATTAACTGAACGACGTAAAGCGTGATCCTTTACGAAACGCTTGCTCCAGATTACCGTAATGTATTCAACTAAATTCTTTCGGGTTCATCCGGAGCAACTTCGCGAAAGCCAACCGTTGAGATTCGCCATCGCAGAAATTGAAAATTCATGAACTGGAAAATCAAATTATGGGTGAAGCTGCAATTTGTCTGCTTATTATGTAGATCCATTTCTTGGGCTACAATTAGTTCAGGAACTCCTTTCGAACATTTCAAGAGGCAAATTATTACGTCTGGGACGCTTTTTTTACAGAAAATACTTTATTTTTGGACAACAGTTCTGTGCTAATCTGGGGCGTAAGATTGCTAGCTAGCTGCCGTTCTTGTTATGCATGTCGTAGGAGATGACTAAGGAACTAGGTGTAATTAGAATCTACTGGGCGCTAGGCTAGCAACCAGTAATGTTCCTTTATGACACCGCAACCAATAATATCCATGCTAAAAAGTGACCTCAAAGATATTGTATCTCCGAGATTCTGTGTACCCCAAAAGGGATTAAAAGACATGCATATATGTGTATACATGTATGTATGTATTTTAGACCACAATAACCGTAGTATAGCTTTGGTCATGTGCATCGACAAGAGATAAGGTCGTGTAGAAAACTTCTTTATTTTTATTTTTGCTCAAAATAGGTGAACGTCTGAATTGAATTGCAAAAGGACTTACTGACAGGTATTTTGTATCGATTGAAACGTGGAACTTCAGTGGTCCTTGTAAACAGTAGTTAATTCGGCAGTCGTCACCGAAGCTTTGGATTGCCCTGTAAAAGTTTTAAGTGTATATTTTTCTATAAATGTATCTTTGCAATTGAGTTAGTGATTAATAGCTGCATCACACTTACCTTTAATCAGATACTCAATCCAAAATGGTACTGGTCTACGTTTATTTGTAATATATCTTGTGCACAAATAACAAGCTAATTGTTCATTTACTTTGATCGTAAAATAGTACTTAGTAATTAATATCTGATTAATAGCCCTTTTCAAATACTTTAAAAAGGGCACTTTAACTCTTGCTGTCAATCTAGTTACTGGAGAGCAGATGTGACAAATGAGCTCCATTAATATTGTGCCAGTAGGTGAAAACTGGCGTGAAAAATGAACCAGCACGATGCCAAAGTTATTTATTAGGTAAACATCGGGAATATTTTCTAAAAGTAATCGATATTTTGTCAGGTTAGGTTAGGTACTTAGGTATTTTTCGATATTTAGGCTAGGTATAAAAGGTTTTGTCGGGTACTGAAAGCAATGCTATGTGTACAGTTTAGACATACTACCTTACCTTTATTAACCCGACGTTTCGGCTACGTTGCAGTAGCCATGGTCACGAGCAGACTGTAATTTTATTATATATATAAAAACTTACGCGATAAGTCCCGTTAGTTATTAATCATGTGTATATTTTTATCTGCGACTTAGGTTTACACTAAATCATTTAACTTTTCATGCATACATACATAGTATATCCACGCCTCTACATTTCCAACTGGATAGACAGGAACTATCGATTGCCACCGGGAGCGATCCTAACAAATCTCTCTTGCTTAACTCACAGCCATTAACCTTCTCATACATGCTCTTCTGTTCTCCACACTACGTACACCCGCCTTGAGAAGAATGTCTCCAATTTGATCTGCATACGTTTTTCGAAGAAAATATAATGATTGAATTGGAGTTGGACATCATTTTAGAGACTATATCTCCGCAGTCATTTTTAACAATACTATCAGAGTTGTAGTAATATCATTATTAAATATTGATGACATAGCTAGCCTTAGGCATAATTAATTAGACTAACTTCTAGAACCTTAGTTTCCTTTAATGACATACATGAAAAAATGAAACTAAATAGTTTAACGTCCCAGCTAGAACGATATTCGGGTCATTTAACTGTAGGCCACGAATGGCGAAAGTTATTTGTTTTTAATTTGGAATCCCAACGACGAATGAAGCATCATCGTTCTGCCATTCCTCGAATTTCAAGAGTGGAGCCGCACTACGCACTGATGAAAAAACTTTTCACTTTTGCCTTTTACGTTTTGCTACAAATCATTCTCGTTTCAACTACTATGTTTTGCTGTGGGTAAGAATTATTCAAAAGGTTTAAATGTGCCCGAAAGTAACATATATTATATTTATGTTACGAGAAGTTTAGATCACCTTCGTTGTTTGAGGGTTAAGCTAATCTGTATAATCCAACTAAGAGATCATTTACTTATTTTAATGTTCACGAACACTAATTAACTCTTGCGGGGTAGTCAGAGGTTCAGGCATCCATATCCGCAATCGCGGAGGTAGTAATTTTATGGATGCACGTGTTGAACAGATAGCTAGTACTCAATGAAACAGGTGGCAAGCCATATCACCATGTACAAGCACTAACTATTACCTGTTCAGGGAACAGGTCGGTTTCCTCACGAGGTTTAACCTCACCGTAGTATTCGACGTATTTCGTAAATGCTTCAAGTGAGTTTGATTTCGGACCTTCAAGGGATTATGGTCGCGAGGTTAATGTTACCATAAATACTGAATGCATATCCTGCAGCGTATCGTATTAACGCATGGGTTAGGCTGTGGCTTGTAAACGTCGAGCCAAGTGATTGATTCATATGGGACAGTATCTGCATAAGCTGTATTTAACGATCTTTTTGTTCCTGTTCTAGGTTTGAATAATGAGGAACTAGATTGGTGGTTATTGTATGAAATATGATAACTTGACAAAATGTAACTTTTTTGGTAACTGTATTAATTTACAATTTCAGAAGCTATACAACCTCTGATATTAACAGTCTTACTAAAATGTTAACAACCACTATCATATAATATTGAATAAATAAATTGAAAACACTACTTTTAATTTACTACGCAATAGATCAGATTTTAAACATATTTAAACCATGTATTAGTATAGATAATACCAAAGGGTTAAGGAAAATTTAAGTTAATCATATAGTTGTGTGATGTAAAGACAATATAGCGAAAATTATTATACGGTGTTTATGTATAAAATTAAGAAGATTGACAAATTAAACAACAATATAAAAAATACAATTAACCAAAATAAAAACAAAGAAAATATTTATATTCATCAATTGCTTTGTTCAAACAATACCATTAATGGAACTTTTGCTTTTAATACAAATGAAACAAAAATATTTACTCAACCATTTTCTTGTCTTGAATTGGATACACGAGTAATTTTCTAATGCCTTGCGATCATCAAGAGAATTACTTTCACTTTCCGCGACGTTGAAGGGAGTGCCAAGGAATTAGAATTAAACTATTAACTAATTGAAGCAATCAGCTAAGCGAAGCTCAGGCACACCTGCCTATCAAGAATACTGCTACAGCTATCTGTGTATAAAAATAGGGAACTAAGAATATATAGACTATACATAAAAATGTAGAATAAGGAAATGTATGTATTTTTGAGTTCAGTTTATAATATGACCATAAAAAAAAACCTAGGCAAAAATACGTCATATTTGTACGCTCTATAGCTTTGGTTATTTTTTAACTCGTTCTAACAATATCGCTTGTTATAATCATATTTATAAAACTACGATGATGACGATTGTAACTACATTCACATCATTTAATTCCGGGTGGAAAAAACTTCGAAGTTAATAAAACATCTTCTTGATCACGTTTTAGTATGAATGTATGTATTGGGTATGTGATGTCATATTGTAACTACACAACCTTCATACCAACATAATTGTATATATGACCTAATCCTTAACCTTAACTTTAACAGAAACTAGTCAATAAACTTAGACTTTACACCCAATAATATTGTGGTACGTTTCAATTTGGTTTGTAGCGCCATATTGAATGTTGGGCACAATATTTAATTAGGATTGGCAGGCAGAAACGGCTTCGTATCCGTGTCCATGATGAATTTGGCCTTTGTACGTGTTGACATAGGTGAGATTACCAAAGCTTTGGCTTCGAACAATGATATATTGATGTCCATCTTAATTTGATTCCATAAAAACTTCCTGAACAATGCGGCGAACAACATATACTTATTTAAAAAATAAAGGAAATAATTCTTATTTTACTATAGGTACTGACAGGGTTTGTAAAATATCGTCTAACAGAGATTGTAAGATTAGATTACTTATTATTGTAAAATTGGTTTGTAGATATCGATCAAATCAATTACGTAATTACAGCTCACACAGCAGAAAAATTATTTAGGTACTAATAAACTAATACATTGTAGGTGATCCGAGCTAGTCTGCGAAGTAAAAAGCGTGTTAACTAGGCTGCCGTTCTTCCTGACATGTCGTAGGAGTAAGGGACTAGGTGTATATGGAATCTAGTAGTTGATGCGCTAGCAACCTGTTACCAATATTCCATATGACATCAAAACCCCAATATGCATGCTAATAAGTGTTCAAAAAGATGTTTTCATGTCTCCAAGGTCTGCCCTCCCGAAAGGGGTGAAAGGTCGTGAATATATGAATATATTTATGTAAATTGTAGGTAGGGGTCAGCCCAATAAGACAAGTGACAGGCAGATATACGACATATTAAAAAATATGATGTTAAAAGTACCTATAACAGCTGAGTGTGTATCAGGAGGTATATAATGTCAATGAAGCGACACATAGGGAGACGTTATCTCTACTTAATCATCTGTAGGGAAACAGGTGTGATCTGTGTGTGTTGGCGTGTTTAATTAAATTAAACCTGCTAACTACATATAGGCTGATTAAGACTCGATATGAGTGTATCCATCAGCCCTTTTACAAATTTAGATGTATTACATAATAATGGGAAATGTTATCCTTAGTACTCTACCTACTACTTAAGTATTATTTAGCTTGGTTGGGAAATTAGCCGTTTATTTTTTATTACCCGTGCTTAATTTATTTTTGTCCAATGAGGAACAACTTGATTAAAATAGAATGGATAGTTAATATAATTAATTAATTCAGTTTCAAAGATTGGTAAATGATTATTGAAGTTTCTATTAAACAGCTTAGGCCGTATCGGAATGTTTGATGGAATGTTGAGATACTGTCAAAATTAGTTGTTAAGAGCTCTTGTGGTTAAGCAATGGGATCTAACGACCCAAGTTTAAGATCGAAACCCTTTAAGAGCCTCAATCCGATCATATTTGCTCCGCTAAAGGAATGTGCGAAGTGATTTTCCAATACGATGTACGATTTGTGATATTAAATTAATATTGGTAAGATTAAGCTGGATTATTTTGTGCTATCTGAACTATTCTTTTCAACTTATAAACATCAATTGAAGCTGTAGGAAATACTCTAATATTGTATCTATCACAATATGTACGTCAGTTAAAAGTTGACAAAGCTTATATAGAGAAAAATAACTATTGAACAGGAAGAAAAAAGGTCTATTTTAAAATTTTACTGTAACAATAAATAGCAAAGCAGTAATATTGTGACATTTGTAATAATACCAATTTATAGTTATTGATTGTATTTGAAATTTGTTTTAACAGATTCAATATATGTTTTAAATGCTTTTTGTACAATAGATTAAGACTATTTTAATATATATCGTAACAACTTTAAATAATTAGATAGATTGTAATAAAACAATATGATTTGATAATCAGTAATAATTATACTATTTGACATAAGCACACACATATATTACACTACCGCTCAAACTAGAGTCTCTCCAGAAATAGACACTAAATCCCTGAGTCTGCCTTCAAGGCTGTGGCAAGATGCTTTAAATCCGTTTAAAGAGGTAAAAGAGTCTCGACCCTTCAGTTCCATAGAGCAGTCCGTGCGAACTAAGTTGCTAGCATCCAGGTCAAGAACTAAATGTCGAGTATCATTTGAATAATGAACTGTGAAATGTTTAAGCATTTCGCTGCACTTACAATTTTCCCTGTCTTGAGCGAAATATTTTTGAAGTTTCAAGTCCAAATATTTATGGACTCTTGGAGTGAGATGGTGAATACTTGAGAACAGGATATTATAATACTGAATATTCTATGATCAATGAGTGTTTTTGATATAATCTTATAAATAAACATACACATCATGTTCAGATAATCTCCGAAGTGATGGTCAGAATATTGTCAAGATTAGAAATTATGTATTATCCGAAACGAAATGATTGAACATACTATTTTTTAGTATCGTTTTACATTTTTGGTATACAGATGAATGATAAATTAATTCTTCTGATGATTTTTCATATTCACTTGATGTAAAACAGAAAAGGAATTTAGTTTGTAAGATAATACTAATGATAATATTTGTGTTCACCAGTCTGTTACAATCTACATTAAGATGCGAGCCTCTGTAAGAGATCGCTGAAATGAGTTATAATAACTGAGTTAGTGCTAGCACTTCTTTAAGCCAATGATCTACCTGACAGGGGGCACCTGCAAAAAATGCACCTAATTCTATGAAACTAGAAAGTAAAAGCTTAATTTCACACAATTAACATTCTAAACACTGGTCTTCGCATATAACATCAAATAAGACAGACAACAAAGACCTTGTTAGGTCGCAAGAATCTTTCAAAAGCACATTCGAAAATTTACTCTGCATATCTCCGTTGAAAAACAGTTCTCTACAATTTAACACAACAAGCAGCGTTGTTGCTTTGTTAAAATTTAATATCAGTAGAACGACGTTGTAGCATGGCTCGACATCCTTTTGTTCTTGTTTGTTGGGAACAATAGAAATGTAAGCATAGATGGAAATATACTTAGCAAATTGTATGTGCAGGATACATTGTCGCTATTCAGGCGCTGGCTGACTCAAGCACTATTGGAATCGTAAAGTTGCTTTAATTTAACGACGTCCTTACAGAGGATTATATTCATAACAACATGTCTCATACAGACGTTGACTGGCTGAATAGATGACAACTCTTTGTCTCACTATTCAATTAAATGATATGTCATAGCTTTGGTTTAATATGTGTATTAAGAATATCTCAAATTTAATTCGTGCGTATTTCTTTAATATAATTATGAAAGAACCTTTTAGTTGTATAACTTTACATTATGGTGACTACAATTGTCTTCTTACTGACTCAAAATTTAAACGAATCAGAATGAGGTTTCTACAAATGGTAAATCGCAGGATTCAAAAACAAGTATAAAAAATAAGAATGACTATATTCATCAATAATGGCTTAAATTAAATTTTCATGAATTATAACACAGAACGATGTCCAATACTTAAATTGTTCGACTATCACTTACAAAATTTATAAATCAGAGCATACAATCTGTATAAATCTGAGCCAAAAAATACTGCATACGATATATATCTCTCTTCATTTTACGGACACAACAAAACCTCAAACTCATAACATTTTACTCTTCCCATAATAATGAGCAAAACACATCTATAGACTGTTCTAGTCATAATTCTTTTACGAGCATTCGGTTAAACGGAGCACATGCTGGAATTAGTTTTATGGTACAACAACGGCTCTCCAAACGCAGTTATGCCCGAAATGAGATTCCCCGGGAGGTGACAATTTACCCTAGGTAAGCTTATATGGCCACCCTAAGAAGCGGAAAATACCACAACCTTATTACTAGTAGTACTATTCGGAGGCAGGAAAAGTACGGATGCGTAAGACTTAAAAGATCTAGCTTTGGTCGTAAATGATAGCTATAGTAACGTGAATTTAATAAAACTAGAAAGTAAATAATTTTGGATTGCAAGGAAAGATATGCTCAATAAATTTGGAAGGAATTTATATTTTGCATTCTTTTTATGTAATTCAAAAGCAATGAGTATGGTTTATCAGTCCTTTAATTTCAGTACAAATAAATTGAAACTATGAAAATATTACCACTAACATGGCGTCATAGCTGTCCTCTAAGATCATTGTATAACTGATTATATTTATAATGCCCCTAACACAATTAAAAACTCTAATTCACCAAAAACTCTAATCTCCCAACTCTACGGCTCGCCAGAAGTAGAGCAGTTGTTTTCGTTGGAAAAACTAATAAAGTGACAAATAGCGGTCAAGATAACCCCTTCCTATTCCGATTCCCCCTTTGCGATTTCCAACCCATCTCTCTACCTGGAGGCATCCAATTTGTTTCGCCTTGACGTGACACGTAACACGACTGCAATTTAGTCTTCGTGAAATTGACTTGGATTTGAACACTTACACTGTCGCGTTTATTTTCTGGCTCGCTGCAGTTCCTTGTGGTTTGGCTTCGCTATTGAATGTACAGCAAATTTGGAGAAGAGCAGATAAAATTTGGTATAGAAATACAACAGAAACATTTTAAAGATGTTAGCAAGCTTAATTGCTTTGATATGTTGATGTTTATGCTATAATTATATTACAAGAATTACAGTAATTGTCTCTGGTAACATTCAGCTAAAATACAATACTAAACTCAATTAACTAATAACTACTAAAGTTCAAAAAATTCAACGTAGCTCAGTTGTTTGGGGCTTGACTCTGTATCGAGGGTACAGGGTTCAAATCCCACTTGAGCATGTACCAATGGAAATGAAGTTTAATGAATTTCTATGTACATTTTCGTAATAAAAATACATTTACGAAATGCGTCGAATACTACGGTGAGGGAAAAACATCGTGAGGAAACCTATCTGTTCCCAGAACAGGTAATAGTTAGTGCTTGTAAATGGCGATATGGCTGACCACCTGTCACGTTGAGTACTAACTATCTGGTTAACACGTGGGTTCGAGGTGGCCATAGAATTACTACCTTCGCAATTGCGGAGATGGACACCTGAACCTCTGACTACCCCGTAAGGGTTAATGGTCGTGAACGCGTACGTTACTAAAGTTCAGTATAAATATATACTGGTATCATTACAAAGCCAGAAGGTAGAATAACTCAACGAGTGGAAAAATACGTTCTTTGAGATGATATTAAATTGTCAACAAGTTTTTATGTAAAACTTATACACAAAACAATTTTCATCCTATCAATACATTATTAATTCAACGGGAAAATATTCAGGAAAATATCTCGATATTTTCCGTGTAATCTGAATCAAGATTACTTTTTCAGATTACTCAGTTTGCACGTGCATCACTCACAGTGGGAAAACAGAATTACGATAAGTATCGGCTTCAATGAATCCATCAAAATAAGTGACTGATTATGAGGGATTGATCCGATCATTAAACACCAGGGATCTCTGATTCATCATATTACGTGATGACATAAATACCTTGGCTTCGCTTCCTGTACGTATTTTGATACTATTTTTTATATTATATCTATGTAACAGGTTATACTTGTGTTATCACTAGGCGTAATAAAAACAAGATCATATAACTTTAAGAACAGAAAGAACAATGGGTGCATTTTGTACATTTTTTCGAAAAGAAAAACAAATTAAAGGTATCTCTTGCCATTTTACTGATTACTGAGTAAAAAATGGTTTGCAGTGAAGGACTATTATCATTGAATTTCTGAGTATTCAAAAAACAGCCCAACACACACATATCTCTAAAATTTTAAAGTAACTTTGAAGTGACAAAGGTGAAATAATGTACACTACACATTCTCGCCAAATAAATCAAAGTTTGTATCTGCGCAGAAGAATTCTCAGAGGAAAACTTTGGCATCTTAGAGGGTGTGAAGGAGCCTGAATTTATTATGTCACTCTTCTGTTATTTATGAGTCAATGTATTCACAATTGCTCCTGTACGGTAACGTGGAACATGTTATTTTGTGAGACAGATGCCTTCGCAATTTAATTTGTACTTACAAATAAAATTGCGGAATATGTACGTTTTTTATTACACGTATTATCTCGTCACTATTTCTCAACGGTATAGGTATATCCTTCCTTGAATGGTAAATGCAAATCTGTCTTTGTAGTTAACTCGCATTTATAAACTGTCTTATACATGCTTAAATTTCGAAACTACATAAGCACACCTAGCTTACAACCATAAAGTAATGACAAATACCCATTTTTTATCCTCACTCACTTTGACGACCTCGCAGCGGCGCGATCGGTTAGACACCTGAACGCTAATCGTGGGGTCCCGGGTTCGATTCCCGGTGGAGGAGGAGTTAAGAACTACGCTTTCCTACTGCTTTCCAGTCTGGTCGTTGATTATATATGCTATATATGTATTTATCTATATATATACTATTTCTTTATTATACGTTGACTAGTACCCTTAGCACAAGTCTTAAATATACTTACCGAGGGGCTAGTTCAATTGGTGTAATAATGTCCAAATCTTATTATTATTATCCCCCTTTCAGCGCTTATTATTGTTACATTAGTACATCACAACAATATTTCTGACTCCAAAGCAGTAAGTTTAATCAAAATCACAGAATAGTTTTTACAATAAGTCCGTCCAAGTCCTCAATATCCGGCGGAAACAGAATCAACTTCTTTTCAAGTGGGGGCTGAGGCAAACAGAGAATGGTAACAGAGCGGTGCAAAAACCAATACAAGTTGTAAACCGCTTCATATAAGTTTTCCAATTTAACTTCACTAGTGAACTTAAATTGCATTTTAATACGTTTAAAAAGCAACAGAGTTGTGACGAAAGGTAACATTAAGGGAACGGTTTTAAATCATATATTTCATCTTTTGGGAAACGTTGTAACATTGTTGCGTGTATGGTTCTTAATAGTCCTACACTAATTCCAATTTTGTACCGACTGACGTGAGTAATAGTAGATGGATTGGCAACTATTCAGTCGTAATAATTTAAATAATAATCCCAGCCTAATCTACGTTCATTTCTTTATCTAATGTAGATTTTAAATATTCAAGCAATATTGTCAATCTAGTTCCTTGATAAAATGTAAAGAAAACTTATGTATACTTAGGAAACATATGGTTAACTTATTTAAAAGTGATCATAATATAAGTAAACCCGGAACCCCGCGATTAATTTATAAGCGTGCCCTCATCCTGCCAGAGGTAGACACATGTTGCATAAATGTTTAAAATGCAACTGGATCTTAAATGCAAAGAGGTGTAAACAGTCAGACAACGTTCGCCTGACAAAGTACGAAACAAAAGTCTCGCATGCATGACCAGGCAAAACGTGAAATGCAATTGCTGGAAACACTAGATAGTGGAAGCTCAGCGAAGTTATTCTTTTGCATAATACGCGTGTACCGTCAATAATGTAAGATATCAGAAAAATACTTTAGTTTAAATTTATGTACAATCAGATTTGGTACTCTTAATTAGAACTTCTACTATACTATCTACTATACTATAGAGGTAGTATTAAACATGACAAACAGCTTTTTTTCTCACTTCAATATTTGTGATATCTGTCCCATGCTCGCTGGGACGAAAAAAGAATGCTAACTATCTGCTATTCTTCCCGGCATGTCGTAGAGGCTGACTAAGGGACAATGGAATCTATCAGGCGATGGGTAGCAACCTGTCACCATTGTTCCATATGACATCAAGACGACAATATGCTTAAAAGTGACCTTGGTGAAATAATAGGACGATTATATATGTATTAAACATCATAAAAAGCGTTTTGTTACACTTAAATATTCAGGAATATTATTGTTATAATTAGAATAACACCCTAGTCTTTTTGTCACCTCTATTGAAATTATAGATAGCGAACCGCGTGAAAACATAAGCCCTTAAACGTCCTCGGTATGTAAAACAATACTGGTTTTAAATAACGTAGATTCGTGGGAAACGTAATACTCGGGACATACATGTTAAGTAGAATTCTTGGAAGGTTGGCAGTTTAATATTAGGGTTTACATATTAATGTGTTAATTAGACACACACAACACACTTCACATCTTTGAACAATCCTTGAGGGTAAGAAGCTGTCAGTACATACATTAGTAACAAATAAAAACAAACGCGTTCACAACCATTAACCCTTGCGGGGTAGTCAGAGGTTCAGGTGTCCATCTCCGCAATTGTGAAGGTAGTAATTCTATGGCCACCTCGAACCCACTTGTTGACCAGATAGTCAGTACTCAATGTGACAGGTGGTAACCCATGTCGCCATTTACAAGCACTAACTATTACCTGTTCAGCGAACAGGTAGGTTTCCTCACGATGTTTTTCCTCACCGTAGTATTCGACGCATTACGTAAATGTATTTTTATTGTATTATTGTAGTAACAAATACACCGAAGAATAATAACTTTGAAAGAATTAGTGATTTTGTTATAATATTTTACAAAGTCTAGATTAGAATAGATTAGTCTAGTCTCGCCGAAAGGCTTAGGCCAGTATTTCGAGTCCTTTATAATTATCTTAAGCCAGTCTCAGACCAAAGTTTTTGCTAAATACCTAGTAGCGTAAATCAGTGACTTAGGCGCACAAATTGGGACTAATAGGGATTATTATATCAATTAGCTATCAGAGAATGCTTCGCCTAATGAAAAGCAATAATTACCTATATGTATAATTACCTTTGTATATTGTATAATATTTACCCCTTATCACAACATTTCTAACACATATACATACACATCACGCCTAATTCCCTATAGAGGGGTAGGCAGAGATCACGGATGCCAATTTGTCCCGATCCTGACAGACCACTGTCGCATCATTGACACTCATTCATCTTCATATAAAACATTTCTACACTTACCTTTAAAGTCCATTATTCCATAGAAGTCCTTTAGTTCATATAGTCTTATAACGAGCATAAGTACAGTTGAGAATGAAATATAAAAGGAGGAAATGCTTCAGTGGATCTGACCCGACATAAATAAGACTGTGCTGATTTGTTAAGCGGAACATTTAAAAGAATGAAGCCGGCTATTATTTTGAGGTAAAAAGAGCTGTGAAAAGTTGAAACATTTAAGCACTTACTTACTACCTACAGGAAAGTTGGCCCTGCTTTGTTTCCATCTAGTGCTAGCTAATAGTTTGTGGGTACTTTGGAAGCTGTTGAAGACTGAATAAATGAGTAGAAATCATTTATGGATCACAGAAAAGTATGATAATTATGCACGGAATATCTGGTACAACGAGGGTTTTTGATTAGCTAGAACTTATCACAGTGGTTACTCTGCTAGTGACTACCCCGAAAAGGTAAATTGTTGAAAATTTACATATGTGAAAATATTTGCATTATTATCTTTATCTGACTTAACATATTTCGAAGGAGTTATGTTTGGGTTTGAAGAACATCACAGATCATTGAGTACAAGCAGTAACACAAAATGAAAACTTCTGCTTAATAAAAATGCTCTCAAAAGCAAACATGTTTGGATTGTTCTCCGTAAGAGACGGAAAAGTTATTTTCCTGTTCGGCGCAGGACAACAAACACAAGCGTTATCAATTGATTGATTACACACACGCAGCGGTACATAAGACAAGCAATATATTTTCTCAATAGCCCTGTTAACTTGTTACCAAGTAATAAAAAAGAAAGTTAGCGAACAAATTAAGAAGAACGGGAAGCAATGGGATGGGAGCAGCAGTTGTCTACGTGACCCCGCCTTCCTGGGGATCCGTATGTGAGCAAATAAATTGAATTTGATAGGGCCCTTGCATTAGTACGTGGCGGGCTGCCTTGTTTTGGTTATGGGGAATGCATTGATGTATACGTATTTATATTGAATACTACGGTGAGGAAAAACATCGTGTGGAAACCTACCTGTTCCCAGAACAGGTTATAGTTAGTGCTTGTAAATGGCGACATGGCTTACCATCTGTCACATTGAGTACTGACTATACGTTCAACACGTGGGTTCAAGGTGACCATAGAATTGCTACCTTCGTAATTGCGGCGATGGACAACTGAATCACTGACTACCATGAAAGGGTTAATGGTTGTGAACGCGTTTTTGTTTTTGTTATAGATATATATATATTTGGAAAAGTCATATAGTATTTTTAGTCTTATTCGCAAGGGTTCTCTATTGGGCGATGGGCTACCAATCTGTCACAAATGCTCCATGTCACGTCACGATCCTTAATATTCTTGCTTAAAGTGATCTAGGAGATTTTATCATTTCTTTAAAGTTATGTCCATCACGAAAGGGATTAGAGAATGTGAAGCCATGTTGACAGAATTATGGTATCATTTTTTACGTCAGTGTGTACAATAGCAAATAGCTCATCTATATCACCTGCAAGCGTCCAGAAAACTATTATATAAGTAAGAACATCACGTGACCTCTGAAATCGAATTTGAATATCCGTCTGTACCCGTGTCCGTTCTTAGTGCTCTAAGGCCGAACAAGGCTCCGCACTCCGAGAACCTACTAAGCCGCTCATATTTGTTGATCTTTTATTGGATAAGCGGACCTTTCAAGAAAGCGTTCTTTTGTGAGAACATGGAAAATCAATGAGTTTCAAAATTCAATTTCATATGCCAATCTCTCCAGCTGAATTTGTTTAAAGTGCTGTTATCGAAAATTCTCTTTTAGTTTCACAGGTACAATTTTATCTTTGTCGTTGTTGGGATTGAAGTAAAAGCATGTTCCTAGGCATAAGCTATTGATTTACTAGAACATGTTATCCAATATAATTTGTTCATTATTGAGATTTTAATCGCTGATCTCTATCAAAATATACCTATGGCGACACGGTTCATAAATAGCTAGGTAAAATTTATTCATACATACATATATTCACGCTTCTACGTCGATAAGGGAATAGGCAGGGATAATCAATTGCCACCTAGAACGATCCTGACAAATCTCTCTTGCTTCACTCATACCCATTATCTTTCTCATACATGCTATTCTGTTCTCTACACTACGTAAGTCAATCATAAAATACAAATACTAATAAAATTTTATTAATAGTCTCTGTTTATCTCCGTTTCAACGTAATAAGACTGTCTGACTGAGTGAGACTAATCTACTGCTTTCAATAAGGTAAGTTTTAGTTTAAGAGGTGCTATTATATTATATACAAATAATACATTACATGTGAGTCACTTTTTAATAGAATTTTAAAATGAAATTTCCATCACGTTTCTCATATAACTCTGTATAAAGTAAATCGTATAAAAAACCTGAACTTAATAGGACCCATCTGGGCGTGCAGGTGGTAATAAAAGTCGTAAGAACCCACAACCAGTGTCACATATAGAAGGCTTTTACGGCCCTGCTTTTCCCTCAGGTGTTGTTGCTTGCACGCCACACGTATTGTGGTATTTAATGCTCTCTCATTTTCAAGGAATACTGTGTTGCTGTTAAGACAAGATTAGGTTCTGATGTAATAACGGTGTTGCTTTATCTATTAGTAGCTGCTATGGGGAAGTGTTTATAGATGCACCGCAAGTAACGTTGCATATTGGTTTGTCTAGTGAATTGTGATCTGCAAGGTTTAGCTTGGTGAAAAACTTTTGATTCGGCCAGGGATTACTAAAGTCTCTTGATTGTATGTAATATTGGTATTAAGTATTGCATTAAACATTATCATTTGTGTAAACATTACATAACAGTGACACACGATTACATATAGTTCAAATAAGTGTAATTAATTTACTTTTTAGACACATGAAAAAATCTATTGAACTTTTTGCTGAACAAATTTACTTTAACGCGCAGTCGCTAGTGTTTATAACTCATGTAAAAACAAGTCTCGAACACGGTTTCCATTTTCAAACGATATCAGGAACTTATTTACAAAAATAAGCACATAAACACAGAGTTAAAACTGTAGCAGTCGGAAAATTCTATTCCAATATAAAGTTCATAGAGGTTTTGCAGTAACTGAATTATTCATTCGAGAATATTGCAAGAGAAGGATACCTAAACGCACAAAGCGGATGCCATTTTGTAAATTTTTACCTTTTCAATGTTAAATTTGCTGGCAATGGTAATGGCGTTTTCAGTTGTTCAGTATTCATTATTTTTCCACGTGGAGGAAAAACGTATTGTTTGAAATTCGATATAGTTTAGACAAATAAAGATGAAAACACGATCCTCCTAAAAGTTGAGAAAGTTTTAATACTCCATTTATGTAGGAATATATCTTAAAATAATAGTGAGATCTTGACCTCTTCACTAAGAAATCCCTACTAGAGTTACTTCCATCTGAGTCTTAGAGCCTTTATCCTACTTTAATTTCCTTTGTGAAGTGGCAAAGGAATTCTTGGTTTTTTGTTAAAGTTTAAGACTAAGCCAAAGAGCGCACTAACCTTTCACTCGAGGGTACCTTACTTCCAGAACTTTACTAATGATATAAAATAACAGTAACTCAAGTTTCGTTATCATCATTATCCTAAGGTTACAGTGTTATGGCACCAGGACCTTAAAAATTAAAATAATAGAACCTAGAAAAATATTAGTGAATGCACATCAAAGATGGTTCAGTTAGTTAGTAAATCGGGACTCTATTATATTTTTTTCAAAATTCAGTACTTTTTGGAATTCATAAGTAGCCGTAGCTCTATAAAAAAGTGTGTCATAGGAGCTCATGTAATCTAAGCGATCATTAAGCCCTTCTAGGTTTCATTTCGTCATGCAATTATAAGCTCGCGTCGCAAACTAGAAAAGGAAATTAGGAACGAATTACCGCTATCATAGGGTGTGTAGTGGCATAACAAGAAGTGTTTTCATTAGAGACGGCTTTACGTTGCCTGCATTATTTATGAGAACAATATAGTGTAGCGGGAACAATAGACGCGTCAAACGTTTATAACATTGTGAACAATAAGCGTAGATGTGGTGGATGCATTGCATTGTGTCTATGGTTGAACTCAACCTTGGCTCTGATTGAAATCGCAATATCACATTGTTCAAATTAATTACATACGCATCACGGAGTAAGTATAGACTTAAGGAACCAAAAATATCTACCATTGAGTGATATTTTAATTAATATTATAGAAATTAATTATGAAACTTTTTTAAGATGGTGGTTATTTATTGGCACATCTATTCTGTTTTTTCATTTAACTATTATTAAGTTTTTAAATAAATGGTTTTTCGGTATAGATATAGCCTCAAGATTTAATTGTATGATTTATGTGTGATTTGTAAGTATGCACACTGAAACTTAATAATGACGATGAATTCAGATTAAGGGGATCAGATTAAATAAGATTAAATTATTTTTATATGAATAATAAGTTGGATTATATAGCATTACGTATCGCATAATTAAACATACTCGTATAAGTGAAATGAACTGTAGTATTGGTTTAAAAGTAAATTAAAATTATTCTGACAACTTCCTCATTCTTTAATGTTTTGAATCAAGTAACCTTAAAATATGATCGTATTTACTCACCTCAACACAACGTTTGGGAATGAAAAGTGTATTTTACGAATATTACGCCGTCTCCGAATTAATGTGGAGGGTTGAATGTACGGATGGATGCCCCTCATTCCGTGCTCCGCTATGAAATAGGACGCTATTTGCTGACATGTGTATATTTAAACATGTTTACATATTAGGATTTCCCGCTTCATTGAAGAAGGTTTATCGTGTTCCAGCAATTAACAGCGGGATTATGGTTTCTATGTCTCATATTTACATCTGCCTGAAAACAATATAGATATATAACTTAGAGGTAAGATTTTTGCTACGTATTTAGTATGTTGGGTTTAGTTCCTGTTGCAAACAAAAAGAGTTAGCGACATTGTTTTGAGGTCCAGATTAGACCAGACGAAACTTAAAATTAAAAACTATTCAAATATTTCCAATAGATATTTGACATTAAACAGTGAATTAAAAGAGGAACGGAACAGTAACTGTGCCAGTAAGTACGTGATCAATATGTTTGCAGGTTTCAGCACCATTGATCCAGAACTTTATGTCGCTCACGTCCACAGAGTCAAGCTGGAAAAACGTGCCCCAGCTACACAACCATACGCGGATGGGACGAGGAATATACAAAAGGCAGATAATCTAATTTCTCAGCTATAACAAGTTGGATTGTGTAATCAGAACTATGGAATAGAGGTTTGACTAACCTATGTGCTCGTATATTTACAGGTTGACTGTTGCGTTTGCAGTAGTTAAATGGCAAAAGTTGTGGCTTTTTTCACTAGATGTCATCACTGACAAGTGGTGAGATGTGTGATAGATATTGTTTTGGATACGTCAAAATGGACCTAATTCCTTCTTTTCCTTTCAATTAGAGAACTTGCTATTTTCGGTGCATAGTTGAATAGGGATCAAGCCAGGAACTATATAGATTTACGGCTGTTTTTCCCCTACGACTAAAACAGCGTTTTTGATTGAACATTTAGGTAGTTACCCAATGAAATAGACATACTATTGTACATACAACGTTCACGTCCTTTAATCCCTTTCGGGTAGACAGAAAGAACCTTAGAGATATAAAATTTCCTAGATCACTTGTTAGCATAAATATTAGGATTGTGATGTACTATGGAATATTAGTGACAGGTTGCTAGCCTATCGCTCAATATATGCATTTATCCGTAATTACGACATCCGGGATGAACGGCGGTTCTTTAGCATTTCTTTTACATGCCAATGTTTCGTACTGATATGACATTAAAATTTATACTTCCAAACTATTTCAACCTCGACCAACTACATTGTACTCCTTACAAAAAACCGAGACATTCGTACAGATAGCAGCAAACTTTGTAAAAAACGCCATCCGTGGAGTGGACATTGTTGCCATGAAGTGTGGTATTACTGTAGGTAGCAAGCGGGGCCTCAGGGAGTTAAACGGGAAAGTTTCGCAGCTGTCACACCAATTCCGTTAACTTGTGTCAAGATACAAACCTCGCGGCGTGCATCCAGTTCAGAGTTTTGAAGTTTTGTCAGAGCACTCTTATTTAATATTCCCGTGTTCTCAATTCGGTAATGGATGCGACTGTTTGTGGGTATTGGTGTTTTCGTTTGAGATATGGAATGGAAAATGATATTGAATTTACTGAAGAAGAGTGGCATTAGAATCGGATATTTATGGGGTGTATATAAATATCCGGTTATTGTGTTACCCTCGGTAATGTTGTACACTGTATTTATAGGATTGAAAACATTAACGTTACTTGATTCTTGTTCACCTTTTTTATATGAGCTTAGAACTATATGTAGTTTAAGGTACGTACAGAGATTCACAGTAAGTAAGTAAGTGAGTTTAGAACAAGATATGCGTAGTTTAAAGTAGGTACAGAGACTCACATTAATGAGTAAGTAATCACAAATGCCATAACTAACTAGATAAAATTAAACATTACACATTTCTCCCATACTTAGAATCTCTTCAGGGATAATGGCAGCGTATGTGCATGCCTGAATGTATGTAGTAACTCAAGCAATGTGTAATATCGAGAACGATTTCCCAGAATGAAGTGTGTCGGTGAAAGCGGGCTTCATACATGTACGGAATGTTGCGCGTTTGGAGCGTTACACAATTCATTGATATGTACTGCTATGTTATTACATCAGCATTACAAGGTTGATTGACACATTAACTATCATCAGCGTGTACAACAACAGAGCACTTCCAAGAACATTAACCCTTCGGGGGTAGTTAGAGGATAGGGTGTCTATTTCCGCAATTGCGGAGGTTGTGATTCTATGGCCACCTCGATCCAACATGTTGACCACATACTCAACTCTAAATGTGGCAGGTGGTAAGCCGTGTAGCAATTTATAAGCACAAACTATTACATGTTCGGGGATTTGGTAGGTGGCCTCATGATGATTTCACTCATTACGTATTTTGAAAATGATATTTTATTACGAAAACGTACATAGAATTCAAAAATCAACATTGCAATCGGTACTTGCTCCGAGGTTCAAAGCCCGTAACCACTGATACAGAGTCAAGTCCCAAACGACAGTACTATACCGTACGTTCTTTAATCAACATTAATAGCCTAAATTGTAACATTAAAGGATATGCTCCAATCTACATGGCTGGCGAAATTGTCAAAAGCAGACTGATAAGCGAGTAATTTTATTCGGGAGCTTTTTTATCCAGTATTATGCGGAGAAGGGTTCGTTGCTGAAATGGCATGTTTTTGCCGTCACATCTGGCTAACAGACATGTCCAAAGCTTAAGTAAGTCATTCCAATTTAACAAAAAAATGTTATAACATATATCCAGATTTAATACGACGTAGCTCAGTAATACGACGTAGCTCAGTTGTTTGGGCCTTGGCTCTGTATCAGTGGGTACAGGGTTCAAATCCCGTTTGAGCATGTACCAATGGAAATGAAGTTTAATGAATTTCTATGTACATTTTCGTAATAAAAACACATTTACGAAATGCGTTGATTTATACGGTGAGGGAAAACATCGTGAGGAAACCTACCTGTTCGTCGAACAGGTAATAGTTAGTGCTTGTTAATGGCGACATGGCTGACCACCTGTCACATTGAGTACAGACTATCTGGTTAATACGTGGGTTCGAGGTGTCCATAGAATTACTACCTTCGCAATGCGGAGATGGACATGAACCTCTGACTACCCCATGGTCGTGAATGCGTTTGTTTGTTTGTTTTTTTTTGTTTGTTTATCCAGATTTTGTGTTTTGAATGTGTGAATCACAAACATTTAATATAATAATTGTATTTCACTTTGTACCGTAGACTTTATTATTACATAGATAGTTTAAATAGTCATTCGGATCTATTATTCAAGTAATGCAGACTATTAGCGATAACTATTTATACTGAATAACTGGCATTAAAATATTCTAATAACAAAATTTCATATCATATTCCTATGAATTTGAAAATACGATCCAATACTATTTATGTTACCATACACTACAAATAATTCGGATCGCAATGTTTATTTGAGCCGCCATATTTATCAAGCGAGAGCGGCGTCATGGCTTTGCCTAAACCGCGAGGAGCCGTCGATTTGCATGCAATTTGCGATTGCCATGCAAACATTCGGTCTAGTAGACTAGAACATGAAGAGGGGAAAGATTTACATAGTTTTGAATAGTTTTGCTTATCAGGCCGTAAACAGTTCGCATATGAGGTCAGAGGTGGGTTGACTGTAGATCAAGCTATAAATTAAGGGAAGTTTAAGGACTCAGATTTGGGGTTAGTTTTCGAATAATAAATGGTATTAATGTCTAACTTACATACTTGAGAGGGATTTCAATTGAATGGAAAGTTAGATTAGAATTTCGGATGATATTGACACGGATAGAAAGAATTTATTCGTAATACATGAATTTTGCAGTAGCCTTTTTGATATCGTTATTATAATATTTTCCACGAGGGTCCAGTAATAAAAACTTAGCGGGTGTACCCTTTCGTAACGTTTACATAGGATGATTTGGTATTCATATCTACACCGCAAAGTTTCATTTTGTTGGAGCTGAGAATTCCCAGCGCTGCCATTTAACCTCACTTGAGGAAAATTGTCACCTCGGTCAGCAATCCCATTTCCAACAAATGAAAACATTCGGAAACCCGAAGTTTACCCATAAAAGGAGAATTTGCCCAACAAACGCCCGTTTCTTGCCCAACGGTGGCGCAAAAAGGCACATGGCGGCGACACACATTTTCACTTCATTAGGGGAATAAATTCTTGAGACGGATAAATATTTTCGTTCACTCCGACATTTGAAATTAGTTAGAGACTTGTCACGAATATGTCAGAGGTATATGTAAATAGGTATCTCATAAAATTGGAATAAATGTATTTTGATATGGTATATTAAATACTCGTATATTACGGAACTAAATGTGTTCTTGCGTTAAAGTAAACAACGTATTATTTAGAGATTAAAGGATACTTAAATTATTTATTACATTTCATAGGATTTATAATAAAATACGTATTTATAATAGGGACTAAAGGTTTAGTAATATTTTTTTAACAAATTAAAAAACTCACATGATTAATCACACATTGCATGTTGACTGTTTCTTAACAAGTGTGGTCGAACATCTCTTGAAGAACTGTCTTTCAACGTATTTGTACGTTATTATCTCATTTAAAACATATTGGATTCCTTAAAGTTCCATAGATAAACCTGTAGATAAAGTGAGCATTCGTATTTGTTAGTGCTGAGAGCATTCAAAACTCAAGTGTAGACAGTAAGCACATGATAAAACCCGCAAGTGGAGCCAAATAAGCTTGGCGAGCTGTACGTATACGAAAGGAGATTTTATCTCGCAATATATTCGTCTGTTTTAGAAGGAAACTTCATTTGAACTAGGAATGAAAATGAAGCTTTAGTAAGTGGGTCAATTGTTCCATTTATAAAGGTATCGTAGTGTGTTTAATGTGGAAATAAAACGTGCGGTATTCCTTTTAATATATGTGTACACGTATTGTATTCTTTTTATTATTATTTTATTTTCATTATACGAAATCGTATTTGTTATTTCGAAATAACCTTAGAAACATAATATCTTGAGCTAGTCTGAGATATAAAGCGACTTTTCCGTCCTTCCTCTCTTTTCGGAATATATTGTTGTGGGAAATAAAGAAACTCAAATAAACAGAATCTATTGACAAACTAGTCATCAATATTGCAATAGTAATATTCACACACAAGGGAAACCCTGTATTATTCTGAAAATGTGTCTACTTTAACATATAAACTCATAGTTACTGGTATAAGTAATATATACGACAATATATTATTTCAAAATATAATAACAGTTTCGCAATCTTTGAATAATTCTCAAAGGCACACTACACTTCATCTATTTTATTAATGTGCCCTTTCTGTACAATAAGGTGTCTACGATATAATGATGAAGAACGTCTAATTCACAGTGAGCTTTACCTTTCGCAGTGGCAGTGACCGACCATTTACTTCAAAGTACAAAGAGCATTACGCCATTTCGACTTCAAACGAAACATGCCCGATCATCCTGAAACGCGATACCGTAACAGACGAGAAAATTTCAACTCTATTTCAAAACAAATCGAAACCAGAGAAAGTTCGAGAACAAATCAGTACTTTAATTAAGGCTGCGGTGAGCACGAATCAAAGCAACTTATGTACCTGAACTTAAGAGATAGGTAAGAGATGCCTTGGTTTCTTATCGGGAACTTTCCAAACAACTTCGGACTTCCTTTCCTGCTTAGCGCTAGAAACAATTTTAATTATTTCCGTCCAAATGCTTAGAAGGAATAACTCTATTGTAGGATAATGTTATATCTATTCTTTTTATTGCTATATAGTCAACATTAATAATTATTCGTATTAATTATCTATCCAATGATCATCACTTCCGCATCAAATGTACAGTGTTTTGGTTTAGTGCAATTCGAATAACAATGTATTTAATGGAAGATTCCAAGACAGAGCAGGAAGTAACATAATAATAAAGGTGTAAAAATACAATTAGAAAGAAATAAAGTTTACAATCAAGTTACTCATAAAATGATATTAGTACTGAAAACATTTGGACACATTAAGAAATTGCAAATTAACCTCTTATCATACCTGGCCTTACCAAACACCTCGTTTTATTACCAACCAACCATTAAGTGTTACCAATGTATAAATATATATATATATATATATATCTGTGTGTGTGTGTATGTATATTGGTAATGTCAGGACTTTGACATGTATGTTATTGAACGTACTTACAATTTCACATCATCAAAACTTCGCTAACCAAACGTCTTCCGTACTCCCGCTTCCCTAAACCTTAACCCCGAGAGGATTTACAGTCGTGACGTGTTTCAATGCAATTAGGACAGCAGCAATATATCGTATCTCTGACCGAAGCTCATAACGCTATCACGTAAGCGCCATAAACTTGGTGATCAATGAAGCCTGAGCCTAACATATTGGTCACGTACTGACACCTACACAGCTTCTCCTAATAAAGGACGTTTTTTAATTATAACGGACCCTGGCGAACAAATCCTTTTTATAATAAGGCTTGCGAGGCATTATTATGGAAGATTAGCGCGTATCCGAAACGGGATTTAAGTGTTAATATTACTTAGGCGAAATTTAATCAGTTTTTGGACATTCAATGTTTTCGTTAAGCATATATACTATCGCAATAGGATATACTGCATTAACATAAACTAAATATTACTTATAAAAGAGTTTTTAAGCGTTTATCCCTTATAAATTTGGACCAAGATCACGTGGTTATCCATCAAAAAGCACGCCTGTACTTGCCTTGCTCGGTGATCGAATGAAATCCAATATTTCGAAGTGGTCGTTAAACATGACACACTTTTAGTCTTTTTTCAACGTCCTCTTACAAAATACAGGTTCTGCAAACGTAATGTGAAAATATTTCAGCTAAAACAATACTGTCACCACTTCCTCAATTCTTTTTATTATTGTTACAAATGGTCCTCAAGATAAAGGTTCCTTTTGTGAAAAAACCTGAAAATGAGGTCGTTAAAAACAAAGTGAGATAAGTGATGTAATGTTGTGATAAGAAAAACCATTTCTCGCGGATAAAGACAAAACCAAAAGGATAACGATCTATAATAGAAGCGATTTGTTGGAACGGAAACATCAAGCTTAAAAAAGCCATTTTGTAACATTTGGAACCTCAACGAAAACCGTGCTCAAATGTACGACAAAAAGAGTGCGAAAGATCAATCTCAAAAACATTTTTATTCAATATTATTACAAGTACATCACGTTCATTGAAAGTCAAAACATTTGACATGATCAATAAAAAATGTAATATACACGTCTGTACTTTATTATACTAAATATTTGCAACTGTATTTATGATGTGAAACTACTCTAAAAAAGATTTGATCTAGAGCACTACATAAAGGCGGATTACCCTATATGCTGGTAATAATCATTAATTAAACTTTGCGGATTTAGTAGAGGTTCGCGTAACCCTATACTCGTATACTCATAATTCTAGAGAAGTGATATTATGTATTCTCAAGATTAGGTAGATTTCTCCACGAAGTATGTATTACTTTTCTGTATATTAGATATGACGAGTATACTTTGAATTAGGAAAATAAACGAACTTAGATTATATAATCAAGAATATAATCAAGAAATATACCAAGGTCATTCATTCATTGACTTTGATGTCAACGTAACATCTTACAAAATTGTACACAACAAAGAATTACTAAGCTTCAATTATTATTCGAGTTCTTGCGGCTTCGTTCGTTGTACGATATCAATGGCTAAATCATTTGATATTTCTAGGTAGAAATAATAAGACAAAGCGGGGTCAAGGTGCCTTATTGCCTTGTTCATGATTTCCAACCCATTTCACTAACTGACGGAACCCAATTTGTTTCGGCTTGACAGTTACACGAAGGCTATTTAGTCTACATAAGATGGCCTTCGAAGCTTTTATTATGAAATCAGGTAGCTGTCCCAAAATGACTTGTCCTTTCCTTATTAAAGATATCATTTAATCAGCTTTGAAGGTTTATAAATAACACATAATATACGCTTCATGACTAGTGTATGTAGAGTATGACAGCATCCAACGTGAACCGTATTGCCGTATACAGGTACACGCTTGTTACACGCTCACGATGTTTTCTCTCACCATTAGTGACTGTAAATTATGTTAGTAAATGAATGTATGGGTAATGATTTTAAATTTCAATCATTGGTACATGCCAAAGCCAGGATTCGAACTTAGGACTTCTAATATGAAGTTAGTACCTCACTGCTAGTTTATAAATAGTGCTTCTAATGGACGGTTACAATGTGTAATCGATAGAGCCGATTTAAAAAATTAATTTCACCTGAAGCACCGGTTGTAAAAACGCAATAAAACTTATGAACCCGCTCATATAAGTTTCGCAATCTAACTTTAAAATTGAACTGAAATAGTTTTCAACTTTTTGTTGTTAACTTGTTAGCACGGTGTCGGTGTTAAATACACTTTCAAATGAATACGTAATAGACCCTAGTGGTACTTGTAAGGTAATTAGTAAGTAATTAGAGAACATAATTTGTTATATCAAGTAGGATTTGTGCATTCTTGAATGTCCTTAATAGGAATAATATGTATCTACACACAATATAAAATAATGTGATTATATTTGTCTCTTGTAAAGTATGGAATTCGTCTAGTTTCAATGAATATTAGAATGGTATATATTCTTCAATATTACAAAGAAAAAATCTTATATAAAAGCAGGTAAGACGTAAATCTTACAGGATTTAGCACTTATATATAAAGGTGTAGAAATATCTAGACGATTTAATTAAACGAAATGAGAAAGGTCCTAAGTTCGAATCCCGACTCTGGCATGTACCAATGAATGAAATTTAAATGTGTGTTTTTCATTTATGTACATGATTTACAGTCGCTAACGGTGAGGGAAAACATCGTGAGGAAACCTGCCTATCCCTCAGGATAGGTAATAGTCAGTGCCTATATACGGCGATACGGTTCACTACCTATCACGTTGGGTGCTGTCTATCTAGTGATACGCGAGCTACGAATGACCCATACCTAACATGCCTTCGAAATTTCGGAGATGGGCATTCAAACCTCTGACTACCCCGCCATAATAAAAAAGGGAGTGTGTATACACAAGTCGTGAAGCGTATGTTATGTTATGTTATGATTTAATTAATTAATCTTCTTTCACTTCATCTTTCTTCTTAGTATCTATCTAACTACAAGCAGTAACCCAATAATTTTACTCCACTTTCAACTACAAGCAAACCTCAACCTATCTTCCAAACTACATAACCAGTTAGAACCGGTTCAGTCTGGTCCACGAAACTGTCCTCGTAAAACGGGGATGCCATTTGGCAACGGTTGGTCTCCGACTAAAGCCCAAGATGGCTGCATTGCCATTCAAGGGGGCGGGTGTTATGATGTTCCTCACCCATAGGAGAAAGTGGGCGGGGCCTATGAAAGTCCTTAGGAATTATGTATGTGTTTTGAGTAACTAAAGGAGTACCTACATTTGTTTAAGTATGGAAGATCTACATGTTGTTTGAGTATAAAAGGGCGTAAGTTGTTAGACGCTTCAATGATACACGTTGTGATATTTTTTATTATTATTTTGGAATGCAATCGTCCTTATGGAGTAGAAATAAAAGCAACTGAAGAAACTCGTAAAAAGGATTATTTATTTAAAGATAAAATTTCTAGGTAGATTATAAACGGATAGAGTTATGGTCTAGAATAAAACATCTACATTACTCAGCTCAATAGAGCGCGTAAAAATATAATATAAAATTTATTCAAAAGCAATAACTTGCCTTCAGTTTTATAATCTCATGAATAAAATTATGCGAATCGTAAAAAACGCATTATCTGTGGAAGTGAGAATGACGTAGATGGCTCCTAAGGGCGCTTTTTATTACAATTTCCAAGCAAACGTGATATTTTTCTGAAACAAGCTGTTATTGAACGTAAAACCTTCTTTAAAAGTTTTATTCTATCACGGATTTCTATGAATTGTTTGCAGAACTGTGTTTTATTTTCTAACTAGTGACCCGCTCCGGCTTCGCACGGGTATAAGATATATAGCCTACTCCACTATTTAATGGATGTTACTTATAAACCTTTCTCTTGAATCACTCTATCTATTAAAAAAACCGCATCAAAATTCCTTGCATAGTTTCAAAGATTTAAGCATACAAAGGGACATGGGGACAAAGAAAGCGACTTTGTTTTATACTATGTAGTGATGTATATCAGAAGTAAGTGAAACAAGTAATATTTGATAATATGATTGAGATAGATATAGAAAAGTAGATCCTGATAGATATTCTCTATCTCGTTGGAATATAGACCTAAATATACGCATGTAAAATGTACCTTATAGTTTTGTTACCGATCAGACATACACTTATTATATTATTTATTTGTCCCCTCCTATGTACTCCAATTTAATAGGCAGGTAATTTAAAATACTATAATTATGAATAAATGAATCCACACGAAATTTACATAAAAGCTACTGCACATGTACCTATAAATTTGGTTGTAATTTGATTATGTTTAATTTATGAACCATATGGTTAGCAATGGCCAATATTTGTTTGGACCTAAAAGTTGCTTGAATATATTTCATGAAGGTACTGGGTTTCTGAGTTGGGAAGTTAAACACAATGTTGGCTGTTTCAGTCATTCATAAATGACTTATTTGAATATGTAATTGGGTAGTAATTAATGTGTGAAAGGCGAGATATAAAATGAAATAAGTGATTAATGTACAATGTATTGAATATGATAATGTAATTCCTTTAATTAATAGATGTAAGTTAATAAATAAAAATCAATAGGAACCTGTAAATGTTCGATACTGAATGTTAAGTTTTCGTTTAGTGAAAAACTGGTTGTTGTTTAAACCGCAAACGTATCGTTTTTCGATACTTGCATATAAAACCCTACAAAAAAACTTGACCAAAAGTGTAGTCCGAAGCTTTGTGTTTCACAAACTATATTGAAAAATGTACACAGAACTTGTTTGAAACACAAAAAACTTCGACTTCTCGCAAAATGCATGAACCAATAAGATAAAAAGTTGCGGTTGGAAAACACCAGTTACATAGCCGTTTACGCATACCTAACGAGAGATGGCTCTAAACGTCAGACGCAAGGCTCGCGTTCGGGCAATTTATATCACTTTTAGTGACAGTGAACGGCGAGTGTATACAATTTATATTATTTTTATGTCTTCCCTGAGGGCATTGAAGTTGTGTTATAGGCTACTAAAAGTTCAGTTTCACCTGAGATCTGAAATGAAGCACGGGTCTGTCTTTTTATTTATTATTTAGTGATACATTCTCGTTTTCATTGAAAATGATAGATTAGAGATGGGAAATTAACTGACACGTCATTTCTTATAAAATGAAAGTACGATATACTCTCATAAGTGATCATAAAAATCAAACAATATATTATGTATTTATTCTAGTATGAAATTGCTCCAATAACAAGTGCTCAAGTAACCAATGAACAAATAATTATAATTTCAATTAAACATTTATGAAAATACTCTCTAATTAATCAACCACGAATCTTTGCAAACTAAAAAGTAAATTTCACAACCAATCAAGCAACTTCCCAACTCCTTGCGCAAAAGAAAACACAAACATCATGCAAACTATTCTGGAATCTTGCAGCGATTGCCTTATCTCATTAAACGCAGCAAAACAATGCAATTAAGAGCAGTTACAGCAGACTACAAAAGGAATTAGTAACGAATTATTGCTACCAAAGGGAGGGGGTGGAATAGCAAGCAAGTTCTCATTAGAGGTGGCTGTACATAGACCGCATTATTTATGAGGACACTATTGTGGCTCGGGAGAGTCAACACGTCAAGTGGTTCAAGACCGTTGATATTATTCGGAGGAGTAATAATCGATCTTTGTTGACTGGTTTCTTATAAACATATACCAATTTGAGTCGTTAAGGTTATGATATCAGATGTGAATGATGTATATGTACATATAGTTTGATGGAATGGACTTCAACATAATTTCATATTTGATTTTGGGTTAATAGGTTCTTGAAAGTATTAAAAAAGAAATTATATATAATTATATATAATATTTTAAAATAGTAAGCGAATTGGTATAAGTTATGAAATTATAACGTTTGAAAGAGAAACATTATGGAAAATCCCCATATAGTATCAAGTGTAATAGGCATAACCTGAATTTATTCGCACATTGCTATAATTCTACTTTATTGTATACCGAACCTGTGCCATATCTAAGAAATTCAGAATCATTTAACCGCAGCTTTATCCAGTCCATCATCACAGTCCCATGCAAAGCAAGTTTTCCTCTTAGTGGAAATAAACGTTGAGCCCCACGAAAGGGTCAGATGCTATCTGTTAAGGGCTGACAAGAGTTTCAATCGTGACACAACTTCGGTCGTTAGAGCCCACACGCCGCCACAAGGGTGTCCTTTAAATAATTTCGCAAAAAGGATTTTCCCAAATGTTCTCTCTTAACGCACCATTGTGCGAAAAAGGTTGTGGGGTGGAATGGAAACCACGGCGCTTCGTTATGGCTTTGTAAGTGACGTTGAGCGCTGACAGTAACTAGGTAACGTTTAATGCGTAACAAGCGGAATTTGGAATGAAGTATTAATTGAAGGGGTTTTGTGGCGGGGATTTATTTATTGTAGTGGTTTTGTGTTAATAAATAAATATAAGATATTCATCCACATAAAATCATTCGATAATTTTATTAATAATTATGAAACACCTCACTATTGTAGCGTCATTTATTAACTGATTAAAATTGTGATAAGATTGCCTTTTGAAAGAAGATATAGAGACTAAGATTGCAAAGGGCGTGCTTCAATGGTTGGACATGCTATGTGGAAGTTTCAGGCCGGTTACGTGGGGGCCGGCCCAAATGATAGTCAGATATAAGCCATATATACTCGTATAGCCATATTGAAAAAAGACTGCCTACTTACTACAGGGGATCAGGAGTGACGTGTATGTATGTATTTATGTTAAATGTGTCAAAAAATCACTTATTTTGTAATCCTAAACATAGATATATGAACCACAACTTAATAATATACGTGAGGTGCATTTTCTCATAGTCATAGTTAATAACTCAGTGTAAGTTCCCCAGTCCACCATAAGTAACCATGTACCAATTAGTGGCTGACCTACTAAATTACGACGAATCACATATAGCACAAAAGTGATAGAGTTTTTATTGAACATACACAGCGAGGGACTTCGGCTTGGAACTCTCGTGCTGGAGATTTAATTTGAGATTGCAATTCGGTCCACGAGCAGATTCCCCTACATTCGTATGCAAAAGTTATTATAGCAAGTCCCAATCGACTTCACCCCATTTTAAGCTGCTTTAGTCTGGCGGGATTATCTGAAAAAATTCTGTTACGTACGACGACGGTTGAGCCGTGTTTTTCAATATATCTTCGGAAGTATTTTATTTTTGTTTTTTGGTTATGTGGTGACGATGGAAGATTCTTATCAGCACAATTGATTAGACAGTTTCTTTGACCTGTATTAAATCATTGTTACGTTAACTTATAGTCTAAAATTTACATACATACATACACATCACGCCTGATTCCCTGTAGAGGAAAAGCCATAGATAACCCCCATCTGTCCCGATCACTGTCACTTTCGCTTCATTGACAATAATAGACCTCCTCATATACACTCGGCGGTTATATGTAGGTACTTCTAACGTCATCCTTTTTCAATATAGTGACTATCTGACTATCATAAAATTTATGAGCTTAATAACATTACGTATTAATGTAACGTATTAATGCAATTAATTTTAAGGATGATCGAAATGCATTAGCTTAGAAGAAAGATATAGTTTTATAAAACACTAAGAACTAATAAAATTGTATTTCGTTTATCAGCTTAATTTCAGGCTTAAAGAAAGATCAATTTCTAATTGAAAATAAATCATGAAACCACTCTTGCAATACGGTCTTCGCTTGTCAACAGTAATCACTCAAGCCTCTGATACTCCCATGCCC
This sequence comes from Leucoptera coffeella, assembly GCA_030578115.1. Classification (NCBI taxonomy): domain Eukaryota; kingdom Metazoa; phylum Arthropoda; class Insecta; order Lepidoptera; family Lyonetiidae; genus Leucoptera; species Leucoptera coffeella. Next base: position 361,813 of record JAMBLF010000158.1, read on the forward strand.
TTTATCATCAAAGAGAATACATTCATGACACTCACAAGTGCACTGGAATAATGGACGTGCCGCTCGCTTCTCCAAAATCGATACACCTCGACGTACACACTCTGCGGTTGTCAGTAGTTTGGGAGTAGTGAAAAAAGTGGGTTGATTACAATACGTGACCAATATTTGCCCGCCTTGAGAACCATTTGACTAGAAATTTATTTCCATCACGTCCACAAAGTTTGCTTTAGAAACGTGATCCAGCTGCTACTGACCTAGGCGTCCAAAAATCCAGCGCTCATAAAGCAGAAATCAATTATAACTGTTGTTGCCTTGCTGTTGGTGGTAAATTGTTGTTCGAGAACGTTTTGTTATGAAGTCTATTTGGAAATAGAATATTTTTTTGTATAAATAAGGCTAAGGAATATGATTAGGTATAGGAAGAAGCTTTTGACGCGTATGACAAACGTTCAACAATTTCTTGTTTTTCTACATCACTTTTTGTAAAATAAATTATAACAAAGTAATATGTACATAAAACTTCGGACACTGCAGTCGAAGACGAAAAATAATTTCGACGTATTTTCACTATGTGATCCATTTCCCATTTATCAACCAATCATGATTACAGTCTCCTAGTGCCAGAACTTTGTAGCAAAAGCCACAGGATGTGTACACCTTAACCTTTGTACTTCTGTCCAAATAAGTACCACCCAGGTCGTTCAAACGTAACAGGATGCCTTTACACGATACAGAGCAAACATATTGTGACCGGCAACGGAAACCATTAGGAGGGACAAACACAATGATGTCCCTAATATCTTTGGCCAAAGTGTGTTAATTGGCTGTCACTAGACTCGGTTAGGTGGAGTGCAATTAGGGGACCCGACCACGCTTCCGTTTGGCCTTCTACGCCGCAAGCGCCCGACGCAAGAATCGTGTTGTATTGAAGGCTAATCATGGTAATGGAAACTGGATTTGTAATTGGATAATGTACACGCGTAAAGAATAATGTACCGAATATAGATAAGAAGAATACAAAAGTATATTAGTGTAGCATACCAGGAGTTCTTTATATATTTATATCACCAAGCAGCAATAAAGCAGGTTTAGCTGCTTACATTTTATTGAAATTCTTATATAACTTTTAATTTAATACTTGTATATGGATTTAATTAATGAGATTGACAAAATCTCCATGCGTTAATCGGCAACTTGTTTCTTCGTTTCATAAACAATATACAAAATGTAATATGTTAAAGTACGTCTACATGTAAAATATATTGAGTTCTGCTTGAAACAAAATCTACGTTACACATAAAAATAAATTGAGGCTTTATTCAGAATTGAATTCGGCGGTCCATTAATTTCCAATTTCTGCGATGGCGAATCTCAGCATTTGCTTCTCGTGAACTTGGTTTCAGCTGATGAGAATCGAGCTGAATACATTATGCCCTTATTCAATTGTTTGCCTGTGATCATATTACGTCCCAGACTAGAACAGACCTAGTTCCATATCAACATGCACTATACACATGAACACGTATTTTTTAATTATTTGTTACTCATAAAATAAACTAAACTGAAACTGAAGGTATGTTATTAGTATGTTACGATAGACATTTACTCATAAACTTATCCCGCTTGAGCAAGTACCAATGGAAATGAAGTTTAATGAATTTCTATGTACATTTTTGTGATGAAAAATACATTTACGATATCCGTCGAATACTACGGTAAGGGAAAACATCGTGAGGAAACCTAGCTTTTCCCCGAACTGGTAATAGTTAGTGTTTGTAAATGACGACATGGCTTACCACCTGTCACATTGAGTACTGACTATTTTGTCAACACGTGGGTTTGAGGTGGCTATAGAATTACTACCTTCACAATTTCGGAGATGGAAACCTGAATTTCTGACTACCTCGCAAGGGTTAATGGTCGTGAACGAATTTGTCTTTTTGTCATAAACTAAGAAAAAACATTGCAAAATCCGGTATGAGCAAAAGTGTCGTATGATAGAGCATTTATTAAACCTACTACTTTTATTATATTATGTAATATTTATTGTTTGGGTTTTAGAACAGGTATAAATTTAATAATAGTGATCTAAAATGAGGCTTATGTTTGATATCCCACAACAGTATTATCCGCTACTGATTTCACAGTCTACTAGGAATTAATATTAACCTAGGTAGTTTATTAATTAATCCTATCAATGATTGCGGCATTACCTAATTTGCTACGTGCAACAAATATGGTATTTGACCGATGCTATCGATCTGTCATGTGTCAAAACCAGCTGGCATTCTAAACAACATTCTATAAACAATGTAAGTCCAGTAATCGAACAAAATACGCAGTTACAAATCATGGAAGAATTTATATAATTACATACAGATGCCAATTACGGCAGAATTCTGTTAATTACATAATATTTTCATATAACAAGTTTCGTCGTAGAAAAATGTAAGAACCTTAAAAAAATATTATCTCTTTGACAATTGTGATATCTATGAGGTTTCTAATAGTATGAATATATAATTTTAGTTCTAAGGTGCAGGCCTATTACCAAATAGTTCGGTACTATTAGAAAATAAGCACCGACATAGTTTTCATTTTAAGTATGTCAGAGATTTTTCAAAGTATTATTGATTACTCAGGCCACTGTTAACCATCAGTATAACTTATTTACTATCGTTAACCTTCAGTATATAAGTGATCTTTTCTTTACTTCATAACTTTGGCATATTTCTTTTACACAATCTGTCTAATCTAAACAAACAAAAATAAAATATGAATAAAACAACACAACATTTTAATTACGTTGTAAAATTCATAAGCTATTCATATTTAGAACCCGAAATCCATAAATCCATTTTTACACGAAACATAGGTTTAGTTTCCAAAAAGGTTTCGAAGCATAAATCCTACAAAATAATAAAAACAATTTGGTATTGCCAGATAATCTGTCGGCGTTCCCAATAGCGGGTACGCGGTCAAGTTGCTTTGTCATTTGTTATTTCTAACCCTTTTATCCAGAGAGCGGTACGTGATTCAATTTGTTTCTTTCCGAGATTTCATAAGGATAAATATATTTTGTACAGTATGGTATCGGTAATATGTTCCAACGAAAATCTTTTTCGCTACTTTTGTTCTCTATACGTGCGTTTGACAATCTACGTTCATGATGTTGTTTTGTTTTCTACTTCGGTTCTTTTTGATAACAATAAATTATATATATATACATATGGAGACCCCAGTATATGAATATTTATTAATACTTTTACATACCGTCATACATGATAAACAATAGAAATGGTTGATATAATAGTAGCACTGAGTTGTAAAAACCATAGTAAATATTTCAACAGAAAAAGATTTTTGTGATCGTTTCAATAAAAGCTGAATTCCAATCATTCATTGGTTACTCCAAAATTCACAATGCGATTCTATTCAATTTTATCTCTTTCATTTTGCAGATGAAAAGTGTGAACCAACGACGAGAGTAATAGTTACAAAGTATTTCTAAGCTCACCGTGATAAAAATGGGAAACTCTTTCTTTTTAAATAATTAGTATTCAATGCAAACGCCTTGGAAACTAACTTTCAAAGCGTGAATAATATTTTTAGGATGCTTAACACGTTTTCGCGTATTCCAAAAGTAAATTAACAGTTCATGAAACAAAAGCTTTAAAAGGAGTTTTATTAGAATTACGAGGAACAAAGTTGTGAACTTCACTCAATCAAAAATTATTCACCCTCGTTCAGTGACGTGACTCAATCAAATTGCTAATCAAACGACTCGCTATAAAGGGAAAGAAATATTTCCATTCTTAATTAGGTTGATTGTGACACTGGGAGCTGTTTCCGTACAACAGCAAGATCGACGGCCTTTGGGGCACGCATTCCTTCTATTATTTTGACCTATATATTTTATTCATGCTACTTGTCTATGAAATCATACGAGACGGTTCTCTTTAAAATTGATTTTAAATATTGGTTTTCGGACATGATCTGTTGGGGTGATAGTTATTTTTTGGATCGCGCATCTTTTTGATATTACGATCTAGAGAGTGTAGAGAACAATGGGTTAGCAACTTGTCATTAATACATATGCATACACATCACGCCTGATTGAGTGACACACGTGAGTATTTTTATACAAATAAAATTGAGCTTACTTACTACTAGCAGTGGTAGAAATAATATTTCGCCAAAATATTTTAATTTTCGCAAGTGCCAGCTCTGATGTATTCGCTACTATTCATCATATTAAGCTTGAAACTGTCCTCTGCTTAACAAAACTAAGCCAACTATATTATTAATGTTAATTTTATTCAGTTAGTTTCAAACATGGAATCACAATAGGAAAAGGGTTCCGCTGTAATCCTTTAAATTTCGCAAAAAGGACTAGGGTCTACTGCTATAACCCGATTCTGCAAACGAGACAAAATGACGAATGATAAATAAAATTATTCTAGTTATAACGATATGAATACCTTAGGGTTTTGTAATTTTAAATTTAGGAGTTAAAACTAAAATTAAGACGTTAGAATGCCACATGCTACGAATCCCAACACTAATGATTTTGTAATCTGGAAAAGATGATTTATGCTTCATTGTATTTGATATGACAACAAATAAGATTTTTCTATATATTTGAACTTTACTATACATTTGAACATATTTGAGATAAGATCGGAGTGATAGTTTCCCTATCCAACCAACATTGTATATACGTGTAGTATATTATAACATATCCGAGAGCATCAATGTTATCTACTGTGTCCACAAACCAAGGAAAATCGAAACCACTGTTAAAAAGGGGCCCAGAGGGTAAGCCACTGGATTGAGCCTGACAAGAGTTTCAATCATGTCACAACTTTACTCATTTCAGCCTACATGGACACCCATCAAGTGGAAATATATGATGACTTGCAAACACAGTGAGAAAACACGTATTTCAAATGTTGATTGCTACGAAATTTAAAATGTTTGTTCTTATTTAAAAATGACACAAGCAAAGGGTGAAAATTTTCATCCACGTTGTCATTAATTAGTCCATGTCTAATTATGGCGCTAGCAGTACGAAGTTTATGTTTGTTTTATACAAAGGCAGCGATGCGACGCTGGCTCCCTCTGTAATTATCGCTAATTATTCTTAGGAAATTGGGCGAACCAATAAATACTTTGTGACCAGACGAGATCAAATTTCTAAGAAGGAGCAATTTTGTATAATGAATGCTTGTACATAATTAAATTCACTAGTAGCTATTAAGATAAATAGCTAGACATTCATGCTAATAAGCTTTTGATTAAAACAACGTTTAAGGAACAAACGTTAAAATTCATGATCACGTAAATTGAAAATAAATGGACTGCGAAATCCAATTCTGAACATAGCTTCAACTTTTCCATTGATATTATGGAAATATAATTGTGAGTTCGCTTTTCGCTTCAAGAGCTTTACGTCGAAAATCCTTACGATTTCTTTCGCTATGAAGTTTCCACAAAATGTCCATTATAAAAAAATCAAATCAGTTATATTTGCAGAACCGGTGATTACAAGTTGGTTTTAAATAAGGATTATTGATTTTAAACGTGAATCTAGTTATAGATCTGTCTTTCATATTGTTACCTTTGAAAGCTTTTGCGATAATATAATAATGCATTTCAGATTGTCCACGGCTTTTTTATATTAGTGCTATTCGGCATGTTATCTTTCTACATATAAGAACAATATCAACGTACCTAAGGCTAATATGCATATTATAGCTTTGAACTTATGGACCTGGCTATGAATAGAATCCTAGACACTCGTGTCACAACCCATTGATTGAGTTTGTTATACTTATATGCCAATCTTGCCTTCAATACTTAAATGCGTCTAATATGCCGTTATAGTGGTTTCTATTTAATTAATTTTAAGTAACGTAGAATGATGACCGCCAGTAATTGTACAAGATTCGTTTAACTGATTGCTCAATCAGTAGATGGTTTTATTCTTTGGCACTTTTTCTACAATCAGGGTAGCTCAAGTAATCTTCTCGTGATTGCCGACCATTAGAGAATTACTTGACGTTGAGGTTTGTTTATTTTCGTCCCTGCTATCCTTCGTGATATTTATCTATGTTTATATAATTATATAGAGTTTCTGTGATGAAATTACATCCATGTTTCTTAATTTGGTTTGGTATTAATATTTTACACATGTTTCGTTGGTATTATCTAGCAATTAGTGTTGTCATTGACATTTACGAATATTTTTAGCAAGTAATATTACAGCATTAATAGGTGCAAATTAGATTTTGAATTATTTTATTTTCGATGCATATAACCTCTTATATTATGATGTACATAAAAACAAGTTTCATTGCTATATAATGATTTCATCTGGGTTATGTAACAGTGCAACGTTCATTCCAGATGAAAGCAATACTGTTTGATTGCGTTTGCCAAGTATATAAAAGAGACGAAAGATGCGCCGAGTCTATACTTACAAAATATATAAAATGCTTCTATAAAATGGCATATTATAAAAGCCCGACATTCTATTGACATTCTTGGTTGAATAGTGATTACAAAATGTGCATATTTAATGCCATATACACACATATTACTCAGTTTACTCGCCGGTAAACAAAGCTTACAAAATTCTGCAATGATATTCCAGGTAAATGGGTTCAAAGGTTGAATCTATTTCATTACCGACGTTGTGCAGGTTTACAAAGGCTTTGATTTTTGACTTTTTGACCCTTATTACCATACAAAGCTCAAATTTCGTAACAGTAAAAGATTTCATTTCCACAAACACATACAAATAGATTTTCCAGCTTTTCCAATACTAGCTTATATAAAAATCCATTCTCCATTTTGCGAATCTCGACACAGCCAAACTATTAATATGTAGAAGCCAAACAGAGAGGCTTATCTATCGCTCGCATATTAAAGCCATGCTACAGAATGTTTCCAGCAATTTCATGTGAAATCCAGTGGTAACATTGCGAATAGCGGCTGTTGCTACGTCGACTCTGGCTGAATACAGCTATGTGTTTGTTCAGGGTCCAATCTTTTTTCAAACACGTTGTTTACTGCCTCCGCGGATGGTTTTTGGTACTGCGGCAATGGAAGTTTAGTAACGTAAATAAAAATATTTATGTTCCAATATAACAGTAAAAATAACGAATATTTTTTAGATCTAGATATTTCACAAAATCTACTCTATATGATGCAAGTTTAAATCAAACGAAATATTATTTACAACCGATTGCACAAAAACTATAAAAGTGAGTGTATAACATTTGTTTGGTAAAGTGGTCTGGTTTGCTGTAATTACTCGGATTGCCGTAGCACAGAAATAAGATATCTCTAAAAAGAATGTTTAATTGATGTGTATTGCTTTTACCCTATTGCTTTCTTATATCAAAAGGTAAGGGGTAATTAAATTTTTTAAAGGTCATGTCAATCAATTATTTTTCATAACGTGTTCTTCAAGCAATCCTAACCTGAGGCCCAAACCTACTATTGGGTTTTAGCACATTTCTAGTTCAATATTACGTCAGTAAAAGTGTGAAATTCAGTAAAATGAAAAAAATTGCTATTGCTGAAAGCAAAAAATATCAATACGTATAATGGTTCACAAAATAACGTTTTTACGTGTTTAAACATTATATTTACGTGTTTGGTTCATCAAAATGTGAAATGAACCACATTATTTTCCATTTACAAGTAACTTTATCTGACACATGATATTAATGAAATGAAAATTACTCGCACATAGAACCATGTTCGTATTAGGCGTCCAATAAGTCATATGATGCCACTTGGGAAATAACGCCGTCTCGACGTAACGTACATTGCAATTTAATTTAACTGCTGTAAATACATCAGGTGTGTACTGAGAGTTTGATTTTGTACAACAATATTAAAGTTGCGTAGATATAAAGTTTTCACATTGTAGCAACAAGAATTGAGCTTTGCGATTGAGGTCAGGTCTTTGACCATTAAAAGCCCACGATTCATCACAAGAAATGATGCGTTTTGTAATAGAATCAATAAGAAATTGATAAATATTTAATATAAAACATATGGACATGTGTTGGTGAACGCTGTATTTGTTGTTTTTTACCACCGTATAATACACGCATTTTCATAGATATATTGTAATATTCTATAAATAGTAAAAACTTCATGTTCTTTTTGTACTTTGTTCTCTTACCATGTAACAAGAATCAGTCAAACAATTCATCTCAGAAATATCAGTTGTTCCGAGCGTGCCCCATCCCACATGACTTCGATTGATAATGCTACTGGATTGGGCTTGATCAATTAAATTTTGTTGATTAATTGGTCATCATTATTACTCTTCCTTTGAAAACAACGAGTATTAAAACGGTTTCCGAGTATTTATTAATCACCCAATCAGGGCTCTTAATTGGTAATTTGATACATGTCTAAATGGCTGTAGAATCATTTATTATATTTTGTCTTTTGGGATAACATTGTGCGAGGTGAGTTTTTAATGTAACCCAATATCTTGGCCTTCTGCTGAAAAACTTTTGGCGAAAATGGGAACAAAAACGTAGCGAGTAAATCATTGTTGTTCATATCCATTCATTCTGGAACTGCAAAAGCTCCAACGTGGTTCATTTTTAGAATGCATTTCAAATTTGTTTCCCATTGTTTCATTTCCTTCAGGCCGGAGTAAAATGGCGCCATTGTTGGAATTTCGAACAAAAACTCAAGATTATTCACAGATTTTGCGCTTTTACTTACCTTGTTGTGAATGCCTTTCTTTCGTAGTAGGTATTTTTTAATATGAATTTAAGTTCTTTGTTTGTTGTAACGTAACTGAAATGTTGATAATGGGTTTAATTCCAAAGGCTTAGAGCTAACACAAATGAATATAACACGCAGTATTATGCGATTTTCTAAAATCAAACAAACATTGAAAATGGAAGTTAGGCACCAATTAGATTCTGGTTGATGTATATGGTGTTATAAGCCTTGAATATAGTTTACCATATCAGGATAATCAAAAGCTTAAGTTCATCCATAGAAATGTTTTGTTGACTTTAAAGTCATCGCCGTCTACGAACACAAAAACTGCCTAATATTATTATTTAGTTACCACGAATTTGTCAATATTATAATAGTAGTGAAAGAAAGTAGCACTGTGAAATCGTTATCCTAGTCTATCTTTTAAATTGTTATGCATTTGAAACATTTGAAGTGTTTAATAATGCATCAACAGCTCCAGAGGTTAGTATTTTCTCGTTACTTTTAAAATTGCTATGGGGGCACAAAAAATAGAAATTTGCATGCTAATCACATGTCAAACCTTTGCCCCAAACGACCTTGCTTTGAAAACGAGGTGATGTCAATTTGAATATTTATGAGTCATCCAAACGCGGTAGACATATTATCATGCACCTCTTGTCTACGCCTCGCCATGTGCTGCTTTCATTTTGTTCGAATTACTATGGAAATATTAATGACTAGATGCTCTAAGAGATTTTAGTTTTGTTCTATTTTATATTGAGGAAATGATAATTAATTTTTGGCTTCAAATGTAAAAAAAAGGTTTTTTCTCTACAAAGCAAAGCATCTAGCAATTCTTCAAGAACACCTATAAACATCGTAACGAATAAAGTTATTTGGTTATTTCTTAACATGCCATACACCGTACGGCTAAGTCGGCTTTATATCAGACGAACAAGGTTTAAAACAAAAAAATAACTGGCAAATCAATGAAGTACTACCTACTCTTTCAGTCAATATTTATAATACAACATAAATTCAAGAACTACACATCCCTCCCTTATTCTTGCATGACGACTTTAATAACATTTTCATAACATTTGTCATATCGTTTTGGGTAAAATTTAGGAACTGTGTGTAGAGACATTATCCAGCATGGCCATCAGAATTTGCAAATAAGTCAGAAAACTGTTACCCTACTTTTCAAACGAGGCGGAAAAAGAATTTTACAAATCTCGAATGCAAAATTGTGTTCTGCAAATTCAATCTTTGAGCAGACATCATTATTTTCAGCTTTGTGGGTGTTTGTCATACTCAAGTACACTATAAGTCTCGTCATTAAAATCACAAAGCCGCTTTTTACTTTTTGCTACAGTTTTATTCTTAATGTACACCCCATGGAAAATTACAAAGCTGATTGACAGATTTATAAGAATACATAATTAGGATTTTCAAGAATTCTGTCTCCTCTAGGGACTTGAATGTAAGCCGCTGTATTAGTTTGGCCTTATCATAGAGTAGATGTGACAAAGCAGGGATTTTTTACCAATATTTTGAACTATATTTTGTACTCATGTATATCAATATTGATAATATTGCCTAGTGTCGAACACACGAAATATCTCAAAATGTAGTCAATTTTTTTTTTCAAGTACAAGTACTACGTAATGTAAGTATGTTAAAACGTTCTTTGGACGTTTTTAAACGTGGATATTGTGTTGTTACTTTCACACCTACATCTTTCTCTTAAGTAATTGCTAAATGTCGTGCTTTGGCGAACAATATGAGAATGCTGACACTGTTTGTTTTCTTGTTTTACTACAATGGGTTTAAAACAGCTGCTGCTGGTGAGAAAAGAAAATATTGTATTCTTCTTTCTTAGCTACAGACTCTTAGCTACCCGTTATTTTTAAACACTCGCGATTTATACTCATTTTATTAATTATGTGAGACCGAGTCAAATCACGATAAATTTATAAAGATATATCTTAGCTACTCTTTCGCGAACAGCAATTGCGCGATGTTTTATTTGTATGGACTATTGGACTTGAAATGTTACCTAAATAAACCAAAAAATATCTGAAAATTTGGTTACCTAGGGTATGGTATCCTGATCTTTGCGGATGAAGCTATGAATTATTCTTAAATTACTTATAAACTTCTACAATATCCCAATACAGAGCCAAAAGAAAAACACGAATTAGTAGAAGTAATCTTATAAAATATAAACTGATCCGCAATGAGAAATTGCATTTATTATATATTTCACAAAAAACGTATTACTAAATATTTGTACCTGAAATCAATGGGCATTTATTCTTAACAAAATCCCTTTTAATCATTTTACTATTAAACCCTTTGGTTTAATGATCCAATTGCATTTGCAATCCAATTCTCCGTACCATTGTGCTGGGAATGTGCCGTAATAGTATAAAACGGTTCAATACATGAGCGGGCAAGTTCACTTCCAAAGTGCACATTCGTGTATTGGTTGTTAAGCCCCAGGGACAACATGTTTCGTCCAGAATTCGCTACATTTTACTGCAATCCCGCTTTTATGATGTGAAAAGTTCCAGCTTCACACCACGGAGAACGGGCCTATGATGATTGTGGCGCTTGGAATGTTCTGTTCAGTGCTGATTATGGTATTTCGTAAGAGTAGTAACGAGAGTAGTACGTATGTCGTGGTTGTTGCAAATGTTGGTAGCAAAGACTTATAGGTACTGTAAATTTAAAACAAAATATAAAGTTTGTAATTATCTACAAGCATATACATTATATTAAAGAGACTGAATTATGATGAAAGGTATAATCATTTGTTAGATTGGGTTATAAATAGATAGAGGCTTGTAGTGGTATTTAGCTTGTTGGCATTTGTAGTGGTAAAAATGATGAAAATGAAAGTAGTATTTTTTTATTGAAAACAGTAAATCTAATAAGAGTTTTTTATTCATTTGACCGTGTGATTTAATGTGGATCACTGTCCAAATAAAAGAATTGAATGCATAATAAAATTATCTTGTAATTACCTGCTATAGAAATATACGAACATATAATTTTAGGTACATACTTGTATAATCCTCAAAAAGGTTTGAAGTACTTTTCTTCGCAATTAGCCTATTGTCACTAAATCCGAAACACTACATAAAAGTTTAAACTTAAACGGTCCAATTAAAATTAGGTTTTAGTCTATTACAGGTGAAGGTTATTTTAATACCGTAGCTTTGGCAGTTAGCTGACGTTTACGTTTAGTGCTTTGATGTTAAACTAAGTTTTTGATGTCAAAGAGGCCAGTATTTTGGGTTAATAGCCAAATTTGGGTTATTATCGAGTAACCAACCTAAGCTGACTCGAACGCGTGTTTAGTGTTTTCTTTGTATACTAGAACCAACCTGTAAAACCAATATGTAATCTATGGAAAATTCTTACATTCTAATCTAAATCGAACATCTCTGTCAGGACTAGATACAACATATTGAATCTATTAGGCTATAGGTTAGTAATTCTTTACTAAATTCAATAAATCTATTAGGCAATAAATCTATTATGAATCTATTAGGCTATAGGTTAGTAATTCTTTACTAAATTCAATACTTACACCATTTAAGCCTAATAGTAATGCTCCAAGCTCGTTATATTTTATCTCTCAATTCATATTGTAACAGTGAAGACGTAAGTGTATCTATGTATGTAAAAAGGATGCATTTTAATTAAAATTCCAACAATACTTGACGTTTGACGTTCAAATTTCAGTACACTTGGCACGTTTCTCATCACACGCGGTGAATTCACTTGCAAAGAAATGAATGTGTTATCACGTATCTTATAAGGCAGATATAGCTTCCACAGGAATGTGCGTGACAGATATCCTTTTATTTGTTCACGTGATATTGGAAGGTATTGTCGAAAGCTTCCCCGTTTTCCAATACTTTTCCTGTATACTTTCGCCGTTGTAAGTACAAATATAGGTAAGTTAATTTGCGGTAATATTAACACCATTATGTCGTTAAAATAAATGCTATACTGACAAAGGATGACTTTAGAAATACATATTTGCACCGAGTATCTATGAAGAAGAATATAGATGTGATTATGTGAAACTGGCCTTTGTCTTTGTTGATCTTTGTCAACTCATCTGTTATAATACGGACTTGATGTGTATGTATGTGTGTATGAAGATGTGTATATACCAATTTATTTCAACTAGTTTGTTAAAGATTGAGAGAAATGAGATCTCTCTTCTGCTTTCCTCACCTTAGGCTAACAAGCTTGTCGCATATATGTTAATTTGCAGTAAATTATTGAACTTTGAGTAACAATAGCAGTTTGCTTGCTTCGAATTTCGAATGTGGGTCTGAATTATAGATGCTTAAACCTCGCCACAAACCACACAGCACCTAAATCAGGCCCAATATCGTACACTCAGTGGCAACATTTAAGTATCTGGTTTGAACTCTGAACACTTCAAACTTATATAAGTATATTAAGTATACAATATTGTGGTGTTTTGTAGGTATGGATGTAAAATACTATAGAAAAAATTTGAGACATTCTTTTTATAGCGGATGCTTTTAGCTTGAAAAACTTAAGAGCATGTATGAGAGATTTAATGGGTGAGAGCAAGACAACAGATATTTGTCAGGATCATTCAAGGTGGCTATCGATAGTCTTTGTCTATCAATTTACAGAAGGAGAGGCGTGAAAATATATGAAAGTATATGCGTAATTATATACCGACAGCGTAATATTACAATCTATATTCAACTTAATTCATCATTTCTGAGCTAGGGCACCGTTGAGACAAAAGGATAGGGAAATAAAGGAGGAAAAGGGTTTCAATTGAATTAATTAACCCTCTTTATCACGCAAAAAGGACTAAGGTCCGTGTATGTGTTAATGTCATTAATATTCCACAAACACGAGCGTACGTAGTGTTTTAATTAAAAAGTGTCGGATAAATTTATTTAATAAAAAACATGTATTACACAACGCTCTCCCGTTTGAAAGGAGATGAAAATTACTGTTTCGTATTTATCGTGATATTGGTAAAATAGTTCCAATTTTAACAGCTCGTTTAAGACAATTGATTTTTAATTGAAAATACCACTTCAATATTTTGTAATATTTTTATAACAATATATAATTGAAGTGATTTCCATAAATAAATATCGATGAAGCGGGGTGCCCAAACACGATTATGAATCACCTAATGGATTCAGGGTGGAATAGGTAAAGGTAAAAAAGCATTTAGAATCAGGATGTTACGTAATTAAGGTCAGATGCTACCGGATTGGGGGGAACAAGAGTTTCAATCGCGTCACAACTTTGCTCGTTAGAGGCGCCTTTACGAGGTTGCTCCGTAAATGATTTTGTACAAATACTGGCCACTAACAATATTTTAAAATGTAAATAAAACTCTTTGAACTTTTGCTCTAGTCTAGAATTCATATTGATCGTAGTGATCATATTTACATTTCAAATTAAATATATGTCATGTTTGATCAAAATAATCTTTAATATAGAGATTAGCCAACAAACCTATACCTAACGTAATAATACCTAACGTAAGAATACCTAACGTAAATTAAATAAAGATTTATTATTGGCACATGTACATTAAAATATCAAGCAATTAAAAATGTTTCAATTTCGTTTTATATAGCACACATTTGTGACATGATAATATCAGCTCTAAGGAACTGCAAATTTCCATCTATATAAAGATCTATTTTACTGATTTCTCCTACCATAGTGTATAATAAGCTACCAACGAAGGAATATTGTAAAATAATATTCTTAGCCGAAAACGAAGCTCATAGTACAGGCCAATATACGCTCAAAGATAAACTGTGCAGGTGTGAGGAACATCCTTGGCAATAGTCTAGAAACGTGATCGGAAATCCAATCTCAATTGCCAATTCGAATAGAACATTTTTCTGTCGGAATAATGAAATTTGAAACGTGGTATGGCGTCTGATTTTCGACTAGAATTCTCTAATCTTTATTTCAACAAGTTCTGTTCTAAGTGATTAGATACATAGAGTTTGCAATCATTAGCCAACGTAAAGGGACATCTAAAATTTACTATATAACCTCATTTGACAAGTATGCTAAACAATGGCTATAAGGGATAAACGTTGCTACTAATTGGCATCTGTCTAATGGTGTTTCATTAAAATCACGTCTTCCTTTCAGTAGCTTAAATATGTACGCCTGCATAACATATATTTTTCCGAAAAAATTAATGTAAAGAAGAAATATTAATCCAGTACAGCGACATCTCTTAGCAGCTTCTAACAATATTTCTATACGGAAGCCCCGATTACTTAAATTAATATCTACGTTAATGTATATAATTAATCAATATTATGTCACTATATCAATGAACGTTTCAAAGCGATGCCGTAAGCTATAATTATACGGACTCGACACTTATCGCGATCGGGTATGTCAAAAAGCAAAGTTGTAATAGTGATGATAATAAACGTGGGTCGTCCCCTAAGATAAGGTTCAACCCTTTCGAAAGTGAATATCGATTCTCTTATTCGATATTTGACTTTGCTCGAACCAACGGTTCTTTGAATAGTAATATCATTATTTTCTAAAAGGAGAGCTTACATACATATAAATATATGTAGTGATTGAACCTCTTCAAATGTCATCTGTGTGACCTGTGATCTTTCTCAGATCAGTAGCATAATAGTGTTGTGATTCCATTGATAGCGAATAAAAAATGAAAAGTTGCTAGGACATCACCATATAGATGCCAACGCTAATCTCTTAGTCATCTCTCGCAAGATACTGAGAAAAAGGCAGCTAGATAAAAAAATGGTTTATATTATGTCATGCTTAATATTTTCCTTTTAGCACCATAGTTGTAAGCGATTGTATAAATATATTACTGAATTAATCTATATAATATACCAGCACATTCCTTTAAGCTGGTTCCACTTGACGCTCACGTGCAGTGTTAGTGAAATAGCCAAACACAAACCCTTTGAGCCCTCACATTCACTAGCTATTCAGAACAAACTTTTGGTGTTTTTAGTCCGATAAGCAGAATTAATTAAATCTCTCATAGTTGTCCAGGCAACCGAAACTCTAGTTTTGTATGAGCTAGTTTGATTCTTCTAATGTGTATATCGTTATAGCTGTTTGTTATCTCGTTCAGTGTTTTGGAAATTACTTGTTAGCAGAATTTTTGACAAAATAGTGATTACCAATGAATATGTGTCATGTAGTTTTTTTTAATATTCTTCAATTACTTTCTTAACATATTAATTATTAACATTCTCTAGAAGAAACAACCTATTTTTTAATATTTTCACCTAATGAATGTCATATATCAAAGTTGGGAATTGAATCGAAGGCTTTCTTTGGCTTAACATGGAACGTACCTTAAGATTTTATATTCACGAGTATACATAATAATATTTAATACAAGTTCACGATTTAAATGTTTGTTGTCTCTGGCGTCTAAAGCAGGGTCTCCATTACAAAGTGGCCTCAAGTTGAGTGGAGTCTGATGTACCTTAGGAAATAATTAGACAAGTAAAAGCTTAGGAGACACCACGACCGTAACAAGTTAATTTGAACTTGCCTCCATGCGTAGGGTTGCTAATTAAATTAACTCTAAGGCCTGAGACAACTCTTCAAGTCTCTCTTCTATTTCTTATTTTCCTTTATTATAAAAATGTTCATAAACTTCTAAAGAGCTCGACTCTGAATGGGTTCAATGAATGTAAGCTTCGAATCAATGAGAAAGAAACGACTTAATTACAATAAACAAGAAAGACACACGACTGGTAAATTAACTAAGGGTGTATACTCTGACGAACTTATAAATACTAACAGCAATCTAACCGTAGGTGGCATGAATGTTCAGTCATCAATGAGAGATATTTTTCTTCTTACCTTATCTAGAAAGAAACAGATGTCAAATCTGTTTAAGGCACATTGAATAATACTGACAATAAATAATTTAGGTATAGCGGCATAAATAAAAGAGTCGTATGTATGAGACATGTAAATTAGCATGCTGCTGCCTTGTACGAAGGAATACTATGAACACGTGCATTGGAATGTTCTTTTCATGTTCTACTAAAAATATAGTAAGTACTTACATATACACTTCATGAGCCGAAGTTTCGTATCCTTATTTCCAGCTATATCGCGGTATACTACTCTAACTTAATATATAAATACATCCACCATTTACACAGCTTGCGGTCAACAATATATATGATTGGCCATCTCTGAATAGAACAGGCGCGAGTGAAATATCCCTGACAGATCGCACCTGCGAAATAGGACGCAAATTGGTGACGCGGCGACTGGCGGCACGTTTAATATTCCCATGCCGCATAAGTACATAGATTCCAACTGAATAATGCAAGCCTTACAGAACCACCACTAATGAGAACAGTACTGGCTTTGTCGCTACTCACCCTATGATAGCAATAATTTGCTTCCTATTCACAAATGTTGTGTGCTTTAATTGCATTGTTTTGTAGTCAAGCGTTGCGATGCTATATTTCAGCTCGTAATTAGGTAGGATGATTGTTATGTGCATTTAATGGTTGATAGGACAATTATAGGTTTGTTTATTTGGTTATCATATTTATTCGTATTCACAAAACTAATTTACTCAAAACATTTTTTCTAAACAGAAATACGAGTATGTACAAATTCATAGATAATTTTGTAAAGATATTGGTCTGCAACATTAAATAATAAATCATCGTATAATAGTCTCAGTTAGTGGAATAACATGATAAAAACTTGTAGCAAAAACGTTTATTTACGCATAAGAAAGTTTTGAGCATGTTTTACTTTTGAACATAGCCTGGAACAATGTTTACTAAACTTGTAATGTGCTTGCTTTCTTTGATAACGTGTTTCGTGAATAAATCTTTGTTTTAACGTCTCGAGAGATAAAAAGTGCTTTGCCCACATAAAACTTTTCATAGAACCATCAAGTTTTATTGCGAATGTGCTGCGAATGGCTACAATTTAAATGTTTGTGAGCCAATACACCAGAATTATATTATCTTTTTACTAGGTTTCTGAATAACAAACAAACATTTGCCGGAGTTATAAAATCCGTCGCCAAGATGAAAGGTTTGTTCCTGTGTTCGGATGATTTATTGTTGTAGTTCGGAAGTAACTACGTTCACTATTTGAACATAAATATGCTACATATATGTTTATTCCCTGCATTTCCTTAAAGAATTCTCCTTCACATTGTATACTTACTTTATGTACCTTATTCACTTTATATATAACCCTCCGCATACACAGTTTACGCTTAATTTATTTGGAGCTTAAATTATGATGCTCACATGTATAAGGTTCATTGTACTGTAACCGTACCTTAAGTACTAAATTTACTCTGCTGAGCTTGTGAAATTTTTCGATTAAATGAACTCGTGCACGGAAAAGCACTTTAGAGTTTCAAATTATTACTTCTGCATCATTGTACTTGTATACAGCAAACATTCAGACGAATTACGGTCTTTACAGCCCTTACTAGTCTGTGACTTAAATAGGATGTAATAAGTGCCTTTTTTCTATGAAAACTTTGTTAAGGGATAGAGTGTTGAGTTAAACTTATTAAAAAGTATTTACAAAATGAAATATATGTATATACAAATTATTTACTATTATCAAACGTTATTATTTATAATAACAATGTTATTGAAGACTATCAGGGCCCATAGTCAACTTCTATTTAAGAACTTCATTTAATTATTATAGAGGGGTAAATACCTATAACCCCCGACTAGACTTGAAAGGGAAATAAAAGTGCTATTCTTAACTCGGCCTCTATTGGGAATCGAACCCTGAACATCGCCATCAGTGTTAATTGGTTTTTTGCGTCACGAAGGTCGTTTATAAGTAAATCAGATGAAGCTTGGATTAAGACAAGTTGTCAAATGTCGAATGGAACCCATCCATTGCACAGAACCGCAATCAAGTCGTGCCGACATGCCATGTTAACAGCGCAATGTATAGCATAGACGAGTATGTAGTATACATTAGTCCTTACACCTCTTGACACATCCTATTTACTTTCGATTTAATTTTATATGATTTGTATGTTCACTGAGTTTATTTCAATCTATACCCAGAAATGTATACTATGTATGTATGTATTACTTAATTTCAACTATATAACTTAATTTTGAGTTATTAAATCATAATATCAAAAACATATGTTTGTCATATAGGTATCTGTATAGGTGCATGAGTAATTACTAATAAAAACGTACTACTATAAAATAAATAAAATAATACGTTGTGGACAGGTTGATGAATTTGCACTAAGCATACAAGTATCTGCCTTACTTAATATACCAAAGCAAAATATTTTAATTTCTACAATTTTGCAAATCAATAAAAAATACATCCCACAGTCAATTTCCAGATTTGTAATATAATATTAATTTAAAATTTATTTAAAAATGACCGACCGACATGTATTACGTCCTTACTAAACACACAGGAAATCAGCGAATACAAATCAAAATCGTAAAGGAAACGTAACGAATGAATTCACAAGCATAGTCCATTGTGTAGTTCAAAGGGGCTACAAATACCGTGTAGTATTAACCTAGGAGTAAAAGAAATAAGTACAGACTTCCGATTAATAGCTACGGTTGAAACAAGGTGGGCTCGAACACGCTATGCTAATTTAGGGGTTGAGTGAAAGATCTCTAATCTACTGACAGTGTAGGTCAGTGTTTTAACCTAGCTAATCATCCTTGTTGGAACAGAATGGAAATCATTTTGCTGATAGTGAATTTATGAATACGAGTATGTGCTTTTTATTAAGGGTTATGTGAATGTTTATAATTTATGTATGTTGATTCTTTATGAACCAAAATAGGGCGAAGTTTTTTGAATAATTTATGAAATGAATCAAGTTTGGTATGTTAAAAAAGTGTAAGTATTTAAATGAAAATCCATATATACAAAATTTGATACAAAAATACTAACTTGCACAATAATTACAATTATATGTATATAATGTACAATATTTACATTACAATTCCAAATCAAACCTTTGCTATATGAATATGCTATGTTTTTGGTATTTTTGATCAGAATGCAATGGTATTCCTAAATAATTTGACTTGCAATGGTATTCCTAAATTAATGTTAAAGATGGTTAGTAAAACGACAAATTTGATTTATAGCTCTTTATGTTCAACCTTTTAACCATGTAAGAAACTAATATTTTAATTAATTAAAATGCAGTCTGTATTTAAGTTCATTGCCCAAAGATCGCAAACCAAAACCCAATCACATTAAAAATAGAATTTTGTCCGTACAGTTTCAGGTGAGGCTGTTGCGTGACTCGCGAGAATTTATGGCTTAATAAGTAGATTCCGCGTTAACAGAACTCAGATAACGTGCTACTAAGTGATTCTCGGCACTCGAAGCTATCGTAATTACTCCTAGCTGCTATCTGTGGCTGCACGCGATTCTTATTTCATCGCCTAATTATTCACCGGGATTTTTGAGAACCTGACACCAATGCATAATGTAGCCAGTCACTATCGTAATGTCAATGTCCTTTGCCTTTTTATAAAAAATAAAGTGTCATCCACTTTATACTTAGAGAATACTTAGAGAATAAATATCTAAATGTATGTAATTGACATAAGAATTTAATACATCACGTAATCCTTCGAAAGAGTCAGGTTAGTAAGAAATGATGTACAAAGCTCTCTTTCTTTTTAAGCAAATCTCAAGAGGTTTCTTAAGATTATCGTTTGACAATATTAAGGCTAGACAATACAAACTGGCGTTGATGTATTTGTGTATTATTACTATTAAATTGGCTGTGTTTTGGTATAATATAAATGTACAAATGTGTATTGTTGTATTGTCTGTTGAAAAGGGTAGCATAAAAAGGTAAATAGACCTTGATGTAAACCTTTTAGTGGTTGCTTAATTAACCAAAGTAAACGAAAAGCTCTGTCTGGGTAAATACGATTTCATTTCATACCATTAGGTATGGAAAGAACAAAAGGTATCAGATTACATAATTTATAAAGTAAGTTCCGTTTTTATAATATTTAATAATTTCTTATTTGTTTATTTCATAGATCATAACATTAACAACGTTAGTAGGAACTCTCATTTGCAATGGAAAAAGATATGTTTCAATATTTTATTCATTTTAAATTAATATAGTTTTTGAATATATTAGACATACATATACTTCATACTTTACATCATTATCGACGAATGTTAACATACTCGTACATATGATAATATAATATAATCACTAATTACATATTATCCCTAAACTTATAATTACATAAATCATGGATATGAGGTTTTACATTCACATTCAAGGTAATATTTAAAACATATTATACGATAAAAATTTTACATAAAGAAGTCCAGAGCCTGGAAAATATCGCATTATCGGATGAAAATTGATAACAGTGAAACGTGTCATATGACACCATTTCCCTAGCCCCAAGGGAATTCATTAATTATCATAGTAAACACTTCCATTTTGTGTATTCACTTTTCATAATTGCAATGCTTAATGGAATACACGATATAATTAGTGGAAACGTCCTTGTTGCTTTCACGATGATTGTACTAATTTAATTAACAAAAATTCAAGAACCATTTTATTTTTATTTATGATGTGGTTTAATTTTACTTACCAAAACAACCATTAATACCAACACTCCTTTACTCTAAAGGTTATATGTCGTTATAAATATTCCCTTTAACCCAAAAGTGGTGATTAGCAAAGCACCGCTTAACTATTACTTTACCGTACAAATCTGGAGCCGAGACGAGCGCTAACTCGCTGGTTTATCGGTATATCTAGCGCTCAAACGCTGAACTAAATAAATAAGTCAGCCAGTATTAGATTGACCTATCGGTCTCAGTAAACACCAGTTCAATCAAGAGTTCATCGTGTTCTATGTCGTCACTGCACCTTCTACGTGGTAGGTTATCCGTCTCAAACACGAGACGTGTCAGGTGATTTGTTGGCGCCTCAAACAATTTGCGGACATTCCGTTTCGCTGGTAACCTTGCTGGTTAGTCAAGCCCAGTTTGAAACTGCTGGAATTCTTAATAGATTAGCATGGTTGGAGATGGATGTACTTTGCCAAGGGTAATATATTTCAGAATTTAGATTTTGCTTCAGAAGTTTTGTAAAATTACTTTTCACTGTTACAGAATTGAGAAAATATTGATATGTTTATTATCTTTGAGAAATATATTCCTTCAAGGATTTGCATTACAGTATAAATGGTGTACATATGAGTTAAATTATTATGAAACATGGCTTAGATCTGACATTAGAACGACGAGTGTGTAGTGCACGTAAATGTAATATCAGACGTAAACCTTTGTTGTTCCTATATCAACATACAAAATCTTAACATAGAATCAAGTTGAAAAATGCACTAGCACAATGCAATTTATGTAACACGGCCTTCGTTAATGGAAAATGGGAAACAATGAGAGTAAGTGAATAATTTTTTAGTTTCGGAGGTGCAAAAATATCACTGAGGTTCATTTCGGGAATGCATTTAAAATTTGCTCCCTATTGTTTCATTTTCATCAACGCGAGATAGAAGTACCTACGCTTTTGTTAGCATTTGGGACAAAAGCTTTAGACAATGCTTTTGTCTTGTGTATTCGTTATGTTTGTTACCGCAAATATTTAGTGGTTTATTAAATCAAATTCACTCCGTTGAAAGTAAGTTTACTAAACGTGATTAGCTACAAATGCAAACTAATGTGATAAATCAGTACGCTAGATCAGATTTATTTAAAATAAAATAATGAAACTCTGAGATATATATATATATAATATATTGCTAGTGGCATGATTGTGATATGATATGAATAATAGACTTCATATGTACATACGTAATTTTACTTTGTATGAAAACTTTTTAGACAAGATTTATATTAGGTAGACGTTTATTAATTAAATGAATGTAGTGACTTAAGAAATTTCTCATAACTTATTTAAAAGCATCCAAAAGATTAATAGCCTCGTTCCTTACTCTCTAAGATTTTAATGCAGAAGAGGATGATCATATCAAACGTTCTTCAGATATATGACTCGTTCTTTATAAATAATTATAAGTTAATTAAATAAAAATACATAGGCACTGAATCGAAATATGCACTTTTTGTATACATACATACACAACACGCCCGTTTCGCTAGGAAGAGATCAGTAAGAAACATGACAGTCAGATAAATGATATATTGAGAAAGAGTGACGTTAATAGTATCAATAACTACCGAATGAGTATGGGTGTTCAATGAAGTGGTTCGTTCGGTTCGAGACATTGTAAACTAGTGTTAATGATACTACCTGACAAAGATATCAATCACTAAACCGAAAATTATCACCTTCTCCCCCCGAGAATTCAACCCGCAACCACACGTAGCGTTCAAGCGGTTAATCGTCACACCGCGAATAAGCTGTATTTTATCTTTCAGTTGAAAATCCAAATGGTAGATGTCACTACTTGTCGGTGTAAGAATGTAACAAAAATCTTGCTATTGCTTTATTTTAATAAAGAAATCTGTATGTTTAATCAATACATGGGTTCGAGGTGTCCATAGAATTACTACCTTCGCAATTGTGGCGATGGAAACCTGAACCTCTGATTAACCCGCAAGGGTTAATGGCCGTGAACGCGGTTGTCTTCTATTATATCTCAATTTTTACACTACACAATATTTTACACACTATATTACTTTATATATATATATATATATATATATATACAGGGGTGGCGCATTCAAAACGGTCAGTATGGGAAAGTCTGAAACTATAAGAGACACGAAGATTTGTTCTTAGGAACCATGTCACCGATTTTGATAAAAACAAAAACTGCATTCATACTTTCTTTGAAAAAAACAACTGTAACCAGTTCGGGAATCGAACCCGGTTTCTTTGAAAAAATAAACTTGCTCTTTTCACTTTTTCTTTTTAAATATCAATTGTGTAGGTCTTAAGCTGTAAATTTGTCTATGAAACATGATGTCCAAAATGAATAAAATGCATTGTTTTGGCATACTTTAGTTTATCATAGTAGCTGTTCTAAGTGACCACCGTTGTTTTCAATACAATATTCAACACGTTTTGGTAACGATCTTACTATTGAATTTTGTATTTTCATGTGGTGAATTTGCGTTAAATTTGACTCTATTGCTACTTTTTGGTCTTCAACGGTGTCATAGCTTGATTTCTAAAATTCATTCTTAACGTAACCCCACAATAAATTTTCTAATATGGTTTAACACGTTACTTTAAGTGGACTTTTAGATAGATTGTTAGTGTTTGATTGCTGTAGATAACAAAACTTTCTAAAATGATTAAGCAAATGCCACATGATATGGTGTATGTAACAAGTAGAGAGGTACAAAACTACAAACAGCCATAGAGCCAATTTTATGTGTCTAAACTTGTTGAGTATTGTAACGGTGTATGTAAACTACTATGATAAACTAAAGTATGCCCAAAACAATGTATTTTATTCATTTTGGACATCATGTTTCGTAGAGATATTTACAGCTTAAGACCTACACAATCGATATTTAAAAAGAAAAAGTGTAAAGGTCAAGTTTATTTTTTCAAAGAAACCGGGTTCGATTCCCGAACTGGTTACAGTTGTTTTTTCAAAGAAAGTATGAATGCAGTTTTTCTTTTTATCAAAATCGGTGACATGGTTCCTAAGAACAAATCTTCGTATCTCTTATAGTTTCAGACTTTCCCATACTGACCGTTTTGAATGCGCCACCCTGTATATATATTCATGTCCGTAAATCCCTTTCGGAGTGGACAAAATTTCGGAGATACGATTACGACATCTCCCTGTTCACTGTTTTGTATGAAAATTTAGGTTGTGATGTCATATAGAACATTGATGAGATGTTACTAGCCCATTGCTTAATAGATTCCATTGAACCCTAGTTCTTTAGTCATCTCCTACGACATACCGTAAAGAACGGCAGTTAGTTGCATTCTTTTTACGAGTCAGACTAGTACTTTTTGAGTAAAGATAAAATAAAGCTATTTAAATAATAGTACAGATTAGTAACCCGGTTTCACTTCAGTCTCTGAACTGCAACGTAGCCTATTATGTCTGAGGGAGTAATTCCAAAATCGCGATCGCAAACTATTTCAATATCATAGACATTTCGTAATATCCTTTGTACAGCAAAATGTCGTATTAAAATTCGTATTTAATATGCTTTTCCAGAAAGGTTTTCCTGAGCGATATTTAAGTAATACTGTATTAAAAAACATTTTAACTGTTGGGTTTACTGGTAATTGATGAATGTGGCTAGTGTATAAATTAATCCTCATTATTTATACACACGCTTCACACAGCCAACAATAATAATAAAAAAACCAATATAAGAATACTATTGGACTAGTATGTTTCACTTAACACAAGCCTTAAATGAACTTACCCTGGGGCTAGTTCAACAGTGTCCTACATATTATTAATACTTGAATTGCCATTTAGACGTGATCAAAATCAAAACTTAAATAATACCAGTAGTATAGCTTAGATATTGAATCGAAGCTTTGTAACATGCACTTATCTCGATACTCCTCTCACTGGCCGTGAGTGCTGCACTTTGGTTTTGTCTGATTGAGAATTCTATTAGCCATGCAATATAATGAAATTCCAATTAGTGAAAATTAGGACTCGTGTGGACTCAGAACTAACTGGGTCTATTTTAATGCTTAGATACTATTTGGTAGTATGTTAACATTTGTTTTATGAGTATTTCTGTAAGCTACGAGTTTTTTTTCAAAGTGTTTTGTTGCAATCAGTTTCACATGTTATTTATTATTGTGAAACATAAAATAACACAATTAATGTGAAAGTAATAAATTAAAATGTAATTGCCTAAAAATATATAGAAACCACAGTGTACGTTATAATATCAACAAAGGAAATTGAACATATTATTCATATACATAACGACATTGATGACCCAAAAGTTGACAAGGATCAAGTTAAGCCTAATGTATTAATATTGTATATATTTCACTTAATCATGAATGAAAATGGCGCAGAAAAAAATATTAAAAGATATTGTAAATTTTACTTGATAACACTTTAGAATAACTTCCTCTCCCTCTTAATTTTATCTAAGAAAAATTCCACAAAAACTCCGGTATCAAAATTCCATTCGCAGAGCAAATGAAATATTTTATTAGTACTCATGTTAAGCCACAGAGCGCGGGCTTGTTGCCAACTTCAGGCGCAATGCAGGACAGATAGTGTGTAAAAATGAGGTATCGTGCTTTGCTACTTATGCCTTTATTACGATGCGTAGAAGCACAGCCTTCCTATAGTAAAGTATAGGACTATTCAAATGACTTTGTATATAATATTTAATATGTAATTTGTTGTATTTTGAGTTATATTTTTAAACACACAGGCTTTGTTTAGTAAAATGAAAACAAAAGTATATAGGACATATTTTAATCCCTTTTAAAGTGGATAGCACCTCAGAGATAAATTAATATCTTCTTAGAATATATAGAATTTGTGAAGATTATGTATTGAACTTTTAGTTACTAAATAATGGAACTTGAAAAAGGGATACTCTTATAGGCTGACAGTACCAGTAGGCTTATCCGCAGTATCGGTTAGGGTTATATAAAATCCGAATCGTGAAAAATATAAGTCAGCTTTTGATTGTCAAAGCTTAAAGGCAAAACTGAATATCAGTTTTTTTTAGCATGCAAATATTTCTTTTAGCTTTCCATCGGAGTGCAGTACGAAGTAAATAACTTTGTAGCTTTAGGATTCAACATTTCGGTCTTCGAATCCAAAAAATATATATGTTGGATTTGAAGACCCACCGTAGTTTATATCGACATCATAATTTTTAATATAATTATTATTATATAGCTTTTCAAGGTTTATATCAGCAACTAAGACATACGAATCAGTTACTAAATGTCGCTAGACTAACCTATCCATGCTACCAAATCTCTCGTATATACTCTTTACAGCGCGGTTGTAGGACAACCGTAGTATAGTAATACGTAGTCGTGGTTTCCTCTACGTTTCGGCTACGCGAAGTGGCGCTTGCGTCTTGATCAAATCAGGTAGAGATTGTTTTAAAACACAGACATAAATGTGTAATTGTTGACTGTGTACTTGCTCTCTCTTGAAAAGTAACGGAAACGATAAGTGTGAATGAAAAATATTGCGAAATATGTTTACAAAATTATATAAAAGCTTTTTCCTTTTGCAAAAAGATTTAAATTACTTTTATTTTGGAATTACATACATTTACCGTAAAAGTTTGGCAGTTTACTGTGCGTCGCAACATTCGAAGAACATTTGATGGCCAGATGACTTGATTCAACTTTCAGCGTTTTCCTTATCAGTTTCCTCGTGACTACATAAAAAAGTTTTGCATACTTCCGCAACCTTATATCTTGTATGTGGGGATGTATACTTAAATTTATTGCTACGACGTTTGGAATGTGCTAATGTTTTTATAAGAATTCTCAGATGTTCGTAGTTTTCAAAATTTTACCATGATAAGATTGGTTTTTATTTAAACATTATGGTTAGCATCTGTACGAAGTACTTAAAACTACTAATTATTTAAAACGTTACATATTAAGGTCATCGAGACTAAACGATATTTTTTTATTAAGGCAGTTATTATTATAAGAAATAAAATTGAGCATTAATTTCCTATCCTATCAAATTTAAAGTTTCATTAATATTGCTTAGTGACCCAAAATGGGCAGTTTTATGATCTATGTAATTATCAAAATTTCCCCGTGGCGAGGTAAAGGGAAGCCATTTGGGACTAATAGTCGGCACATAAATAGGCCAAAGCACTCAACCAATATTGTTGAAACCGAACTAATTATGATAAATTGAAAACCATCCCCTATGAAAAATAGCCCTCATAAAGTATTTTTACTTAGCGAGGAACCTTTCAAATTATGCGAATGATATATTGTTTTCAAAACACCGATGGTGTATTATCGTTGAGCATGGCATTGATATTTTCATTTTTGCTAGTTTGTCATCGCTTACATGAATATAATCTAATTGGTAAACATTCTATATGGTGCAAATGAAGTCATTTTTGTAATTCGATTAAAATATGAATATTAATAAGTAAGTAATAATTAAGTGAAAGTTATTCTTTTCAAGGCATAG